>CM035152.1:25448467-25926874 GCA_020205615.1 Panax quinquefolius
CATAATATAAGTATTAAGCTTAGACTTTATTTGGCTGGCCACACACCCCACTCGAAACTTACAAGTAACAAAATTGTTTGGCTAGAAAAAATCTCATTAAAGCTGCCCACTAAATAAATTTAGGCCTACCACCTTATCCTACCAGATTTATTATTTGGATTATAAAAATGTAAATACTTAAATATTATTGCAGCAAATTAATTAATTTAATTTACCCAAATAACACTAAATTATACACCACCTTAATAATTATTAATAAGTTGGGTTATTTCACATAATTTAAGTTACTCACTTAAATAATAATAAAATGATTTAGTCTATCCGAATAAGCTTCCAAACCAATTCAATGATTTATCAATACTCGATATAATTAAATAATTTAATTAAATACCACATCTCTTCTTTGTCATCCTTTACTTAGTGAATAAAAAAATATAACTTAGCTTTCTTTTGTAATTTAATCCTCTTGGAAATACCTAAGATATAATTACTACAATATAAATTTGTATTACGCCATAAAAAGACATAACATTACATTTTCACTTTATATCTGAAAAAATAAGGCGTTCCTTATAATAAAAGAATTTACCCAATTTCTCAAGATATTATCTTTAATATACCATTTAAATTGTTTACTCATTGATATGCTAATACTCATAACAACAATTAATTAACAATATAATCTTAACTAATCCTTCACTTAATAATGCATTCCTTCTTCAATTTATTCATCATTAATTCCATCATTGTGTCACACAAGACATTTCATAAGCTTATCATAATTCTCCACATCTTATCAATTATCATAAATTCGATTTAATTCAATTGAGTTACTCACCTCATGCCGTGTAAGCATTTATAAAATAAATATTCATAGGCTCTATTTATATCAATATTAATATTTAATCATAAAATTTACGGTTATTACATCCTCCCCCTTTATAAAAATTCCGTCCTCGGAATTGATACAAGGTTACACAAAAAGATGGGGATAGTTTCTCCTCATCCTATCTTCTAATTCCCACGTGGCCTCCTCGACATCGTGGTTTCGCCAAACTACTTTTACAGAAGATATAACTTTGTTTCTTAGCGTTTGCTCTTTCTTATCTAATAACTGGACAAGAATTTCTTCATATGCCAGATTCTTCTCAACTTGAATGGGCTCATAGAAAATCACGTGCTTATAGTCAGACTTGTACGGACGTAGTACGGAAATGTAAAACACGTTGTGGATGTGTTCCAGTTCGGGTGGCAAGGCAACTTTGTATGCCACTTCGCCCACTCGCTTCAATATCTCGAATGGTCCTATGAACCTCGGACTTAATTTTCCTTTCTTTTCGAATCTGATCTTTCCATTCCAAGGAGACACCTTCAAAAACACAAAACTACTGACTTCAAAGTCTCGATTCTGACGATGCAAATCGGCATACTTCTTTTAGCGATCTTGAGCTGCTACCAATCTACCCTTATTGTTGTTACCACGTTGGCCATTTGCTGAACTAATTCTGGTCCCAAAAGTCGTCGTTCTCCGACTTCATCCCAACATAATGGTGTTCTAAACTTCCTCCCGTAAAGAGCTTCATATGGAGGCATACCTATACTCGTATGATAGCTATTATTGTAAGCGAATTCTACCAATGGTAAATGCTCGTCCCAATTCCCCTTGAAGTCCATCATGCAAGCTCTAAGCATGTCCTCCAACGTTTGTATGGTTCGTTCACTCTGCCAGTCAGTTTGAGGGTGATAAGCAGTACTTAATCTCAATTGAGTTCCACTCGTTCCTGCAAACTTTTCTAGAATTTTGACGTGAAACGTGGATCTCGATCGGAGACAATCAACATCGGCACTCCATGTCGCGATACGATTTCTTTTACATATAAATTTTCTAACTGGTTCAAATTGAATCAGATCTTAATGGGTAGAAAATGAGCTGTCATTGTTAGTTGGTCCACAATAACCCAAATGGCATCATAACCCTTCTGTGTAACCGGAAGTCTTACCACGAAGTCCATCGTAATGTGCTCCCATTTCCATTCTGGTATTTCCAGCGGTTGAAGTAGTCCACTTGGCCTCTGGTGTTCTGCTTTGACTCTTTGACAAGTAAAACATCTACTAACACACTCTGCAACCTCTCTTTTCAAATTAGGCCACCAAAAGTGGTGCCGAAGATCCCTATACCATTTTGTGCCTCCTGGATGAATAGAATACGTCGTATTGTGTGCTTCATGCAAGGTTTCCTCTCTTAATTCGATTACAGCTGGCACCCATACTCGACCCTCAAATCTCAATATACCGTCCTTATCTACTTTAAACTTTTCTTCCTTATTTTCTACTATTCTCTTCCTTATCTTCTCACATTCTTTATCTTTCTTTTGTATTCCTTTATTCTATCCAATAACGTCGGGTGAGCTCTCATCATGAATAATTTTCCTTCCGCTTCTTTTGGTTCCTCCACCTCTATTTCCAACTTTTCCATTTCTCTTATTAATTCCTCCTGAGTTGTCAATTTGAATAACTTCTCCCTTTCTTTTCTACTCAAAGCGTCGGCTACAACGTTTGCTTTTCCCAGGTGATAAAAAATTTCACAGTCATAATCCTTGATTAGTTCCAACCACCTTCTTTGTCGCATGTTCAACTCCTTCTATGTGAAGATATATTTCAGACTCTTGTGGTCCGTATATATCTCACATTTTTTTCCATACAAATAGTGCCTCCAAATCTTCAACGCAAAAACTACCGCCGTTAACTCCAAGTCATGGGTAGGGTATTGTTTTTCGAAATCTTTCAATTATCGCGAGGCATACGCAATGACCTTGCCATGTTGCATTAGCACACAACCAAGTCCTTTATGCGATGCATCACTATACACCACAAATCCTCCCGTATCATCTGGTAATGATAATACAGGTGCCTCACTCAACCTCCTTTTTAATTCTTGGAAACTCTCCTCGCATTTGTCCGTCCACACGAACTTCACTGCCTTCCTCATTAGATTGGTCAGCGGGGTTGCTATCTTAGAAAAATCTTGGATAAATCTTCGATAGTACCCGGATAAACCTAAGAAACTCCTAACTTCTGTTGGCGTCTTCCGTTGTTCCCAGTTACTTACCACTTCCACTTTTGTTGGATCCACAAAAATTCCATTTTGATCTATCACGTGTCCTAGAAATTGAACCTTCTCCATTCAAAATTCACATTTTAAAAGTTTAGCGTACATCTTTTCCCTTCTCAATGCTTCCAATACCATCTTCAGGTGTTCGGCGTGTTCTTCCTTCGTCTTTGAATAAATCAGAATGTCGTCGATAAATACTACTACGAACTTATCTAAGTAAGGCTTGAAAACTCGGTTCATCAAGTCCATGAATGCTGCCGGAGCATTGGTTAACCCAAATGACATCACTAGAAATTCGTAATGTCTGTAGCGAGTTCGAAATGCCGTCTTTGGTATGTCCTCCTCTCGCACTTTCAACTGATGATAACCCGTTCGTAAATCTATCTTGGAAAAACACTTCGCTCCTTCCAGTTGATCGAAAAAGTCGTCTATCCTTGGCAATGGATATCTATTTTTAATTCTCACTCGGTTCAACTCCCAATAATCGATACAGAGCCTCATCAATCCATCCTTTTTCTTTACAAACAACACTGGTGCTCCCCAAGGAGACACACTTGGTCGAATGTAGCCCTTATCTAGCAACTCTTGCAATTGTATCATTAATTCCTTCATTTTTATCGGTGCCATATGATATAGGGCTTTCAAAATCGGTGCGGATCCCGGTGCTAAGTCTATTATGAATTCGATTTCTCTGTCTGGCGGAAGACCAGGCAGATCGTCTGGAAACACGTCTTGGAAATCTCTTACCACTGATATATTTTTCATTTCTATTCCCTTTTGCTGAGTATCCACTATAGACTAAATAACCTACACCCCCTTTCTTTAACAATTTCTTGGCCTGCATCATCGTAAGGCAACACGATTGCTTGAGCGATGAGCTACCGTAAAACACTACCTTAGATCGATTTGAGGTCTGAAGGTTCACACTCTTCTTCTGACAATCGATTATCGTAGCATGGCCGGATAACCAATCCATTCCTAATATCACATCAAATTCTCCCAGTTTAATCGAAATTAAGTCTACGTTTAGTTTGTGACCTCTAATGTTTGCACAACAGTTTCGGTAAACAAACTCTATGGGAATTACTTCCTTATTCGCAATCTTTATGTTCAACGAATTTTCTAAATGTTCAGGAGGTATGTTTAGTTGTCTAGCAAATTCTTCAGACACAAAGGAACAGGTAGCACCCGAATCAAATAATACATAGGCATTTATATTATTGATTGAGAGAATACCTGACACCACGTCTTTTGCAGTCACTACATCTTGGACAGTCATGTTAAAGGTTCGGGCAGTCAGTCGGTTGGATTGCGTTGGTTCACCGATCATCAGCTTGCTACCCCCTCCCTGTTGGCCGCTTCCTCCGCTGCTCCCCTTCTTTGGGCAATCCTTGATTTGATGCTCAATTGAGCCACACGCGAAACATCCCTTGATCTTTTTCGGCTTTGGGCAGTTGGGTGAAATGTGCCCTTCTTGGCCGCAGTTGTAGCAGACGTTGCGCCCCTTCCAGCATTCCCCTTAATGGGTTTTCCCACATTTCGAGCAAGCTTCACTTCTTTTCTTAAACCCTCTGTAGACACTTGAAATTTTCTGCACTCCTATTACTAACATTGCAGGAGGGTAGATTCGTCTTTTGGAGATAACCCTGAAAGACAGATTACATCCATCCGGATACCACGGAAGTTCGGCCCAACCCAAACACAAACCAAGAACGTTATGTCAACCTGAACACACAGGAATGTCATTTCCAATCTCAAGATAACCCGAGATATGCGAGATCAAAAGACCAAGAACAACACGAGAGAGGGCGATTACGTCCGGCTAATAACACCGCGACGCTCAGTTCTAGTCCCAGAGACAACACTGGGAGTAACAACCCCATCCTTCGTGATAGCCCCAAGGGATGCCATTGCAGTTCCGGCAATAACACCGAAAATGCTTGTTTCAAACATGTGCGATCAGCTTCAATCCAGATGACAGTGAGGCATACAAACAAGTAGCCTAATCTCAGATATAACCTTGAGAAATATCTCCTTTCCACTTAAACCGGCGATAACCTCGGTGAGGAGTCACAACGTTATCTGTCCACGTCAACAAGATGATATCGCGACATACCAACAAGTAGTCAATCTCATTTGTAACCACGAAAGGCGCGTCTACTTTCAACTCAAACCGACGATAACCCCGACGAGGAGTCAAGCGTCATCTTGTTCCTTCAACAATTGCACGTCGTCTCAACACTTCATACATACATCCAACAATGTCCCATAAGAACCGAGGAGTAACAATCTTGAGTGACTATTACGTGTGGAAGTACTTTGGATAGAATTTGAAGCTTGAAGACCATGGGCATAGACCCCTCTTCCTGACTTCGTACAACCTCTAATCCATGTCATTGCATAACTCTCGACACCAGCGGTCCGAAGAAGGTCAGATATACCTCGTTCGGATGCTCGGATTAAAGTTCTACAAGTTTGAGCGGACATTATAGTGCATGAGTGCACGTACTACGAGACGACGGGACCCGACGATCCCACGACCGCAGTAGTATGGTACAAGCTGCGGTGCTTGCCGTAAGTGTACCTATGGCCATTCGTCTATATATACAAGGCTTGGGTTAGCCATTTGAAGAGGGGGGAGAGAAGGAAAAAGGCGAGGAAGCCCTATCCATTTTACTTTGTATACACATCTTTTGAGTGTTTCCTCTTCTTTAAACACTAGTTAGCTCACATATAGCTATCTTTTATCCGGCGGGAGCTGAGTGTTTATCCTTTTAAAGTCATAGAAGTCTACTTTGGCAGCCCACTGTAAGCCTGCTTACATTTTATAAAGCCTTCTTCTCATATAGCACACACTGTTATACACATTGAGAGTCGTGTTGTGTGCGTTTTCCCGGACTTCGGTCCGTGGTTTTCATTTCTGTCTGTATATATATACACTAATATATGTATATATTTTATATATATGGACTAACATTATCGAGTTATACCTCGATTGAGCTGAACTTGATGCAGGCGTTTAATTATATATATATATATATATACTATATATATATAAGCGTGGTGTGGGACTACATCGATGAGCACTGGATTTTACATCCGGTACGTTTAATTGCTTATATATATATACTTATATATATAATTATTGTCGGACATATCCGATGAGCCTAGATTTACATCTGGTGCGTTTACTGCTTTTATATATATATATATATATATATTTGTACATATATATATTTATATTCCGTCAAGAACTGGAGTTTCCTTCTTGGCTTTTTTATATTTTTTTTAAATTTTTCCTTGGCGTGGCGATTGATCGCTTTTATGACTTTATTTATATTTTGTCTGCACTGGAGTTTACTTCGTGGCGATTGATAGCATTCTTGCTTTATTTACATTTTCGATCCCCATTGGAGTTGCTTTGTGGTGGTTGATCATGAATATATATATATATATATATATATATATATATATATATATATTTATAGCTTTTTATATATATAGCGCCATCGCTTTTCATACAAATTGCGATATCATGTGAGCCTAGGAATCATGTGATCACGAGGTTCGATTTATTGAATCTAGATTGGTTCCCATGATGGACATTTTTTAGTTGTAAGCAACTTTGTACATTATTTTTTACGATTATCGAATTTACTTGGATAGTTGTCATGCCCATGATGAGGAGTTTGACTTTCTTGTATATTATTTTCTAGAATGCTTGCATCTCGAAAATAAAATCAAACAAGCCGGACATTTAACAATAAAATGGAAGTATGAAAAGGTCTCAATTCCTATTGAGCACAGGGTTTGAAAAACCTCTTTTACAAAACGTCATTGTTACATCTCGGTTAAAACTGAATTTTCTATAAAATTCAAACCTTGTGTATATAGGTGCGAATGAGGCCTCACACTACTTTCAAATAATTGCACATTGATCCACACACACACACACACACATATTCATATAACAATTTCTTTGAAAATTGGCGGTCACCGTGGTAACATGGATGTCGGGGGGTGCTTAACACCTTCCCTCCGCATAATCAAGCCCCATACCCAAAATGAATCTCGGTTTCACAGACCCGTCTAACAGTGTCAAAACATCGGGTCAATGTGCAAGCCTTTTCGGTTGCGTTGGTGCAACTAGTTAAATACACCAACTGGCGACTCTTAAAGTCCAATCGTCGACATTATACATGTCGGACCTTTTTCACTTATTTTTTCAAACAAATCTCACATTAACATGAGAACACCAAAGAACAAGTAACGAAAAGGGACACTCAAAAATCCCGACGTCGACAGGTGGCGACTCTGCTGGGGATTCCAGTAAGAGGGCTTAAGCCGCTATTACAAGCTTTTCAAAATTGTTATATGCTTGTGTGTGAATGTTGCATTTACATTTCTGATGAATGTGTATGAATACATTTTAAATAATGCACTGCTAAATATCTATCTATGATATTAGTGCTTCGCACATGTCATCATTTTGCATAAACGGTGAGACACGTTGTATGTGAATGTATGTTGTGTGGTCCATCCATCAGGAGGCTATCCTGTCGGTGTTTAATTACTGGGCTCGTGGGAAGAATAATTCCCCGAGGCTTAGGAAAGGCACCACCCAGATTCGCTCTAGTTGAACGACCGGATTAACTTCCCGTCAAGTAGATTGCGATGATCTGGGAACCTTCATGCCAAAAAGCAGCGAGAGAAACCCTAGGATAGGTCAACCTCTGATAAACCAAACGCGGAGGAAAGTTTCTTCATGCTTTCCATTTTCAAATACTTGTAAAAGTATTTACTTGTAATTTTATCCCATGTTCATTCATATGTAATGGAAAATATGAAGAATATCTGTGCATGCATGACATGTTCTCAATTAACAACCGGTTTTGTAGGACAAATTCCTAAAACGGACATGTTATGATAACATGTCCAAAAAGGAAGTCTTTTATAGGGAAGAAATTGGGCCTGTTACCCGGTCAAAATCCAAAAAGGCCACAGGCCTATAGCCAATCATGTCCTCTTCCGAACAGTCTAATCCTATTTCTTGAGAAGAATTTGACAGATTGAGTAAACAAATCACAGACTTGGCCGTTCTACTAAAAGAATTTCACCAGTCTACTCAGGGTACGAAGATACCTATACATACAAAATCCTCTACACAAGGGGGAGTTCAAGGTCTGGAAAAAACAATTCCATAACAACAGTTGGATACAACCAACCCAGACCCTGAAGGAACCCATCTCAAAGGAGATCCAGACACGGGTGACATCAGGAAGAAGGTCCTTCAAATGGAGGAAACCTTTCGCGTTCTCAAAGGGATTGGAACACATGGCAGTGTTTCATATACAGACCTTTGCATATTCCACGGTGTTCATACCGAGAAATTCAAGACCCACGATTTTGAGAAGTATGGCGGATTAGGGGATCCTTACACACATTTAAAGGTGTTTATTGGAGAACTTGGGTCTTACGTGAGAAAATGAAAGGCTCGAGAATGCATTTATTTTAGAAAAGTCATTTGGAGAAGCACGTTCATGGTATACCAGTTAGACAACTCTAAGATCCATGCATTTGGGAAGAGCTAGCTCACGCCTTCCTCACTCAATCTGAGGTTCCAATCTCGGATGGCTCTGGCCGGTACCAAATCACCAAGGTCAAGAAAGCGATCAAATGAGTCGTTTAGAGAATATATGCTCAAAAGTGGGCGCCTTGCTTCTCAAGTTATTCCTTCCATGTGAGAATCGAAATGGTCGTGACCTTCATAGATGTACAGGAAGCTCCTTTCTATGAAAGAGTTCTAGCTGGTATTGACAAACCATTCTCTGAAATGATCAAACATGGTGAGATGACTGAGATGGGATTGAAGTCCGGTAAAATTCAAGACCTAGCCGCTCTTAAAGCTATTGTTGAGCACATCCAGTCCGGATCTTATGGAAACTTGACCCGGAGGGTACATAAAAAGAAAGAGGAGGATGTTTCCTTGATACTACAAGGACAAAAAGGCAATCAAGCATGCCTATCACGGAGGAGAAACTACTCCCCTTTTCCAAAGACAACCTTAACCCTCCATTGCCTAAAAGTGGAAGTAAAGAGACCTCGAGCGTTCACACCCTTAGGGGATTCGCTCGAGAACATTCTTTCTCTTGACCGCTCGGAAGAAAATTACATCTTCTTCCACCAATGACCCTAATGGGAGGGGTTTTAATGCTACTCGGAAGTGTGCTTATCATGTCGGGGCACCTGGACATGATACTCAAGATTGTTGGGCCTTGAAACATAAGATTGAGGATCGATGAGACAACGGTGAGATTGTAGTCACCAAATCGGATCAACCTCATGTACAAGACAACCCTCTTCCTCAACACAAGAAGAAGAAAGGTCAACATGATCGGTTGGCACCTTTGTCTGAGGTTCCAATTCTAACGGCGAATCATCCCAACCCCTCAAAGACGGTGTTGAAAAATGGGATTATACAAAGTTTCAGTTTACCATGGAACGAAAGATGAAAGCTCTTTGCAAACAAATTGAGCAATTGGCAGAACTGGTGACCCACCAGCATCAAATCACACGCCAATTAATTAGGCAGGAGCATGCTTATCTCCTTCCATTTGTTATAAATGCTCCATCAACACCTTCAGAAAGCGAAGCTATGGAGGATAAGGTTGCAAAGCGAGCAAGTGCTAAAGCCCGTCGGGATTTTGCCAATCAAAGGGAATTCACCTATCTGGGCCAGTCTATGGAGGAGATACTTCAAATGTTGATCAATGAAGGAATAATCACATTCCTTCTCCCTCCGATCAATCCCCGCTCAGGGCGGTTCAATCCTGATGAAATATGTCAATATCATTCACATTCTTGCGGTCACAACACAGAAGAATGCTGGGCACTCCGCCATCTTATTAAGAATCTTATTGATAGCGGTATCCTACAAATAGCAGATGATTACACTGTACAACTCAAGGGTGGGAATACATGCCCTACCCAATGGAAGGGATCAGTTGCAGTTATCTCCGAAGTGGATGGTGAAACTGTCAAAGTATTTCCCATACAACCAATTCAACTCAAAGGAGCTGATAATCCTTTGAAAGTGGCCGCACCAGAGCCAATTCCTTTACCCTGCAGACCACAACATCCTGTTGTCAGCTTGCATAAAGTTCCATGGAGTTATGGAGAAGCTAAAGGATCCACGTCTCATACTACTGCTATAGTGTCGAAGGAAAATCCACTGTATCTTCCTCAACGGGTTATTAAACCTACTTGCGAAGCAGATGGGAAATTTCCCATGGAGAAGATGGAAAAATTCCTCCGTACTATGGGTCATAATGAAGCCAAAGTGGTTTTTAGCTTGCGAGAAGCTCCACACTAGATTTCAATACTGGATTTGGTTTTCTCTTCTGAGGATCATCGGAAGATCTTGCTGAAGGTTTTAGAAGAAGCCTATTTACCAAAATCAGTGGATGTGGAAAAATTTCAACATTTGGTTGATCACATTTTCAACAACAATGTGATATCCTTCACTGATGACGACATACCTCCCGAAGGGACCGGTCATTGCAAACCATTGCACATCGCAGTGTTGTGTTCTGGGTATATGCTAGCAGGAGTATTGATAGATGGAGGCTCATCCCTGAATATCTGTCCTTATGCCACCTTGGTAAAGATGAATATCAATCTCAAGCGGATCCAAAGCAGCCATACGGTCGTCCGAGCTTTTGATGGATCCCGACGAAATGCCGTCGGAAAGATTGAATTGCCAATTGAGATTGGTCCAAATACATTCCATGTATCTTTCCACGTCCTCAAGATTGACTCAGGATACAACCTGTTATTGGGGAGACCATGGATACACATGGCTGGAGCCATTCCCTCCATGCTGCATCAACAACTCAAATACATCATCAACAACGATCTAGTCCTTTATCAATCTTTGGCCGGATTGTCTGAACAAGGAATTCTACCGATTATCGGTTTCAATTCGGAAGTTGAAGCAGGCCGGTTTCCATACTTTGGAAGTGAGTAACACGCAATACCACTCTATGGGGCGCCACTTCCTGTACCCAAAATTTCTGCGCGAGGTTATATCGACCACTCAAAAATGATGTTATTGGGTCATCAACACTGGACGAGGGCTTGGTAAGGATCAGCAGGGTATTAAGCACCTATCTATCCAATGTCGATCAAATTGGAGCAAGTAGGGCTAGGTTATTCTTCTAGTTCCAGATACAGGAATCCTCATAAGCACGAGCAGGTTCCTTAAGCTTCCGTCGCACAATGATTTTCTATGCCTTTACCTCATGAGCTAATGCAATTTCCAGTAAAGGTGCCAGCCCATGCTGTGGCTATGCTATTTCCGAAACCAGTGCCAATCAAAGCTAAAGAGGTACAGATTCTTAATCCCGAAGTGGTTGAAAAGGAATGGAAACATAAACATGACCTTGCCTTGATGATGGCAGGCATTCGCGTCATTGTTCATGATGAACATACAAACAGATATACCCCAGACGATGATTGCCCAGATGTCATGGTTATCATTCGGGAGAAGGAAGACACTGAAGATCCTTCCATCACTGCAGTCCTTCAGGACTTTTCCCTCGGCAATTGGAGCAACACTCCATGCATTGGTCGACGAGGGTAAAATGGGCAGAAAATCCCTCTGACCTGTAGATAACTTTAATTGCCTGCTTTCCTTTACAACACTAGCAGTTATTTTATCACGTACATGCTAACACTTTTGTATGATCGAACAGTTGCATATATTAAGTGAAAACATCTTTTGTTTCAGGACTACGAATTTAGATGTGCTGTGTTTCTTGATGAGTGTGCCTTCTCTCCTGAGGAATGTAACTTTGATGTTAAGTTGGACTCGGACTTGATGGACATCAAGAGGACATTGAGACACCTCGAGAGATTAAGGAATGGGTCGTGAGACAAACCCAAACCCAATCTTGATCAAACCACTCCTTTCAATCTTGGAACCTTAGACAACCCTAAGCTAATCCAGATTGGTTCGGACCTTACCACAAATCAACGGAATGACATGGTTGCGCTATTAACCCAATTCTAGGATGTGTTTGCATGGTCTCATAAAGACATGGTGGGTTTGTCCACTGACATTATTCTTCATCGCCTTCCCATCAAAGAAGGATTCAAGCCAGTTAGGCAAAAGCTCAGGCGATTGAAACCTGAATGGAGTTTAAAAGTCAAAGAGGAAATTGTGAAACAATTTCAAGCTGGCATCATTATGGTGTCTACATATCTAGAGTGGATATCCAACATTGTTCCCGTGCCTAAACCAGGGGGAAATGTGCGAGTCTGCGTGGATTACAAGGATTTGAACAAAGCTTGCCTTAAAAATAGCTTTCCCGTGCCTTTTATCCACATTCTTATTGACAATACTGCTCAATACGGCATGTACTCCTTTGCTGATTGCTTTGCGGGGTACCATCAAATTATGGTCGCTGAGGAAGATCGTGAGAAAACTACTTTTATCACACCTTGGGGAACTTTTTGCTACAGACGGTTGTCCTTTGGCCTCATTAATGCCGGGGAAACCTATTAGCGAGCTATGATGGCTCTCTTCCATGATTTAATGCATAAGGAGATAGAGATCTATGTGGATGACATCATTGTCAAATCCTGGAAGGAGGATGACCACTTAGACCATCTCACAAAGCTATTCACGAGAGTTGCGTGAAAGTCTGACTTGAAGTTGAATCCCTTGAAGTGCGCCTTTGGTGTTAAGTCGAGGCAAGTTGCTAGGCTTCCTAGTCAGCCACAAAGGGATTGAAGTGGATCCTACCAAAATCTAGGCCATCATGGAAATGCCCATTCCTTAGACAGAGAAGGAAATATTGGGATTTTTGGGAAGGATTAATTTCATTAGTAGATTCATTTCTCAATTCGCGTGAACTTTGTGAGCTATCTTCAAATTGTTAAGGAAGAACTCATCCATGAAATGGAGCGATGAGTGTCGAAAGCCTTCCTTACCATTAAAAAGCAAGCTGATTAACGCTCTATTTTGGTACCTCCCGAGGATGATGTTCCCCTGTTCATGTGCACATCCATGAATGACAACAATGCTATGGGTTGCATGCTGGGGCAAAAAGATAATAGAGGTCGAGAACGAGCTATCTATTACCTCAGCAAAAGATTCAGCATCAGTGAGCACAAGTACACTCTGATCGAGAAGACTTGTTGTGCTTTAGCATGGGCTTCCATAAGGTTACAACATTACCTCCATGGTCACACAACCCATCTCATATCCGCGTGGATCCTCTCAAATATGTATTGATAAACCCATCTTGAATTGTCGGTATCCGGATGGCGGTTGATCCTACTGACAATTTGACATCGTCTACGTGATACAAAAATCTGTCAAAGGTCAAGGAATTGCGGATCAATTGGCGCCGCGACCGCAGAGGTATTACAAACCCTTAGAAAAGCGTACTTTCCGATGAAGGGGTAATGATGATTCGATTCTGACATCGATGCGATACATTCCGTGAGTGGAAAATGTATTTTGATGGGAACATTAATCGAGAAAGCTCGGGAGGTGGAGCTATCTTACTATCCGTGCAGGGGAAGCGGTATCCGTCGTCGTCAAATTGCGGTTTTATCGACACCAATAACACGGTGAGTATGAAGGTTGTATCGTGGGGCTAAAACTTGCCGATTCGATAGGCATCGGTGGTTAAGCTGTCTTTGGGGATTCGAATTGGTAATAAAGCAATCCACGAGGAATCTATCAAACCAAAGAATTACATTTCTTTGCCTTACCATCGGCAAGTTTCTGAGATGGCTTTGGAGTTCGAAGAAATCTCCTTTCTACACATTCCTCGTAATAGGAATGATTTTGCAAATGCATTAGCAACGTTGGCTTCCTTGGTTTACATATCGGACAAGGAAAACATGTCGTGCATCACGTTTTCTCTGCAAAAGCCCCAATCTATGGGAATTACGTTGGAGAAGTATCGGATGAGCTACCTCCCATCCACAACCCTTGGTATCAGCACATCAAGGAGTATCTACGAGATGGATCTACACCCGTTGAGGCGATCCTAACTGAGAAGAGGCGGATTCATCGACTTGCTATGAAATTCTACCTGAGCAGAGATGCACTCTACAAAAGAGATGTAGGATTAGGTCTCCTCAGATTTCTATACAAAGACCAAGCTTAGAGACTCATGGATGAGATCCATGGTGGAGTATGTGGCCCACACATGAGCGGCCCTTACTTGTCAAGAAAATTCTCAGAACAGGACATTATTGGCTTACACTCAAAGGCGATTTGTGATGATCACGTCGAGAGGTGCTACCAATGCAGATTCATGGGAATGCTATCCACGCCCCTCGAGGAACTCCCTGATATGAGTTTGCCATGACCCTTCTCGATGTGGGGAATGGGCGTGATCGGCCCATCGAGCCCAAAGCCGATAATGGACATCGATTCATATTCACCATGATCGACTACTTCACCAAATGGGTAGAAAGCGATTCCTTCCCCAAAGTTACTAAAGAAGTTATCATTGCTTTCGCCGAAACAATGTCATCTGTCGATATGGACAACGAGAGGTCATTGTGTCGAGACAATGCTAAGAACCTCAACAACAAAATGATGGAGGAGTTATGCGAGAAAATTCACATCAAACTCCTCAACTCAAAATCATCTACCATCCAAAAAGATGAATGGTCTTTGTTGAAGCGGCTAATAAAAACATCAAAAAAATCATACAGAAAATGTCCGCCAACCACAAAGGATGGCATGACCTCTCGCCTCTGACTTTAATAGCCTACATAACTTCCATACGAACTTCCACTGAGGTAACCCCCTACTCATTAGTCTATGGTATGGAAGCAGTGCTCCCCATAGAAGTGGAAATAGAATCCCTCAGAGTATTGATGGATGCTCAGTTGGATGAAGACCTATGGGTATAAGATAGGTATCACCAATTATCTCTGATAGACGAAAGGCGAACCGCAACAATCTTCCATGGTCAGTTATATCAGCAAAGGATTGCACGATCCTACAACAGAAAAGTCCGACTACGGCAATTCAAACAACATGACTTAGTTTTGAAGAAGATCATTGACAACCAAGATCAATCTAGGGAAAATTTGCTCCTAACTGGGAAGGCCCATTTGTTGTCAAGGAAGTCTTGACAGGAGGTGCTCTCAGATTGAATGAAATGGATGGCGATCAATTTCCTGACTTATCAACTCGGGACAGTGAAATGGTACTATGTCTGAAGTTACCATCAAACGAACATCCTGGTTTTGATCCTCAAATAACCAGTCATTCCGGTTTTGAACCCTTTCTACATACTTTTCTGCCCCTCAGGGAAACATACACTTCAAACCAGCAGCCTGGTTTCATTTCATTTCAAACCTTTCATACAATCTCGGTTATCCTGAAGATGGGATTTAACCTTTCAAAATTTCGGTTATCCTGAAGATGAGATTGAACCTTTCACACTGCGGTTTATCCACGAAGGCGGATTAAAATTTTCTACGCTGCGTAGTTTGTCACGAAGGCGGGATCAAACTTTTTACCCACTTGCAGTTTGTCCCCATTATGGGATTAAACTTTCCTCTCCCTGTGTATATAGCACGCTGCATGGGATTTACACTTCTCTTCGCCTTGATTTCGTCACGAGGGGCGAACTACGTCAAATCTGATCTCCACGATGCAGAGAAGTGCGTAGGCAACCATATGCTATATGGCGGGTTGCAATAAAGAAAAATAACAAAAACATTTCTACCTTTTCTCTACAAAACAACAAAAACAACAAAAAACTTCTACACCCTCTACGCGCTTCGCATTCGGCGTTGAACCTCCTACACTAGGTTGAACTACACAGACTTGATCTCCTCTTCAATAGGAGTACGTGGCGACCATTCATGGTGCGATCTAACCCCTACCGAACAACATACTTGTCTGCGATCTTTGGGATCAATCTTCAATTTGCCCCATTTCATCCGGTTTGGATCAAAGGGATGGAATTACCCAACCTCTTCTCACAAATAGAAGATTTGGTGACCATCTAAGCTTGCGATCGTGCCTCAAAGAGCAATACCAACCCATAAGAGATGGAATTAACTAGGCTTCTCACAAATAGAAATACTGGCGACCATACGTAGTGCGGTCGATCTCGGAGAGGAAGAAACCATCCTCCTCTCCACTTTTCCATCTGAGATACCGGTCCCTAAGACACCAAAGATGGTAGGGATATACAAAATCAGCGATCCATTTACGAGAGACCTTGCGATGTCTCAATGTCCATCTATCGAGGATAAGTTGAGAATGCATCAAGATCACAAGGCCACGGAGAAAGCAGGCAAACATAAAGCAAGTATCAAGGCATAACTAAAAGGGAAGTGAATCAAAATATATTTCCTTGCTATATATAATATTGTTTGATATATACATACATGTTATACATGACAAAATGGCTAAGCTAGTGCATGCGAGGAAAATAAAAAGCTATCTATAGATCTGTGTGTACATGGACTATCGGATCTAACATAGCATCCTCTCTCGAAGGCGGAGGAAGCAACGCAAGCTCGCTTGAGGGTATCTACACGAGCTAGCAGATCGGAGGCTAACTGCATGGTGGCAAAATGCTCATCAATGTAAGTACTCATATCGGCCGGACCGGCGGTCATCACGGGATCTAATGGAAGTGCTATATCTGCAATGGCCACATCCCTAGCGAGATAAAGCGACATCCCGCTCTCCAATCAATACATCCTGGTGATCTAGCCTCATCCCTCTCTAACAGAAAGCGGTATCTCTCTCATCGAGAGTCATCGACATCGCTAGCCCTACTTTGATCTCATCATAGGTCATCGGATGTAAGCTCTGCTCCAAATGATGTGCCAGAATAATGAGTAATATGATGGCTTTTCGGGGTGGGAGAATCCATCACAATCTTTGGTGACCAATGTGATCGAATCATCGGTGGGAATATAACCTCCTCTATAGGCTCCTCATCGTCGAATCAATCCCCTGCTTTGTGGATGCTTGCATGGTGATCGATCTCTGTCTCCATCCATCCATGCGGAATACTACGAAGAACAACTTTGGATGGTGACGAGAAAACTTCGGCCGACTCGTTTGATCAGCAGGCAGAATACAACTGGATCTTTCCTCCCGTGACAAATGGTGTGATGCAAAGCACAGCGACTCTTGCCCCCCTCATACGGGTGAGAATCCTAGAGGCTGGTGAAGCCCGACACATCACGGCCCGGTGGGTGGTAAGTGATCATGCCCCTTAATCGACCGAGAGGAGATAATCCATGCCTGGAGCATGAGTAATGAAGCTGTAGGGTGAACTAAGCCCTGAACACGACAATATGGCAAATGGATCTCTAATCCCTGCCAGCTGACCATGATGCAACATCTGTACACTCCGCAGGCTGAAAGGAGTATGACATGGCTATATCATGGGTGAAACAAAACCCCTGCCATCTAAATGTGACAATCGGTCTCAAGTGTGACATAAAGCACACACAGCATGACCGAGCTACATGTGAATACTCCTACCGGATAAGTGCAGCAATATATAGCTGACCTCAAGGTCTCTACGATGATCATCGGTACAATGGTATGACCCTCCCTGAGAGCTCTCACTGCCATGACGACGCCGATATCTAGCTCATCCATGTACCGCGACATGTAGACGTATGACAATACGTATAGAAGCAGTACATCTACTCTAGCTGAATGCTAATGATCCTCCGGTGTGGTGAAATCCCTAGAATGCCGTGCATAGCTATCCTCAGAGCCAAACCTGTCAAACAGGAAATGCTGGGATATAACATGACCAGATGTAATCTCATCCTGCACCACTCTATGTCTCAATCCTGTGAGAGTCATGAACTGTCTACTCATGTCTCCCATCAGCATATGCAAGCAAGGTCTGTCCAGAGGAAGCACCGTTAATCGTGCATACTCCTCCAAAGTAGGAGTCAAATTACGGGTCCCAAATCAGAATACCTATCTGTCCGGTACCCAGTTCTCTAGCATACCCTCTACAAATCCTGGAGGCACCTAAAACATCAGTAAGGTCATAGTATACTGCAGTAAATCATCTATGATCACCATGTCTGATGGTGATATACTATCATACCATAATGTATATACCACTACCACCATAAATGGTGGGTATGATTAATACTGACTAATCGTCGAAGAAGACATACATGCAGGCAGTGCCGTGTCATAAGACCATCCAGGTCAATCTTTGAATATCTCTGGACATACATACATTTGCATAACATAATAACATGCATGATACAATAGATGGAAATATGATATAGGGAATGGAAAACTGTACATACATTCCTAAGTATATCATCATCTAATACATCTCTGTACAGCTAAAATACAGGGAAATGGGGTGAAGCTACCCAACGTACAATAGAGGCCTATCAAAAGAGATAGCAAGAAATACATTAGAAAAAGTCAAGAGTGTCGATGTCTACATCATTGATACTGTCCACTTGATGTAACTCCTCCTGAGTCACTGGATCTCTATCTATAGGGATGTTAGGCTGATATAAAGGAGGATCTGCACCGGCAAAACCATATGGGTCACCTGAGGGACCAGCGCCAGAGCTGGAAGGATCAAAAGTATCTACCTCTGCAGGATCTCTACCCAAATGCCGAATGAAAAGATGTGACCGGTCCAATTGCCGAGTTAGTCTGTCAATCTGTGTCACATGAGTCGGATCACTGACACAGGTTAGCCAATCTGTCATCATCACGGATCCTGAATCCATATCCCCCATAAACTGTGTGGTGTGGGTCTGAGCTCCAATCGTACGAGGGATCCACCAATGCTGGAACATCTCCTGAGAACAAGGGCCCTCTGATAATATAAAACCGTCAATCCCCATCAATGGGATGACAATGATGGGTGATTGCGAAACAGGCTAATAACGCCCGACAGGAGGCAAGATCGGCATACGGATCTCTCATGTAGTGCTTCTGATAGCACACTCTCCTAAATAGAGCTCCCATACTCCATCTGTAAAGAGAGGAATCCTGCGGGTGGAAATGACGTACTCTACTCCAGTCGGGTGCCCATCCTCAAATCCAATTCTCAAATGCTCTCCAGAGTAGGGAATCTATGTGATGACATCAGCTGTCAATAGCTCCAGCTATAGGCGATAATGAGTGAAACCCTTAGCAACAAGGACCTCCGCCAGTATGGAATGATGCCATCTCCGTCCTCGTGGATAGGTGTCTAAACCTAACACGCTCACAGGACGCAAACAAGGAAGCCTCTCATAGGCCCAAAACTGCCAACACAAAGGTAAACATCTGTTGTCAGTCAACACTCTTAACCCATACATGGGAAAAGACAAGAGAAACACTCACCAACAGAAATGGGTAGAATCCTAACCATGCCTCGGTCAAGCCCTGCGATCGCATGCGCATTCCCCTGAGGAAATATGCAAAGGTGTAGGAACCCCAATCATACTCTCCTATACGGTCCACGTGTCGAGTGGCACTGATCAAAGCGAAAGACAAGTAGAGGAATTATCTCGCTATAAGCGAGCCCCTAATGATCATCGAGGAACAATCGCCAAAGAATGCGGTCCCCGACTCTCACATCATCGGTATGGGCTCACTCAATGACCCGCTTTCATAGCATCTATGCTCAAAGGACTGTCTGAAGCAGTCCACGCCTTGAGCGCCTCCGCCGGAACTCCCAACAAGGATCTGACAGCAGTAGGGGTGATATCCGCCATACAAGGCACTGGCTCCCCTCCAAACTCCATACCTATGATAAACCACCAATCTATCGGCGTCATCATCATCACCATGATCCGGCCAAATGGGGTGGACCGAGTGCAGGTGAAACCACCGCTCAGACAATGCCCTGAGGTAACCCCAGGGATAGCGACGAGGTAGAATGGAGAAGAACCTCCCGAATCCCCAGCCATGGACGATCACTCTGTAGTCATCATGTAAAGCCTGATACATAGAGTGGATGCTAAACCAGTTCTCTCGAGGTTGTGTGAAGCCGGGAACCTACATCAAATGCAGATCAACATCAGACTCCTTGACTCCTCATCAATAAGAAATAAGGAAGATTAAAGATCTAACTTCATACCTCGTTTGCGTGCAGGTATACTAAAGGATGCCTACTCAAGTCACCCAGAAGATCTGGGTTCACCACTTGAATACCTGGCAATTCCCTACGGGGAACACGTACAGCAGGAGCAGGAATCTCGATCGGTGCATCCTCCTCCTTGTCCTCGACATTCGGAACTTCAACCCGAATAGGACGTACCACCACCTTCGCCAAGCGACGAGGCTGTCTAACAGAACGGCGTTGAGGCTCTTCAAAAGCCCTCCTCCGTACACCAGAAGTGGTCCTGCGGGAACTACTCGGTTGATCCGGATCCATGGTATCTGTACAGCAAGTCTCCAAATCACCTTAGAAAGGGTGTGGTAATTTCTTACCTGGAGTCTTTTCAAAATGCATTCTATGATTACATGCATGTATGCATTGCTTTAACATACATCTATAGTAGAGTTAAAATGCATGACTACCCAATACCTACATTTTGGGAAAATTTTGCCATAGCCCCTTTGCAAATGGGACTATCCACATGCACATAGGCATGACTAGGTGGCCATTCAGTAGCACACCTATGCACAGTCATATACATCCTGTATGCATCAATAAATTGCAGTAAAAAATCCGTAAGTGTAGTCTAATTACCAGGATTATTTTGCTTGTTTACCTTTACTCATTTGTCCTCAAATAGGATAAGAAATGACAGTAAAAGGTGCCAATTTGACTGTTTCAAAAGTCAAATTTTTTCACATCATTATATTCAACATGGTTTAATACTAACATTTGTTATGTTGAATATTTTTTATCAAGTCATATCAGCATGCATATTCACAACTATGTGTCTAAATGCATTTCATGCGATAAGTCATTTTCCAACGGACAGAAATTGGATAAAAATACATGCATGTGTTACCAGGACAGTGAAGAACGCTTGTACGGTGATAGAATATGCAGAAAGTTACCCGAACTCAGCAGATCTGAAGAAGAGCTCTCAGATTTCCTTCACTGTGCAACTTGAAAATGGCTTATGAAAGCAACCAGCCACCTATACACAGGCACGGTTGGCTGCAGACTAACCTGCGGCTCCTGCAAGTACACCTGCGGCTCCTACAGGTACACCTGTGGCCCCCCTACATGGGTCCCACCTCTAGCTCACTCCAGTTAGAGTTACAAAGGAGGTCTCATAAGCTGAAAAGGCCAAATCAGGAATAAAAACGCTACGCGATTGAGCGGATTAGCCTAAAATCCTGGTTTCTTGTCGGTCAGAGTTAAACTCCCGTCGCCTCAATGGTATTCACCTGAATCCAGGGTATACTATACTAATGAGCTCAACTTTTACAAACCATGCTTGGCAATACCCCACAAAGGTCTGATGCCGTCATTTGCAGGGTCACAACCCTAAACAATCCCCGGCGGGGGTTACAACGCGAAAAACCACGAAATATTAAACCTCCCCGGCGGGGGTTACAATGCCAAAGTTATCAACATCTATGCATCCTCGGCGGGGGTCACAACACATATCTTTCAAACATCTACGTATCCCCGGCGGGGGTCACAACGCATCTCCTTCCAAGTATCTACGTGTCCCCAGCGGGAGTTACAACGCAATGCAACCATTGATACACACATCAATGGAGGTCAAGCAGCCTTGACGTCATATCAGCCGATGGCAAGTAAACCCATCGAAGCAACTTTGCCCAACAAGGGTTACAACATAATGCTACCATTGACACATATATCAATGAAGGTCAAGCAGCCTTGACAATACGCCCAGCAGGGATCTATCCGGTGATACATACATCAGCGAAGATCAGGCAACCCTGATAACAATAAACTGTTGGCAGTAACTCCGACAGTATGAGGGAACATGTTATACACATCCTCAAACAGACAAAGCTTTATCCCCATAGATCTCTTTCACATAAGAGGTACCTCTATGGAATATAAGCCAGTGTCTAGGATTCAAGACTTTGGTGGTAGTCCCAACGTCAACATCTAACTTGGATCACATGTCCAAGCTATCACTGATTGTCATCCCAGCAGGATTACATGACAATCATTCATGCATTATACATATTCATCATGTTGCTGCATATAATATCATGTTTATCTTGCTTGCATTTCAAGTGTCTAGGATTCTTTATCCTATCCATGCCTTGCATTGCATGAATATGATAAAGAGGGGCATTTGTAGACACTCAAAATTTTTTTCACTCCTATTACTAACATTGCAGGAGGGTAGATTCGTCTTTTGGAGATAACCCTGAAAGACAGATTACATCCATCTCGGATACCACCGGAAGTTTAGTTCCAACCTGGAACATAAACCGGGAACGTCATATCAATCCGGAACACACACTGGGAATGTCATTTCCAATCTCGGAGATAACCCCGAGATATGCAGATCAAAAGACCGACAACAACACCGGAGAGGACAGTTCTTTCTCAGCGATAACACCGCGACGCTCAGTTCCAATCACAGAGACAACACTGGGAGTAACAACCCCATCCTTGGTGATAGCCCCAAGGGATGCCATTGCAGTTTCAAAAATAACCCTAGAAATGCTTGTTTCAAACATGTACGATCAGCTTCAATCCAGATGACAGTGAGGCATACAAACAAGTAGCCCAATCTCAGATGTAACCTTGAGAAACTTCTGCTTTCCGCTTAAACCGGCGATAACCCCGGTGAGGTGTCACAACTTCATATGTCCACGTCAAAAAGATAATATCGCGGCATACCAACAAGTAGTCCAATCTCAGTTGTAACCTTGAGCAACGTCTACTTTCAACTCAAACCGGCGATAACCCCGGCGAGGAGTCAAGCGTCATCTTGTTCCTTCAACAATGGAACGTCGTCTCAACACTTCATACATATATCCAACAATGTCCCACAAGAACCAAAGAGTGACAATCCCGAGTGACTATTACGTGTGGCAGTACTTTGAATAGAATTTGAAGCTTGAAGACCATGGGCATAGACCCCTCTTCCTGACTTTGTTCAACCTCTAATCCATGTCATTGCGTAACTCTCGACACCAGCGGTCCGAAGAAGGTTAGATATGCCTCTTTCGAATGCTTGGATTGAAGTTCTGCACGTTCGAGCGAACATTACAGTACATGAGTGCATGTACTACGAGACGACGGGACCCGCGAGGATCGGATCCACCACGACCACCCTTGCAGTACAAGCTGCATTGCATGGCGAATAGTGTACACATGACCATCTGTCTATATATACAAGGCTTGGGTCAGCTATTTGAAGAGGGGGGAGAGAAGGAAAAAGGCGAGGAAGCCCTGTCCATTTTACTTTGCATACACATCTTTTGAGTGTTTCCTCTTCTTTAAACACTAGTTAGCTCACATATAGCTATCTTTTTTATCCGTGAGAGTGAGTGTTTATCCATTTAAAGTCATAGAAGTCTACTTTGGTATTTAACGTAAGCTTTCTTATATTTTATAAATCCTTCTTCTCATATAGCACACACTGTTATACACATTGAGAGTCATATTGTGTGCGTTTGCCCGGACTTCGGTCCGTGGTTTTCATTCCTGTCTGTATATATACACTAATATATGTATATATTTCATATATATGGACTAACATTATCGAGTTATGCCTCGATTGAGCCTGAACTTGATGCAGGAGAGCGTTTAATTGCGTTTATATATATATACTTATATATATAAATTGTGGTCGAACTATCATCGATGAGCACGGATTTTACATCCGTGCGTTCTTGCTTATATATATATATATATATATATATATATATATTTACATTCTGTCAAGCACGGAGTTTCCTCCGTGGCTTTTTAAGCTTTTTTTATATTTTCGTCCTACACGGAGTTCACTTCATGGCGGTTGATCGCTTTTACGACTTTATTTACATTTTATCTCGCTTTGAGTTTACTTCGTGGCGAGTTGATAACATTTCTTGCTTTATTTATATTTCGATCCCCCATGGAGTTGCTTTGTGGTGGTTGATTGATCACATATATATATATATATTTACTGACTTTTATATATATAAGCTCTCTATCGCTTTTCATACAAATTGCAGTATCATGTGAGCCTAGGAATCATGTGATCACAAGTTCAGTTTACTTAATCTAGATTTGGTTCCCATGATGGACATTTTTCAAATTTATGTGACTGTACATTATTTTATAATGTACGAGAATTTTCTTGGATGGTCATCGTGCCAATGATGAGTTTAAGATCTTGTATATTATTTTCTCGAGAATGCTTCACATCTCAAAAATAAAAGCAAACAAGCCGGACATTTAACAATAAAATGGAAGTATGAAAAGGTCTCAATTCCTATTGAGCACAGGGTTTGAAAAATCTCTTTTACAAAATGTCATTACTACATCTTGGTTAAAACTAAATTTTTCTATAAAATTCAAACCTTGTGTATATAGGTGTGAACGAGGCCTCACACTACTTTCAAATAATTGCACATTGATCCACACACACACACATACTCATATAACAATTTCTTTAAAAAGTGGCGGTCACCATGGTAACACGGATGTCGGGGGGTGCTTAACACCTTCCCTCCGCATAATCAAGCCCCCGGACCCAAAATGAATCTCGGTTTCACAGACCCGTTTAACAGTGTCAAAACACTGGGTCAATGTGCAAGCCTTTTCGGTTGCGTTGGTGCAACCAGTTAAATACACCAACTGGCGACTCTTAAAGTCCAATCGTCGACATTATACATGTCGAAACTTTTTCACTTGTTTTTTCAAACAAATCTCACATTAACACGAGAACACCAAATAACAAGTAACGAAAAGGGACACTCAAAAATCCCGACGTTGACACCCTCCTTGATAACTTTCTGTCTGGTTGATGTTTCGGTTGTTGGTATTGTTGTTGTTATTGTTGTTGTTATTGCGGTTATCCCATTTCCTCTTTCCCAGATAACTTCCACTACTGCTACTCCCTCCACGAGTTTCTCCCCCAGCATTCTTGTTCTTCTTCTCCTTGTTGTATTGGCTCAATGCCTCGCCACCTCCCTCAGTAATTATTGCCTTTTCCAATAATGTGGCGAACGAGTTGATTTGAAGGACCGATACCTTGTTGAACAACCAAGGTTTTAGTCCAATTTCGAAGCGTCGAGATTTCCTTTCTTCAGTGTCTACTTGATGTGTTGCGAATCATGCGAGTTCATTGAACTTGGCCGCGTACTGTGCCACCGTCATCTCCCCTTGTTTTAGTTCTAGAAACTTTACCTCCATCCAATTCTTCATGCTCTTCGGGAAGTAATTCTCGAAGAACAAAGTCTTGAACCTTTCCCAGGTTATAGTCCCTTCTCTCGCCCTCTGTTGATTTGCTTCCCACCAGTAGTTTGCTTCTCCCCTCATCATATATGTAGCGAACACGGTTTTCTGGTCTTCACCCACACGAGCAATGGCGAAGGTTTTCTCCATTTCCTTGATCTACGTTTGTGGTACGATATGATCGGTAGTACCCATGAATTCTGGAGGTCCAACACTCTTAAAGTCCTTGAAGTTTACGACCGGAGCTACTTGGGGAATGGGTGGTACTTGTTCATTTCTTCCCCTAAGAGCCTCCCCTAACAAATCTTCAAGCCTCTGAATGGGATCTACTTGTCCTCTCTCATCATTAACCGACTCTTCCGGTGCAGTTAATCTACATCTAGGCGGAATTTTTCTGCATCACAAAACTTCCATTTTTATTATCTAATTATATTACTTAAACAATTCTCCATAAAAGGAATAAGATTTCATAATACATTTCGGAATAAGATCATTTATATTCATATGCCAAATTATTACATTACATGATTATCTCTAGCATACTTCTATAAACGACACAACTTATCCCCTAATATCACAAAAGATGGGGACAACCATTAACATACTACCCCTCTAATATAACTCAAAAGTTTGGGGCTTACAACTATCTCACATCTTACATAAAAGACTGAAATTACAACAACAGATAATACACCACATAACAAACTACAACTACTAACTTTTAACGCCTAGACTTAATCTATCATTCCGCGCTCCACAGCACTCTGGTACTCCCTCTGAGTAATGTGCACCGCCAAATCTCGGCTTATGGTATGCCGAGTCTGTCCCTGCTCTGCCGAGTAGTGATTTACCCCTCAATCAGCCTTTCCATGGCCGTGCGCACCGCATAGCCTATCCTGTTCATCTTCCTTCTTTTGCACCTCACCTCATCTTCTAGATCGTTAGCCCTATCATTGGCTCCTTCCCACTTCTCCTCAAAATGGATCCTATCCATTAATTCCATCTCTAACTGAGTACAGAGAGCTTCCTTCTCTATCCTCTCGCTCAACTCTCTTTGCTCCATCTCTTCCAACTTCCCTGCCAATTCTACATTCCTAGCCATCGCCCTATGAAACAAAGTCCCCATCTGGATCCCTGCCTCCTTACGGTGAGAAATCTCCACCTCTATCTCCTGCATCACTAATTTTGTATCGACTTTGAACCCGGTACAAAACCCATTTCTAAAATCTCATATCGAATGGCTCCTATTGAACTTCAGGAGTTAAAAACCCAAGTACAAGAGTTGGTACCCGAGCCTCTATCTGGTGACTTCCTTTGTGGAATGCACCAAAGCCAGTGTGACACCCCCAAAATTCAGACACCCATATCTCGAATTCTGTGCATCACGTGCAACTACGAATATCTTACTAAAATCATCAACAACGGAAATAATAGAATAATTTACATTGATATAATATAAATATTCGCGTCCCAAGGTACCGTAACCATTACTACGATAATTCAGCGATTAAACTTAAACATAACTTAATCATCCTTAAGTACATCGTAATAAGCATAACAATAATAATAATACTTCTATTCTTAAAGGACTAAGTTATTTTGTAGCCTTGCCCTTTCCCTTGTCCTTTCCTGATGTACCGCCTTGCTTTGCCTTAACTGTAATGTTTTTAGGAAGCAAGAATGAGCAACAAGTTTGCCCAACAAGTAATATAGCAAGAAGAATAAGCAGTTGTAACATTTGAATCTTCAAGGGTATAATAATAATTGGTAGTTCAAGGATATCAAGAAATATCAAGAGTGTTCAATAAGTGTCGCTATAGACTGAAGGATATCGATAAAACTTCCAAGTTTATGCATTTCAAAGTTTAATAAGGATGAACACTGAGCAGTCACTAAGGACTAAGAACTCTTGCTAGAGTTTCTGATTATTATCTTCGCAAATCTAATATAAACGAGTACAACAGGTGATCAGCCTAAAGTACCCTACGTTATGCATAACATTTAAACATGCTAGTATGTGCGCACATCGGTTTCCCGACAATTATATAATTTCCCCTTCAATGAGGGTTGTTCATCTCAGTAGATTTACGAGAGTCCGAACCAAGTCAATTGGTTTGGATAGCTTTTAAACACATGATAATAGTCCAACCGAATCAAAGGCTTAGACAACCTTTATAATACATTTAAGAATGATAAGTTCAATGCTTGCAACAACGTCAAGGTACACAAACAATTTCTGGATAGTAATAGATATTTGCTCGACATAAATATGGTTGATATGACAACAATTCGAGTTATACAATGTGTATACAGTGTAATAATTAAGGAACTTGCCTCGTTCGTCGGTTGTGTTTACCTTTGACACCTTGTCACGTATATTGCCTATAATATAATATAATAATGTAGCCATACAAATTAGTGATTGTCAAAAAAATGTCTCACTTTAGTTATTACACGCATCGCGTCCTAGTTTAAGGCACTAATCGCTCATACAATACATAATATTGATAAATACCACATTGCTTACTTCCTACACAACTATGCTCACAACTGTGCAATTAATCATTAATTTATTCAAGTGTTGCTCACATTAGTTTACCTGAACTAATTTTATTAATTAGAGTTCAAAATGACTTTACACAACCTGTTTGTTTATTGTTATAAACCTGTACTCATTTTCTTTTTGATTAATTAATGTCACATTAGAGTGTAGCTTAAGGGTAAATATACCTACCCTTTTTATTACTTCCTTAAAAAATATTATGCACATAGTGTCACAATTTAATGTTTTAATGTTATTATTAAATTATTTTAGTATACTGATTTATATTTCATTACCTCTATGTTGGCTAATCAAAGTATTTCTTTGAAAGACATTACAAATAAAATACATAAACAACCCCAATTTATAGAAACACCCTTCTTGTTATATTTAAACATTACTCTATTTATCCTTAATTGGCCATTATGGAATAACAAATTTTAGAACCAACTTACGTTGGGTTTTACTGGATGTACTAAAAATACATAAAAGGGTGTTTGATGTATAGCCTTTTAAATCTTCATATTGCCCCACATTTTTATATCTAAGAATACATAACAGGTAAGGCTAAAAGATTTTTAATTCCCATGCATAACAGCTCCTCCTTTAATTTGAACATGTAGCCACCAAATTATTGAATATGTAACAACAAATTTTCTTGTACAACTAGCATCCATGTTAACGAATAATTAGCCTTAAAAATAACAGCCACAAAGCAACATCCTTATTGCACGAAAAAAAAATTAACATATAGCACCCATTTAATTGATACACACGCAGCCCCTTCTTTCTTTTCATATACATGCTTTGTGTTTTGTTTTTTTTTCTACGTAAACAAATTATGTACTCTTGCAAAATTAATTTATCTAGTTTAAAGGCATATTATAAAAACTAATGTCTTATTAATTTAGCATGCAGACATCTAGTTTAGCATACTAACTCTTACAAGCAACACATAATATCCACATTACTCTTAAAAGAAAAACAAGTGTTTACTAGAAATTAAATGGAAAGTAATTTTTATTTATTTATTTTATTTTTATACCTTAGCTTGAAAAATTTTGAAATGGGTTGCTAAGATGAAGAGCTGCTGCTGCTATTACTCCTATCCTACTTCACCGACCACACTCACACTCTCTCTACAATGTTTCTTGCTTGTACAAAGAATGGGTTAGAACAAGGGGTTTATATACTAAAAGGAGTGCATAAATTAACTAGAAACTCTCCTTGACCATTTGCTAGAGACCCCCCTACAAGAACTCTATAGCAGCCCCTAAGTGGTCTATGATATCTCATCACTCATGTCACCATTGTATTGTCAAAAAAAACATCACACACAATGCTCCCTTTCTTCTTGGATACATTGGTCCCAAAATGATAGTTCCAATAATGAATTATGTGTAATACCCCATGATAGAAACTTAGTCTGTTGGAATTAAGTTACAAGGCTAATTGGTTTTCAAATTAACTACCAAGGCTGCCGAAAATGGGTGGATGATTAATCATGAGGTTGGGTTCTAATTCCCTTGGGCTTACATACATAATAAAAGTATTAAGCTTAGACTTTATTTGGCTGGCCACACACCCCACCCGAAACTTACAAGTAACAAAATAGTTTGGCTAGAAAAAATCTCATTAAAGCTGCCCACTAAATCAATTTAGGCCTACCACCTTATCCTACCAGATTTATTATTTGGATTATAAAAATGTAAATACTTAAATATTATTGCAGCAAATTAATTAATTTAATTTACCCAAATAACACTAAATTATACACCACCTTAATAATTATTAATAAGTTGGGCTATTTCACATAATTTAAGTTACTCACTTAAATAATAATAAAAATGATTTAGTCTATCTAGACAAGCTTTCAAACCAATTCAATGATTTATCAATACTCTGATATAATTAAATAATTTAATTAAATACCACATCTCTTACTGTCATCCTTTACTTAGTGAATAAAAAAAATATAACTTAGCTTTCTTATGTAATTTAATCCTCTTGAAAATACCTAAGATATAATTACTACAATATAAATTTGTATTACGCCATAAAAAGACATAACATTACATTTTCACTTTATATACGAAAAACAAGGCGTTCCTTATAATAAAAGAATTTACTCAATTTCTCAAGATATTATCTTTAATATACCATTTAAATTGTTTACTCATTGATATGCTAATACTCATAACAACAATTAATTAACAATATAATCTTAACTAATCCTTCACTTAATAATGCATTCCTTCTTCAATTTATTCATCATTAATTCCATCATTGTGTCACACAAGACATTTCATAAGCTTATCATAATTCTCCACATCTTATCAATTATCATAAATTCGATTTAATTCAATTGAGTTACTCACCTCATGCTGTGTAAGCATTTATAAAATAAATATTCACAGGCTCTATTTATATCAATATTAATATTTAATCATAAAATTTACGGTTATTACAACCAAACTCTCTGCAGGGGACTCTATATTTGTGTGGTGGTAAAATGATAGGTACCATTGTGATGTGCTATCCAAGATTTGTATATAAATCACAGTTGAGAGCAATCGAAGTCGATGACCAAAGTACGTAGCTTACTGGGCTTAGCTGGTTATTATCGAAGATTCGTGGAAGAATTTTTTCGAATCGCTACTCCGTTAACTTAGTTGTCCCGAAAAGATACAAAATTCGTATAGAGCGAGGAATGCGAGAAGATTTTCCAAGAGCTCAAGAGGCGACTCATTTCGGCACCTGTTCTGATCATACCATCTTGAAAAAACGAACGTGGTAGCTGACGCATTGAGTAGAAGATCGAACGCGAGTACGAGTGCGATATTGTTGAACACAAAGATCTATTTTGTATAATTTGCAAACGATAAAGATAGATTTAAAAATTCTAGGGACCCACATGATGATGTCAAATATACGAGTAGAACCAACCTTAATCGATAAATTTAAAGATGCTCAAGCTATAGACCTGGAGCTGATGAATATGAAGAAGAAGGTGCAAGAAGGAGTTATTCTAGAAGTAAGAGTCGATGAAGAGAAGAAAGCTCAAACCTTCGATTTATTTGAAATCCTCAATCGAGTAGGAACTGTAGCCTATAGACTCGCCTTAACTCTAAGTATGTCGCATGTTCATAACGTTTTTCACGTATCGATGTTACGTAAATATGTGAACGACCCAAACCACATTATTGCGTTAGAACCAGACGAGATAGCCGAAGATTTAACGTACGAGGAGGTACCTGTCAAGATCTTGGATAGGAAAGAGCATGTCCTACGCACAAAGGTTATACCACAAGTTAAGGTTTTATGGAGGAACTATGCTATTGAGGAAATGACCTGGGAGTTGGAATCAAAAATGAAAGCGAGGTACCCTCACCTTTTCGAAACACCAGGTACGTACGTCAATTTCGAGGATGAAATTTCATAAGGAGGGGAGGTTGTAAGACCCCAACTTATTATAAATAAAATTGAATTTCTCTATTCATTATCTTGAAATAATAAGGAGTTAATTTGATATAATATTTTGGTTATGGGTGAAATGTGTAAATTTTATAAAATAAGCAAGTGGTTATAAAATATTCATTTTTTTGTCGTGAAATATTCGTTTGGTCGTGGAATATTCTTGTTGTCGGGGAATATTCGTACAACGATGCAGCCATTTGTGGGCCCCATAACAGAATAATTGTCGGATGAAGAAAACGACCAGTTTGAGTTTTTATAAATAACGACGTATTTTCAATGAAATAAGATCGACAGGTAATGTGAGGGTACTGATTTGAACCAAACAAGACTTATAAATAGTGGATGTAATGAAGGTTTCTCCCAATGGAGTTTCAACAGATAAGTCAAAGTCTAATTTCTCCGGAGTCAAATTTAAACGTTGAGCGCAAGTAGGAGAAATAAAAGAATGGGTAGAACCGGTATCAAATAAGGTATAAACTTCGTTAGAGTTTATGATAAGCTTACCCGTGATGACCTCGTTCGGGTTCCTTTCTTTTTCGGGAGGTCACGACAAACGCTCTCCCAGACCACTCGGGCTTTGACTTTTCTCGGGACGTCCTTTAGTGCCTCCATCCTTCTTGAACTTATCTTGATGAAGCGACAAAATTGGGCTAGGTGACCTTCTCTTCCACAATTATAACATGCTTTAGGCTAAGATCATCGCTAGATTTGGTGATGTGTCTCTCCCTCGCATTTGAAGCATATGATAGGTGGTCGTTCTCCTTCCTTAACAATGGTCTTTGGTCTTTGACGTCTTTCCATCATTGTTGAATCTCCTCTTCTTTAAATGTCCATTCTTATTGTTTTGGCCATGATTACCACCGAAGTGGTTACCATTTCTGGCATGTTGATTCCCTCCACGCTTATTGTCACCGTTTCGATGACTGCTATCACTAAAATTATCATTTTGCCGACTGCTCTCTTTTGGTTGGGTTGACTCATTATCGCGCTCCAATAACTGAGCCCTATTAACAACATCTGAATACAAACACATTTTATGAGAGATAAGATATTGACGTATCTCAGGTTTTAAACCTCTTAGAAATATTCGCGTCATTCTCTCCTCATTATCAACCAAATGGGACGCAAACCGGGACAACTCGGTAAACTTGGCTTCGTACTGCGACACGGTCATGTTATTTTGCTCTAGCTAGATGAACTTTACCTCTTTCATGTGACGAATACTTTCGGGAAAGTACTTGTTATTGAACAATTCTTGGAACTTCTCCCAAGTCATCTTTAGTGCGGCAGGTTGAGTACGTTTTACAGATTCCCACCAGTAATCTGCCTCTGCACGCAACATGAAGGTGGAAAAGGGAACCTTTTGCTCCTCGGAGCATCCCAAGACATCAAATATCTTGTAGATCTGCTTTATCCACGTCTCCGCCTTAAGTGGTTTTGGCTCTCCAAAAAACTCCGGTGGTCCCAATTCCTTGAACTGCTTAGCGGTGGCCGTCCGAGAGTTGCCAGTATTTCCACCTGCATTTTGGACAGGAGCCGCTCTTGCCTGATATTGCATGAATTGCATAAAGCCTCTGAACATTCCATCATTCATCATCTGGTCCGTGTTGTTGTTTGCCTGAGTATTGTCGCCTTCTTGATGCACATTATCCTGATTATTGATCTGTGGAGGCTCAACGGTCTCCTGTGCTCCATTGCTATTCTCAACATTCTCGGATGTCATTTCCAAATACTTCCACAAAACAAGGGATAATTAACATATCACATATTATCCCTATACTCTGACCGACCGATTAAATATCAAATAAACTTAGGTAGGTCATACTAGCGAAGGAATTTCCTGTCTCTCCCCTCCTAGTTCTTGTCTCACATCTTAGCCAGGGATCATATCCCTAAGCTTTGATACCAACTTTGACACCCCCAAAATAGGTATACATCACCCATCTTGAGTCGCCAAATACATGGTACAAAATTCAAATACAACTTAATTATACAACAGTCGTGTAAAATACGACAAAATATATGCTGTGAGTTTTAATACAAATATTTTCATCTAGACAATATCCACACTTAATTGAGTCCTCATTACATTTATTATCACATTATTTAACAGAATAGTGAGGACTAATAATGCTATTATCTGGACCATCACTCCGTTCCCCGACTAGTCCCTGCTACATTCTCATTTCCTGAAGAGAACAATGAAAGTAAAAAGGTGAGCTCAACTAGCCCAGTAAGAAATATTATGACTAAGATAATACAAAATAAATTAGCGTTAGCCTTCAATAGTGTTAAACTAATACAATATAACAAACATCAAGTTTAACTGTAGCGGAATAAGCAATCCATTAAAAGAGTCAAGTAGAGAATAAAATCTACTATCTTTTATGATATAAAAGGTTTTTCATCACTTTTATCGCTGGGACTCAACTTAATAAATAATCCACATCATCCGTGCACTACAGCCAATGATATTCATTAGTATCACAACCACAAATTATCCATGCACTACGGGCCAAGGATATTCGTGTATTCATCAATGGTCATGATCATGCTAACAACTGTCCATAAATGCACTACGGGCCAATGAAGACTTTTACCACATCATTTGTAACATTACGGTCATGATTATACCGATTAATCCCTGGTCATAATCATACCAAGTCCATCTATGCACTATAGGCCACAGATGACTTTCAACATAATATAAACATGAGGATGATGACAATGATATAAGAATTCAATAAACAAGTTCAAGAATTAATTTATCCAGAACTAATAACGCCCAAATTGTCAACATGATACTTCTTTGTAGAGTAAAATTCAAGAATGCTCGTAAGAATATTTCCATGAAAAGATATCTTTGGATGAAGCGCAAATATCAAAGATATTCCACTAATTTCATGGAGTATAGAAGTCAAAAACTTTAACCAACTGAGTATAATAAATAATGGAATAACAAAAGAAATCACTAGGCATGCGATAGATCGCATGCATACGAGTTATTCCAATGAATAATAAATAACGGAACCAGTCGTGTGTAAATGCATTGCAGACAGGATATTCCAATGTAATAATAAATAATGGAACCGTGTGTCACGCATAATACGCATGCATACATGATATTCCAATGTAATAATAAAGAATGGAATAACAAAAGAATTCACCGGGCATGCGATAGACCGCATGCATGTGTTATTCCAACGTAATAATAAAGAATGGAACTGTGTCATGCGTAATACGCATTTGCATGTGATATTCCAACAAAATAATAAAGACTGGAATAACAGAAGGATTTCACCATGTATGCGGTACTTCACATAGATAGGTTATTCCAACATAATGATAAAGAATAGAATAATAGAAGAATTTCACCAAGTATAGGGTAGACCGCGTATACAGGTTATTCCAACATAATAAAAAAAATGGAATAACAGAAGTTCTCTTCATGAATACGAAAGAAATAATACCCCTTACCTTAGAACAAACTGGATATAGGAGTAGTGAAGTAGCAGAATTCTTTTCTTCTTTCTCTCTATAGTTTCTCTCTCTAGTGTTTCAGTGAATTCGTAAGAAATAATGAAGGAATGCGCTTCTATTTATAGGAGAATGGACTGAACAGTAACTAATTCCTGAAAGGTCCAGATTGATTTACTTTTAAACGGACGGTCCAGATTGGTTTACTATAAAATATTCTAATAAAACAAAATCTTTTAAATAAAATATAATATATTATATTTATAATCTAATAAAACCAATAACTTTATTAAAGTATTTCTTTTATATAAAAAGATTTTACTATGCAAAATACTATGCAGGCACTATACAAACACTACGCATAATAAAATATAATATATTCTATTTATAGTCTAATAAAATGAATAACTTTATAAAAAAAGTATTCATTTTATATAAAAAGATTTTACTATACAAAATACTATGCATAATAAAATATAATATATTCTATTTATAGTCTAATAAAACGAATAACTTTATAAAAGTATCTTTGTTTTATATAAAAGCTTTTTCGCTTTTATTACATTAATAATACTAATAAAACAAAACTTCATCATCATTATTATAATTCACACTATTAATCGACTCATTGTGTCGCTCCCAGAAAGAGGGGCTTTCCAATAAGGATTTCTCCCTATTGGCGTGAAATTAGGTGACCAAACCTCTCCTTGGCAGAACTTCTAGACATCGTTAATATTACAAATAATAATATTAATAACTTCGTCGTCTCAATTATTGATTTAATAGTATATAAAATATCGAAAATAATTGAATCAAATAACGTGAGATACTATGCAACAATTATTATAGCAATAATTGAACAAAATTGAGTGACTTCTCACGTAAGCATCAATAATCAAAATCGTGTGCTACTATGCAACCATGCGTATTACTGTACTTTTAACACCGGGTGTTTCAACAGTTAACGGTAAAACTTTCGCCGTTATTTTCATAAAATATTTTTGTCATTTTCTCAATTCGACAATAAATCTATTGTGGGGTCCACCAATGATTGTGCCATCGTATGAATATTCCCTGTTAAAACGAATATTCCCCGACCAATCGAATATTATATAACAACTTGCGTACTTTGCAAAATTTATAACTATTACCCACAACTATAACATTATATCAAATTCATTCCATAATATTCAAAAATGATAATTATAGAAAATTCATCTTTATTCATAAAAGTTGGGGTCTTACACAAATGATGTGGTAAAAGTCCTCATTGGCCCGTAGTGCATTGATGGACAGATGTTGGTATGATCATAAACATGCGTTCTCTTTGGCCAAGGGTGTAAAGATGAATTGTTGTTTGGCATGATCACGACCATTAGTGAAAACACGAATATCCTTGGCCCGTAGTGCATGGATAATTCAATGATGTGGAATATTTATTGAGCTGAGTCTCAGCGATAAATTGATGATTAACTTTTAAATCATAGAAGATAGTATATATCATGCTTTACTTGACTCTTCTAATGGATTGCTTATTCCGCTATAGTTGTTGATCTAAAACTTGTTGTTTATTGTACTTTATCAGTTGTTAAACTGTTGAAGGCTAACGATAAGTTATTCTGCATTATCTTAGTCATAATATTTCTTACTGGGCTAGTTGAGCTCACCCTTTTCTTTCATTTTTCTCTTCAGGAAATGAGAATATAGCTGGGACAAGTCGGGGAATGGAGTGATGGTTCAGATGGTTGCTTTAATAGTCCTCACTATTCTGTGAAATAGTGTGATAATAATTGTAATGAGATTGAATTTGAGTTTGGATATTGTCTAGGAGACAATATTCGTGTTAAAACTCTCAACTATGTTTTGTCGTATTCTACACGACAGATGTATAATTAAGTCATAGTTGTATTCTGTATCATGTATCTGGCGACCCAAGATGAGTGATGTATACCTATTTTGGGGGCTTCACAGTTGGTATCAAAGCTTAGGGATATGATCCCTGGCTGAGATGTGAGACTAGAACTAGGAGGGGAGAGACAGATTAATCCTTTGCTAGTATGACCTACCTAAGCTTATTTGTTATTTAATTGGTCGGTCAGAATATAGGTGTGACGCCCCCAAAATTGATCCACATGACCCATTCTGAGTCGCTAGATATCATACTATAAAAATCAAATACAAACTTCATTTATATAATGTTGAGCGTAAATAGTAGAATCGACCACAGTTAAACCGTGAGTTTTAATACAAATGTATATAACTCTCATGGTGCCTTGAACACAACCTTACAATGGTACCTTACATAAAAGTACAGTCAATAACTATTTTAGAAATTAAAATCTTTGGGAAGTGCTCAAGGAAACCTTCGAACATGGGAGGCCATGCGTCTAGGTTATGAAAGATATCATATGTCCACAGAATTATCCTTGGTTGAATTTAATAGTCCCTAAAGAAAAACAAGAAGATTGCTATCATCTTCTTTCCAATGGTGAGTCTTCTCTTGACATATAATTATCTCTATTGTCTCCAAGTGAGAATTATATTTCAAATAAACTCCAAGATTATATAGGTAGTGCTTGTAGATATACTCAGCAAGTGGATGTGCACAACCCTGTCTTATGATAACACGAGGTTGTATGTCATTAGACATCTTGTATGATAGTGGTAAAACAACCTTCCAAAGTTGGGTTCACCTCACCCTAATCGGTTCACCATAATTAAATATTAAATGAAATATACAATACGACACACTTATCTAAAGTTCTCAATAAAATTATTTTCATACTATTTAGAGAGAACCTCAACAGCTATAGACCACCATTCTGTTCTCCTGTTACCCCCGCTTGACCCTTCTACACTCTTATTACCTGAAAGGAATTGTGAAGTAAAAAGGGTGAGCACAACTAGCTCAGTAAAGAATATCATTTACATCATCAATAGCCTTTATCAGTAATAAATCAGAGATTTAGAATATATGGTAGATAATAAAACTTTTCAACCATAGTTATAACGGAACGAGTAATCCATTAAAAGAGTCAAATAGACCATCAGGTCTATTATCTTCTCCATATTAAAAGTCCACCAATAATGTTTTATCCTTGTAACATCAATAAATAATTCTTGTCCACAATCATATGAATAACTCATAATCATAATTGTGATTCTAAATTCCTCTTCGCACCCAGGACAAAGATAATTTTCATCGTCTATCTTCACCTGGAACATCAAAAATCATGGTTATACCAAATCACAATTCTTGTTAATAATCATACTAATAAATTAATCTTTGCACTACGGGCCAAAGATATTGATCAACAATTCATCTTTGTTCTACAAGCCAAAGACATACAACTGCATATAGAAGAGTCAAGTAGAGCATGATATCTACTATCTTCTACGAATTAAAAGTTTATTATCAATATGTTATCGCTGAGACTCAGCTTAATAATTAATCCACATCATCGAATCATCCCTGCACTACGGCCAAGGATATTTGTGTTTTCAACAATGGTCATGATTATACCGAATAATCCCTGGTTATAATCATACCAACAACTGCCCATTAATGCACGTAAGCCAAAGATATAAAACCAGTAATCAACAGTCCATCTTTGCACGTAAGCCAAAGATATACAACTATAAAACCAGTAATCAACAGTCCAACTTTGCACGTAAGCCAAAGATATACAACTATAAAACCAATAATCAACAGTCCATCTTTGCACGTAAGCCAAAGATATACAACTATAAAACCAGTAATCAACAGTCCAACTTTGCACGTAAGCCAAAGATGACTTTCACCACAATATAAGCATGAGGATGATGACCATGATATAAGCGAAAACAAGGATAAATATTAAAGACTTTAAATTTATCCAAATATTATCAATCACTTAATAAACTCATAATCTAATATTATTAATATTATAATAACATTTTAATCACTTCTTAAACTTATAAACAATTTATTTTAATTGTTTACACTTTATCAAATAATGCATTTTAATCATTCAAAAATGCCATACTCATAAGATTTCATCACCAATGATCAAATCCCTCATAAAAAATCTGCATATACCCTATATAGGATTCCCAAGCCATAAAATCATATTTTTCAATTTTGTTACTTCACATAACATATTTAATTCATTTACTCATAACTAGTTCATTTTCATGAAAAATACCAAATCAGTCCCAAGAATATTTCTTTTCTGGGATTTAGCAGAATATAGTCCCATATTGAACATATATTTTTCTCAGAATTTTTAAAATTCATTTACTATTTTTCATATGGCCAAAACTGCCGAATATTTATATATTTATCATAAATTGTACTTTTGTCTAAAAATTCCGAAATTTACAGGGTATACTCCTGTTATATACATGTACTCCCAATAAATATTTCACCAATTTTGGAGTTAACCACGAGGAGTTATAAGGATTTACTTTTAAAATAGTCTTTTCACATAAAATCCATAACTCTTAATCTATACATCCAAAAATCGCCATCTTTGGACACAATATAGAAAACTCATCAAATTATCATTTCAAATTTTTCTAGAATTTTTTAGTGTTTGAAAAATTACGAAACTGCAAATGGATTTTCACCCGCCATGCGGTAATCCACGTAGACAGATCATTTCTACAATTTAATAAGGAATGAATACAAAGGATCATTCACCATGCATGCGGTAATCCACATAGATATGTTATTCCAATGTAATAATAAAGAATGGAATAATGAAGAATTCACCATGCATGCGATAGAAGCGCAAACAAAAGTTATTCCCAATGTAATAATAAAGAATGGAACCGTGTCATGCAGAATCTGATAGGCATGGGATATTCTAATGTAATAATAAAGAATGGAATAACAAATGTAATTCACCGGGATAAACCGCGATGTATAGGTTATTCCAGCGTAATAATAAAGAATGGAACTAGTTCATGCGTAATCCCATGAAAGCATGGATATTCCAATGTAATAATAAAGAACGGAACGTGTCATACGTAATCTCACAGCACGGTGATATTCCAATAGAATAATAAAGAATGGAATAATAGAAAAATTTCACCATGTATGCAATACTTCGCATAGACAGGTTATTCCAACATAATAATAAAGAATGGAATAACAGAAGCTCTCTTCATGAATACGAAAGAAATAATACCCCTTACCTTAGAAGATAATTGGATACTGGAATAGTGAGGTAGCAGACTTCTCTTCTTCTTTCTCTCTATAATTTCTCTCTATAGTAATTGCTCTATAGCTTTAGTGAATTGGTGAGAAATGAAAGAAGAATGAGCTTCTATTTATAGGAAAATATAGTTTTGATAATTGCACGTTTTGGGGCTCGAAATATTACGGTACAATACCTTCAACTTTTCTTTCATTTTTAATTTAGTCCTGCAAGTATTATCAAACTTGCACTACCTCCCCTAATAGTAAATCATGTGAATTAATAGTTCATTCATGTGACTTAATAGTTATAATCATGTGAAAATACGAATTACAGTATAGTACCTCCATCTATACCTCCATTTTTAACTTAGTCATGCAAGTATTATCAATCTTGCACCACCTCCCTTAATAGTATATAAATGTGAATCACTAGTACACACATGTGAACAAATAGTTATAATCATGTGAATTAATAGCAATTAATTGCTCATTTATTCGATTAATTACCCAATTGGTCAATATAACCTCCAGACATCAATTATTATCGAAATAAATGTCGATTTCCACTAACACTAACAATCCTAACACAATGGAAATATTTTTCTCAAAAATTTCATTTTTGAAATTTTGAAGTTTGACTTTTTTCAAAAAAGTCAACTATTGACTTTTTTGACCAAAAAGTCAACTATTGACTTTTGTGACCAAAAAGTCAACCCCAATAAATTTTGTGTTTATAGTCTATTTCTACTAATTTCATCATTACAGACTCAAATATCACGTCCGCGTCTCCAAATTCAACTCCGAACTCAACTTCGATTTTTAATAACATTTATCATTAATATTATAACTCATAATATTTAACAACCAAGTCATTCCTGGAAAGAGGGGCTTCCGATAAGGATTTCTCCTTATTGCACGCATGATTAGGTGACCAAACCTCTCCTCGATGTAACTTCTAGACATTGTTAATATTGCAAATAATAATATGAATAACTTTGTCGTCTCAATTATTGATTTAATAATATAAAACATTTTATGCAGATGATACTGTGACAATAATTGAATCAATAATATGAGAGATATGATAAAATAATTATTGTAGCAATAATTGAGTATAACTAAGTGGCTTCTCACATAAGCATCAATAATCAATACCGCAGTGCTACTACGCAACCACGCCAGACATCGTTTTTTACTACCTAGGTTATTTTATGACAACTTGCTTACTTTGAAAAATTTTCAAATATGACCCTTAACTTTAAACTTTTATCAATTTAACTATTTACCAAAATAGAAAAATTGAATACTTTTATTTCATAAAATTCGGGATCTCACAATCTCCCCTACTTATGAAATTTTGCCCTCAAAATTTACGTACCTGGTAGTTCGAAGAGATGAGAATACCTTGCTTTCTTTTCAGATTGTACCTTCCTGGTTATTTCCTCTATATCATGATTTTCCCATTGCTCATCTCCTGTATTTCAGATATCATTATAGAATATATCTTCAAAACAAAGGTTAATTGACATATCATAATTTGTCAACTTATCAAGTAAACAATTTTAGTTTAGGTAAGTCACACAGTAGCGAAGTATATAACTCATCTCTCCCCTCCTAGTTCTAGACTCTTATCTCCGCCAGCGACCATATCCCTAAGCTATGATACCATTTGTGATGCCCCCAAAATAGATCCACACGACCCATTCTGAGTCGCCAGATATCATAATATAAAAATCAAATACAAACTTCATTTATACAACTGTTGAACTGTCAAGTGCGAGAATACGATACGCTTAAACCGTGAGTTTTAATACAAATGTATATAACTCTCATGGTTCCTTGACCACAACCTTACAATGGTACCTTACATAAAAGTATAGTCAATAACTGTTTTAGAAATTAAAATCTTTGGGAAGTGCTCAAGGAAAACCTTCGCATATGGGAGGCCATGCTATCTACAGGTTATGATAGATATCATATGTCCACGTAATTATCCTTGGTTGACCTAATAGTCCCTAAAGAAAAACAAGAAGATTGCTATCATCTTCTTTCTAATGGTGAGTCTTCTCTTGACATATAATTATCTCTGTTGTCTCCAAGTGAGAATTATATTTCAAATAAACTCCAAGATTATATAGGTAGTGCTTTCGTAGATATACTCAAAGAAGTGGATGTGCACAACCATGTCTTATGATAACACGAGGTTGTATGTCATTAGACATCTTGTATGATAGTGGCAAAACACCCTTCCAAAGTTGGGTTCACCTCACCCTAATCGGTTCACCAAAATTAAATATCAAATGACATATACAATAATGACACACTTATCTAAAGTTCTCAATAAAATTATTTCCATACTATTTAGGGAGAACCTCTCAATGACTATAGACCACCGATTCTATTCTCCTGTTACCCCGCTTCAAACCCAAATACTACACTCGATTACACGAATGGAATTGTGAAGTAAAAAGGGTGAGCACAACTAGCCCAGTAAAGAATATCATTTACATCATCTGTGACGCCCCCAAATTTGGGTATCTTTCAACCCGACATATGGTGCTCCACTGTACTAACATCCATACAATCATTCCATTGAAATACAACAAAATGAATTTAATTACTATCTTCTTATTACAATCAAAGTAAAAAAATCCTTCCCAAGTTCATAAACCGGTTACATCGTTCATTATTCATAATGTATAATACATACAAACTTACTAAACTGTTACACAATGCCTAAACATCCATCATAGCTTTGCCCTTATCTCTCTTGGCATTCACAGTACGTTCATCCTTAACTATAGTTATATAATTCACGCAAGAAGTGAGCATGACAGCTCAGCAAGTTTTAATCAATGATAACAGTAATACCACATTCGTGAATTATATAACAATTTCGACATAACTGAACAATAGTTATGAAGTATTATGAATTAATAATACTTTAACAGTTCATAACATCAATTCCCAAAGTATAGAATAGATTAGGAATTCTGAACCGGTAGATAGACCATGAACAATAACTTTCAATTTTCATACTTGAAAAGGAGTCCACGGCTCTAAGGCCGTTCATCCGATAACTTACGAGCACTTCTAGGTGATCAGCCTATAGTACTCTATGTTGATCAACACTCATTCATTAAACGTATTTACGTTTAATATTTTTGGCAAACTCGCATGCCCATCGAATAATCGATGAAAAATACTTTTGTTTATTCATAGACAAACCTTACCTTCAAATCCATACCAATCACTTGGCATAGGATAACATTAACATTTCTATATAGAAAGATATGAATCATAATCAATCTATATATTACGAATAGTCTAGCCAAATTAAAATCTGGCATCGACCCTTTCTTTAAAACAAGTTTTGCAATCCAGTTCAACGAATTATATAAAACTTGGCTAACATGGAAGTTAGACAAGCGTTAAGAAAACTTGCCTTTCAGCGTCTTCAAATACTTTAATCGATCGTGACCACGTACCTTTTACTGTAATCTACATGATATATTCACATAGCACACTGTAATTAGCTATCAAAAAAATGTTCGCATTGTTTCTACAAGCTTCTTTCTCTTCTATGTCTTAGTTAACTTAATATCAATAATAAAGTTAACTCGACTTATTACCCTTCATCCCGGCTTATTAACCAACTTACGTTATTAACCGGACTCTAACATTGTCGTTGAGGTACTAACGTTGTTCATCACTCATAACTCATTAACATGCATTCAGCTACTAAGTTCAATACCATATACCTGAGTATAGGTAGTATAGGAATAGTTTTAATACACTTATGAAGTGTACAAACATTACCCCTTTAGGTTCCTGAACAAATGAAGTTCAAAACCTAAGTCACTAACAACATTCTTGAACTTCATATTGTGGCTACGGCTATACGAAGATTGGGATCAAGGCCAGAAAGACCAGTCATAGCAGTGGGTGGGCCTCGAGGCAATCATGACGTGGAATAGTGGTATGCTTGGCCATTTAGCAAAGACTCAACTTTATCTTGTGTCAAAGATCATGACGCGAAATTTAACACTATGTTTGGCGCCGCTGTGATTGCGGACCTCGATGCAATTCCAACAAATTTTGAAAAACTTTGTGAAAGTCCCGAGGCTATAACTTCTTCGTTATAAGCCTGATTTGGTCCGTTCAAAAGCCTACATGTCATAAATAACATAATCTACACATTCATATAAGAATTCGACACTTTTGAATCCGATAACTCAAAATTCACTATTGAGTTCATTTTTAGACGTTCCTAAACATTAAAGAGCGTTCAATGCTCGTTTTCTTCATTTTAAGTCGAAATCCGACGATTCTCAAACCCACAACTCTTAATCACCCTATCTCACATGTTGACATTGAAAACCAACATTTTCAAGTCTCCCAGTAACTTTAACCTCTAATCCAGAATTCAACGTTTTTCGACGTTTAACGTCTAATTACGTAAAATTCGCCATTACTTCGTTACTAGGGTTCTCTAAGCCAAATCACATGGAATACTCCATGGATTTCATATCTACATCCTAACCAAACAAGATGCAGATATTAACGTATTGATGGAGTTTAATCGTTTATAAACGATCAATCTCAACAAACAATATTTTCATGGTTCAAAACTGTATTAAACCTTATGATTTTTATAATCTCATGACTTATAGAGATTGAATCTATAATAAGCCATCATTAATCTCCTATACAAGACATATACTACCCATCTATGATTCTTCAAGATAAACGAAAAATAAAAAAGAGATGGAGATGAAAGGTAAGGATTATACCTTAAGAATCCTTGTGAAACTCTCTTGGAAAACTAGAAGATCAAGCTTCCAAAGTGTATGTTTTATAAGTCTAGCTCTCTTTCTCTCTCAAATAATCTAGGTTGGCAAATTTCAAAACTCCAAAATGAATCAACCTAGCTTTTTATTTATAGGAAATGAGAATGGAGGGTAATTTGGACAATGAACCATCACCTCCTTACTATTCACTCTTGGTCACCAAGTAAAATACTTGGTGACCAAGCCTTATGCTTGGCTTCCACCCCAAGTATTTAGGCCCACCACTTGAAAGTGACATCCCATGGGTTTTACCCATTCGGTGTGACCCAAGGATCGATCCACGGTTTGGTTTAAATGAATTGGGCTTAACTAAATAAACATTGGGCCTTGACTTGGGCTCAATTCACTAATCTCCTTGGGCTTGGTCATTTAATAATTGGACTAATAGAAATCCAACTCAAATGACTTATTCATTAAGACTTAATCTTAATTCTATAATACGAATCGTATTCTACACGTACAATTCACGTATTCTTTCCGTATACTACACGTATAATAATTGTATTGTACTTCGTATTTACTCAACGTATTATACATAGATACTAAATAATATCATACTTGTATAACACTCGCATTAACCTTAACACAATTCCTTCTACGCATATTATTTCCTTCTCGGAAATCAATATACTCAACCCTTAGGTTTTAAGTCTGTAGGAGAAAACTGCGTTTGTCATAAATGAAATATTATCAGATATTCCATCCTATCACGATATTCCATCATTACGCGTTTCTCAGAATTTTAAAATAATTTTCCGAACAGAAACGGATGAATAGTGTTGTTACGAAAATTTCTCAGAAAATAGTTATTTTCGTCTTGGAAATTCCAAACAAATAATTCTAGCACGAAGCCAGAATACTGACCACGTTAGAACATTCTAGGTCATAGAACGACCTTTACATAGCTTACTCACATAATAATCAATTAAATTCATTTAATTCACATAATCAAATAAAAATTTAATTATCATAAAAATTCAATTTTCTCGGGCGTTACATCATCAATAGTCTTTATCAGTAATAAATCAGAGATTTAGAACATATGGTAGATAATAAAACTTTTCAACCATAGTTACAGCGAAACGAGTAATCCATTAAAAGAGTCAAATAGACCATCAGGTCTATTATCTTCTCCATGTTAAAAGTCCACCAATAATGTTTTATCCCTGTAACATCAATCAACAATTCCTGTCCACAATCATATGAATAACTCATAATCATAATTGTGATTCTAAATTTCTCTTCGCACCCAGGACAAAGATAATTTTCATCGCCTATCTTCACCTGAAACATCAAAAATCATGGTTATACCAAATCACAATTCTTGTTAATAATCATACTAATAAATTTATCTTTGCACTACGGGCCAAAGATATTCATCAATAATTCATCTTTGTTCTACAAGCCAAAGACATACAACTGTATATAGAAGAGTCAAGTAGAGCATGATATCTACTATCTTCCACGAATTAAAAGTTTATTATCAATATGTTATCGCTGAGACTCAGCTTAATAATTAATCCACATCATCGAATCATCCCTGCACTACGACCAAGGATATTCATTAGTATTACGACCACGAATAATCCAAGCACCATGGGCCAAGGATATTCGTGTTTTCAACAATGGTCATGATTATACCGAGTAATCCCTAGTTATAATCATACCAACAACTGCCCATCAATGCACGTAAGCCAAAGATATACAACCAATAATCAACGGTCCATCTTTGCACGTAAGCCAAAGATATACAACTATAAAACCAATAATTAACAGTCCATCTTTGCACGTAAGCAAAAGATATACAACTATAAAACCAATAATTAACAGTCCATCTTTGCACGTAAGCCAAAGATGACTTTCATCACAATATAAGCATGAGGATGATGACCATGTGATATAAGCGAAAACAAGGATAAATATTAAAGACTTTAAATTTCTCCAAATATTATCAATCACTTAATAAACTCATAATCTAATATTATTAATATTATAACAATATTTTAATCACTTCTTAAACTTATAAACAATTTATTTCAATTGTTTACACTTTACCAAATAATGCATTTTAATCATTCAAAAATGCCATACTCATAAGATTTCATCACCAATGATCAAATCCCTCATCAAAAATCTACATATACCCTATATAGGATTCCCAAGCCATACAATCCTATTTTCCAATTTTGTTACTTCACATAACATATTTAATTTATTTACTCATAACTAGTTTATTTTCATAAAAAATACCAAATTAGTCCCAAAAATATTTCTTTTCCGGGGTTTAGTATAATATAGTCCCATATTGAAATATATATTTTCTCGGAATTTTAAAATTCATTTACTATTTTTCATATGGCCAAAACTGCCAAATATTTAGACATTTATCATAAATTGTACTTTTATCCAAAAATTCCAAAATTTACAGGATATACTCCTGTTATATACATGAACTCCCAATAAATATTTCACCAATTTTGGAGTTACCCACAAGGAGTTATAAGGATTTACTTTTAAAATAGTCTTTTCCCATAAAATCCATAACTCTTAATCTATACATCCAAAAATCAACATCTTTGGACACAATATAGAAAACTCATCAAATTATCATTTCAATTTTTTTCTAGAATTTTTGAGGGTCAGAAAAATTACGAAACTTCAAGTGGATTTTCACCCGCCATGCGGTAATCCACGTAGACAGATCATTTCTATAATTTAATAAGGAATGAATACAAAGGATCATTCACCATGCATGCGGTAATCCAAATAGATAAAAGTTATTCCAATGTAATAATAAAGAATGGAATAATGTAAGAATTCACCATGCATATGATAGATCGCATGCAGAAAAGTTATTCCCAATGTAATAATGAAACTAGGTCATGTGTAATCCGCATGCATGTGATATTCCAACAAAATAATAAAGAATGAAATAACAATAGAAGAATTCACTGCATGCGATAAACCGCATGCAGAAAGTTATTCCAATGTAATAATAAAGAATGGAACCAGTCATTCAGAATCAAGCAGAGATGTGATATTCCAAATAATAATAAAAAGACGGAACCAGTCATACGTAATCCGCATGTGATAGGATATCGCAATGTAATAATAAAGAAATGTGTAAGACCCCAACTTTTTAATAAAGATAATTTTTCTATAAATATCATTTTTAAATATTATAGAATGAATTTGATATAATGTTATAGTTGTGGGTAATATTTATAAATTTTGCAAAGTATGTAAGTTGTTATATAATATTCGATTGGTCAGGGAATATTCGTTTGTTCAGGGAATATTCGTACGACGACACAATCATTGATGGATCCCATAACAGAATTATTGTCGGATTGAGAAAACGACAAAAATATTTTTATGAAAATAACGGCGGAAGTTTTAAAGTTAAAACTGTTGAACTACTCAGTAGTAAAAGTACAGTAATACGCGTGGTTGCATAGTAGCACACGATATTGATTATTGATGCTTACGTGAGAAGTCACTCAGTATTGTTCAATTATTGCTTCAGTAATTGTTGCATAGTATCTTACGTTATTTGATTCAATTATTATCAATATTTTATATATTATTAAATCAATAATTGAGATGACAGAGTTATTAATATTATTATTTGTAATATTAACGATGTCTAGAAGTTCTGCCAAGGAGAGGTTTGGTCACTTAACTGCGCGCCAATGGGGAGAAATCCTTATTAGAAATCCCCTTCCCCGGAATAATGTAATCACTAAAGAAGATGAAGAAAGTTCTTTGTTAATTGATCTAATTAGTAAAATTTCGATCGATCCTAAGTTAAAATCTCAATACACTAAAAAATGCTTAAAAGATTTATTAACTAAAGACAATAGAGTTAAGGATAAAATTATTAAAGCTAAAGAAAAACTAGTATTTAGTCTTAATAAAACTCTTGAGAGATTTAAAACCCGGTTAAGGAAGTTACCCTTCCAGAGTTGAATCAAGAAGTCAATAAACCGAAAAAGAAATTTCTAACTTAAAATTAGAAGTCTCTAATTTAAGAAAAGAGTTTGAAGACAAAAATCCGATCTTCAAGTCCATGATTCCTCCTCTAGTGATGAAGATCACGATGAGCTCGAATCATCGGGAACAAAAGAAGAGCCGAGATCTTTTGTTCAAGGTCTTTCTTAAACGTATTAAAGATATCACCATTCAAAAATGGTATATCTCCATTAACTTAGTTGTTGATAAAACATTTTCTATACAACTTCCTACTCTAGTTGATACTGGCGCAGATCTTAATTGTATTCAGGAAGGTCTAATCCCAACTAAGTATTAAAAGAAAACTAATGAAAAGTTAAATTCAACCAATGGTAGTCAAATGGAGATAAAATATACACTGCCTAAAGTTCATATCTGTCAAGATAATATGTGCTTTAAAACATCATTTGTTTTAATCCACAATTTTACTGATAAGATCATCTTAGGGTTACCATTTGTATATTTATTATACCATTTTACTACTAATAATGAAGGATTAAGCTGTAAACATTTAGGAAAAAGAATAACATTTAAATTCCTTATTAAACCTAAAGAAAGAGATTTAAAATTCATTCAAGAAGAATCTATTTCCAAATCATTGAATTTATTGAATTGTAAATCTACCCATTTAAATTTCTTAAAGGAAGAAATTAAGTAAAAACGTGTTGAAGAACAACTTCAGAATAAAGAAGTTCAAGAGAAAATTAAAGAGTTAAAAATATATTTAAAAGAAAACCTTTGTTATGATTCTCCTAATGCCTTTTGGCATCGGAAGAAGCATGTAGTAAGGCTTCCTTATGCTAAGGAATTCAAAGAGCACCTGATTCCTACTAAGTCCAGGCTTATACAAATGAATCACGAACAAATGGAATTATGTAAAAAAGAGATTAATGATCTTCTTAGTAAAGATTTAATTAAGTTTAGTAAATCCCCATGGTCATGTCCCACCTTTTATGTCAATAATGAAGCAGAGAAGGAGAGAGGCGTTCCCCGTCTAGTAATCAATTACAAGCCATTGAACAAAGTCTTAGAGTGGATTAGGTACCCTTTACCTAACAAAGACGACCTTATTAACCGATTGAGTAATGCCACTATCTTCAGTAAATTTGACCTTAAATCTGGTTTTTGGCAAGTTGCAATCCACCCAGATGATAGGTACAAAAAAGCATTCACTACCCCATTTGGTCATTACGAATGGAATGTCCAGGCATTTGGCCTAAAAAATGCTCCCAGTGAATTTCAGAATATTCTCAATGATATTTTGAACCCTTTCAGTCACTTTATTGTCGTCTACATTGATGATATTCTCATTTTTTCCAATTCTATTGAAGAACACATTAAACATTTGAAATCGTTCTTCAAAACAGTTAAAGATAATGGACTTGTCCTTTCACCTTCCAAATGCAGCTTGTTTTAAGCTAAAGTTCGATTTCTTGGTTTAAATATTTATCGCGGACTCATACAGCCTATTGACAGAGCTATTCAATTTGCTGACAGATTCCCAGATAAAATTACCAATAAAACCCAACTACAGAGGTTTCTGGGCTCGCTCAATTATATTGGCAAGTTCTACAAAAACCTCAGGAAGATTTGCAAACCTCTTTTTCAGCGTTTGCAGGACAATCCTCCTCCATGGACTGACACTCACACTTCTGTCATCCAACAAGTTAAAAAATATGTCAAGGCATTGCCCTGCCTTGGTATTTCCAATGATTCTGCATTTAAAATTGTTGAAACTGATGCCTCTGATATTGGATTCGGAGGAATTCTCAAGCAAAAACTTACTCTCAGTTCTCAAGAACAAATTGTCCATTTCCATTCCGATGCATGGAATACTACACAGTTAAATTACAGTACTATTAAAAAGGAAATACTTTCTTTAGTATTATATATTAACAAATTTCAAAGTGACTTATTGAATCAAAAGTTTTTAGTTTGCATTGATTGCAGATCAGCAAAATATGTTTTAGAAAAAGATGTTGAAAACATAGCCTCTAAACATTCCTTTGCTAGATGGCAAGCCTTATTGAGTATCTTTGATTTTGAAATTGAATACATTAAAGGCAGTAAAAATTCGATTCCTGATTTTCTCACTGGGAAATTTATAAGTCTGTGCATCGTCTGTTTCATCATGAGTACTCGAGGAGCATCATCCTCTCGTGGTCCGGGTCGCCCTACTGGCCCAAGTAATCAACCAAAAGGAACCTTGGTTCCTCATCCAGTTAACCCAATTTATCAAACCACCGACAAATTTACCAGTCTTGGTACAATACCCAAGCCATATCTAGATTCAAATTTTTAGCTAGTAACCCAACCCAATCAAGTTGACCCTTTTTCCAACCAATTAAAAGCCTCCAGTTTAAACCCCGGTCATCCTCCTTCTAAGTATATGCTCAAATGGACCACTCACCTGTTTCATATTGAACCCCATATAAAACCTAAAGATGACCCAGTCAAATTGGTCGCCTAGTTCTTTCCTTCTGGTTTCCATCCCTTGTGTATTATAAGGACATCCTTGTTAAAACTGAGTCAATCTTTGTTAAACCCATTTATGCTAATAATGATAAATCCAAAGTACTTTATCATTCACTGTATATTAAGCAATTCATTTCAATGTCAGATTGGGGAAAACATCCTTCTGACCTAATGCAGCTTTCTAATCAGGATAACTCTTATTGTTATTATGATTATATGGAAGCTTGGTATAGAGTCATCCTTTTTCAAAATGAGTCAAATAGTCATTCCTGGTTTTTCCAATTCGATCACAAGTTCAAAAGCCAGTTCCCTCATTGGTTCTCTCATTGGTGGATGAGGTTTGGTTCCACTTATGATCTCCTTCCTGAACCATTGAAAGTTCAACTTAGTCACTTTTGTAACCACAGTAAACACAATCCAAAGTATGATGGAGTCCTTGTCATTCTTCAATTTGTTAGTAAATATAAGATTCCCCGGATTCTTAAATGGTAGTATGACATTAAAACCCCAACTAAAGTAACCGATCCGTTTGGTCGAGATTTCAATTTGGCGGAAGCCTGTACCCTTTGTGAACCATTCCCTCTTCTCTCTCGACAATTTTTCATCAAATGGTGGGATAAGTTTGATGTTAATAGGATTGTTAGTCAAGTTCAATTAGAATTTCCCACCGTTCCTCTTAAGGTTCTTCCAGTTTCATCCAAAGAACCTTCTAGTCAATTAAAAGAGTCAAAACCCAAAGAGTCAAAAATCAGTCCTACTGGTTCGTCTTGTTCTCGTGACATTTTTGATTTCAAGAATTGTTCCAGTAAAGAATTAAAATTAATAGCCCAAGCACTTAACAAAAGAATCGATGAGTTACACGAAGAAGCTTCTGTTCATTCTTCTTCCTCTTCTCAGAATGCTTCAGTCAGCCAATTTGCAGATGATGATGGTCAGTATGATCCATATGGCACCATCGATCTACAGGATGCCCAGGACCCATTTGCCTGACTTCCCAGTCACATGCACCTGCCCCTGCAGCCAATCAGTCAAAAGAATCTGCTTTTCCACCGAAAAGTAGCTCCGACACACGCCACATCTGCCTCCAAATGACCTTCAAAGTCAAAAGATGCTCTCTCTTTTCCACCGAAAGCATCTGCTGAATCAAAAGTTGTCGGCCTCTTTGTCTAAAGTAGCCGAAAGTATATGTATTTAGTCAAAAGTTAGCACTATTCATCTACAGTTGCTTGTCTATAATGATTCATTTTGTAATAGTTACTTTGTAATAGTTCCTTTCCTTATTCTATAAAAGGAAATCGAATTCGGTTAGAAAAACAGACTTCAAACTTAGAAAAGACTCGAGTTCCTTCTCGAGATGAATCTTTGGTTTCTCACCATTTATTTAGCCCATCTTAACCCCTCCTTCTCTTTCTTCTTAAATGTTAAAGTTAAATTGTAAGTCACTTTAATTTTTAGTTTGTTTGTAAATAGTTTTGATTATCAATAAAAATTATTTCTATTTAGTAATAAATTGTGTTATTTATATGCACCACTCAATTGTTCTTGCTTTTTCAATTTTTCTTGCTTCCGCTTAAAAATGGTATTAGAGCATTCTTTTCAAGTTGTTCTTGCTTTTTTTGTTTTTGTTCTAGTTGCCAGTAAGATCTCCATAATCTGTTTATCTCCTTACTATTTTCAAAATTTCTTTTTTTTTCTTGTTCCAAAGTCACCTAACTTGCTGTAGTCCACCTAGTTCGTGTTTAACCTTTGTAAGTCTCTTGGGTGAGCAGTGTCGGGTTATAGAACATAGGTATGAGTCTACTTAAGGTAAGAGGGTATGAATGGAAGAACATTGAATAAAAATTTATTTTGAAAACTGTAAAAGATGAGTAGATTATTTAGGTCTAACTCTCTCGACTAGTAACCCATCAACTTTGCTTTGCCTGGCCCTGCATATAGTTAATTAAGAAAACACACAGCTTTTGAAAATATCAGTCAAGCTTTACACAATTGGAACATACCTAGGGTTTCCCCTAAAGAAATATACCAGTCAACCTTTTTAGATAATTTTAAGACAGATTATAATGTAAAAACTGTTGAAAAGGTTTATGCAATTAATAAAGAATATGAAAATTGTAGTCTTTTATCTCCTGATGTTATCAAAAAACATAGGAAGAAAGGTTACAATTTTATTCACATCGGTCTAGTTCAAGTTGCAGTTAAACCGTTAAATATTAAAGGAATTAATTCAAGTATCTACCTCTATCTCAGAGATGCTAGGTTCCTGAATTATTATCCAAGTATGATTGGTGCTATGGAATCAAGTTTGCACAATGGACCTATCCATTTTAATTGCTTTCCTGATTTCACATTAAGCCTAAGTGATCAACACTTATTAAAAGCTTTGACATTAAACATTAAAACAGCTGGAGAAATTACTCATATGATTGAGGGTTCTCAGCCCATAGCTTTGATTTATAGGATTTATTATAAGACCATGAAAACGAATTTGAACGTTCATGCTCTTAATAAAAGTCCTAAAGATCAAACTGTATTAATTCAAAGTTCAACTAGTGATGCTAATATTCAGATCCCGAGAACCATCCTCTGGAAGGATATTACGTTACCTAGTCAATGGACTTTACCCAGTGAAATTCCTCAACAACTCTGTAGTTAATAATTTATTAAATGTTGAGAATGTTAAACAATTTTTTTCGATGGAACGGCCAAAATAAGTTTTGAAGCGTACTAGAAGACCGATTATTATAGAAGATTTTACTAGTTCTTCAAAGACCTTGGTTCACACTAGAAGAGACATCAAGTACTTAGTAACCCTTCATTAGGGATATTAAATTAAAGGGTATCCTTAATCACGGTCCAAACTAGTCATCCTTGTTATATTCAAAAGGATTTTGTTGAAGAAGAAGGTTCTTCTTCACCTACCCTTTCGAAGTTGCCTACTCAAATGATTTTGAGATTCGATTAATAATCAATTAAGAGTTCTTAAAAAAGATTTCATATTAGATTGGGACAATCTTGTAAAAGATTTTAATTCCAAATCTAATAAGGAAAAAAGACATTTATTTAGGTCTAATCATTCAACAAAAAAAGAGCGTGATAAAATTGTTAATAGATGGAAACGATTTATTAACAGTGAAAAGATAAACATTACTTTTTACGATTGGTATGATCAATATCAAGGTAAATGTAATGTTATAACTAAAACCCAATGGATTAAAGAAGATAAGTCAAAAGTCTCTTCTAGTCATCCCCGCTAGAAACTGTTTTACTTCCAGTAAAAAATACATCTGTTGTTGCCAGTCCTTTTAAGATCTCAGATGGCAATAAAGATGATAAAAAAATAATTGAACAATTAAATTTTAGTAATCAATATCTAGCAACGGTAGGAAGACAGCTAGATAGGATTGAAGAAAAATTCGAGGAAACTACTATTAAAAAACCCGATTCAAAAATTACACAACCTCTATTAAAATTACCAGAAAATAGAAGTAAACTAGGTTTACCCAACAAAGACGGTGAACTCACTAGAGCTATTGATAAGTTATTTAAAAAATTAAAAACTGAGCCTGAATCAAGTGGCACCATTGCAATCATTGATCAAGTTGAAACAGACAATGAAAGCAATAGCAAGTCAGATCATTCTGATACTTCTTCAGTCCCAGATTTTAATGATCAGTTAAATAAATTAACAGTTAAAAACACTAGTATAACCAGAAATTGGTACTCTAGACCTACTCCTCCGGATCTATGATTCAAGAGAGAAATCTAGATAAGCAATTTGTTTCATCCAATAAAATTTATGAATGGAACATTGATGGTTTCAAGATGAACAAGAGATTTTAAACAAGTTAAATCACATGTCTATGGTAGCAAATAGCTATATAACTAAATTCAACAACTGATTTTCAAACCAGATATTGTTGAGTTATTAGCTAGTGGATTCACTGGTATTCTCAGATCTTGGTGGGAAAAACATCTCACAGAAGATACTAGACTATCAATAATTCATGCTGTCCAGTTAGATGATGACGGTAACCCCATCTTTGATGAAGATGTCGGTATTGGTCCGCCCGATGGAGTTAACACTCTAATATTTACCATAATAAAATATTTTGTTGGCACTCCCAGTAATATAACTGAGAGAATCCACGATCAGCTTAGTAATCTCACTTGTCCCACTCTAAGTGATTTTAGATGGTACAAGGATGTATTTACCTCTCGAGTTATGATGCAAAATGATAGTAATAAACCATTCTAGAAAGAGAAATTCGTCAATGGTTTACCTTCATTATTCATTTCATAAAGGTCGAAGAAGAGCTAAGTAAAAATTTAGGGTATATTGATTATGATAACTCGACTTATGGTGACATAATTAGTTATATTCAAAAATTGGATTAAAAAATGTATTGATTTTAAATTAGCCAAACAAGTTAGTAAAGATAAGAAAAAAGCCAAGTATGAGTTAGAATATTTCGTGAACAATATGGTTTACCTCCTGTTGCTCCCTCTAGAAGAAAGCACTTGCGTAAACATATTGATCATCATAAGAGTCACAGACGCTATAAACATAAACAAAGTAATAAAAAAGATAAAAATCAAGATGAATATTACACTAAACCCAAACCCACAAGAAAAATTTATAATAAAAAATCATCTAAAAAATTTGATAAAAGTAAAATTGTTTGCCACAATTGTGGGCAGAAAGGGCACTATAAAAATGAGTGCAAAATTAAGAAAAAATTATCTCAATTAAACATCTCAAGTGAAGATACTGAACAACTATTAGAATTAATGAGAATAGAGAACAATATCAGTAATGATGAAGGTTCTGATATCCCTCATTCATCTAATAGCAGTACTAGTAACCACGAAACAGATAGTGATAATGACGAAGTCACTATTTGCGCTAACAATTGCAATGAGAAGTGTTGCAATAAACAAATTAATGTAATCACTAAAGAAGATGAAGAAAGTTCTTTGCTAATTGATCTAATTAGTAAAATTTCTGATCCTGAGTTAAAATCTCAATACACTAAACAGTTAAAAGATTTATTAACTAAAGACAATAGAGTTAAGGATAAAATTATTAAAGCTAAAGAAAAACCAGTATTTAGTCTTAATAAAACTCTTGAGAGATTTAAAACCCCAGTTAAGGAAGTTACCCTTCCAGAGTTGAATCAAGAAGTCAATAAACTGAAAAAGGAAATTTCTAACTTAAAATTAGAAGTCTCTAATTTAAGAAAAGAGTTTGAAGACAAAAAATCCGATCTTCAAGTCCATGATTCCTCCTCTAGTGATGAAGATCACGATGAGCCTGAATCATCGGGAACAAAAGAAGAGCCGCGATCTTTTGTTCAAGGTCTTTTCTTAAACGTATTAAAGATATCACCATTCAAAATGGTATATCTCCATTAACTTAGTTGTTGATAAAACCTTTTCTATACAACTTCCTCGCTTCTAGTTGATATCAAGCGAGATCTTAATTGTATTCAGAAGGTCTAATCCCAACTAAGTATTATAAGAAAACTAATGAAAAGTTAAATCAACTAATGGTAGTCAAATGGAGATAAAATATAAATCGCCTAATGTTCATATCTCATCAAGATAATATGTGCTTTAAAACATCATTTGTTTTAATCCGCAATCTTACCGATAAGATCATCTTAGGGTTACCATTTATATATTTATTATACCTTTTACTACCAATAATGAAGGATTAAGTTGTAAATATTTAGGAAAAGAATAACATTTAAATTCCTTATTAAACCTAAAGAAAGAGATTTAAAATTCATTCAAGAAGAATCTATTTCCAAATCATTAAATTTATTGAAATGTAAATCTACCCATTTAAATTTCTCAAAGGAAGAAATTAAGTACAAACGTGTTGAAGAACAACTTCAGAATAAAGAAGTTCAAGAAAAAGTTGAAGAGTTAAAAATATATTTAAAAGAAAATCTTTGCTCTGATTCTCCTAATGCCTTTTGGCATTGAAAGAAGCATGTAGTAAGGCTTCCTTATGCTTAGGAATTCAAAGAGCACCTGATTCCTACTAAGGCTAGGCCTATATAAATGAATCACGAACAAATGGAGTTGTGTAAAAAAAGAGATTAATGATCTTCTTAGTAAAGGTTTAGTTAAGCCTAGTAAATCCCCATGGTCATGTCCCGCCTTTTATGTCAATAATGAAAGAGAAGAGAGAGAGGTTCCCCCGTCTAGTAATCAATTACAAGCCATTGAACAAAGTCTTAGAGTGGATTAGGTACCTTTACCTAACAAAGACGACCTTATTAACCGAATTGAGTAATGCCACTATCTTGAAGAAATTTGACCTTAAATCTGGTTTTTGGCAAGTTGCAATCCACCTAGATGATAGGTACAAAACAAAGCATTCACTACCCCATTTGGTCATTACGAATGGAATGTCCAGGCATTTGGCCTAAAAAATGCTCCCAATGAATTTCAGAATATTCTCAATAATATTTTGAACCCTTTCAGTCACTTTATTGTCGTCTACATTGATGATATTCTCATTTTTTCCAATTCTATTGAAGAACACATTACACATTTGAAATCGTTCTTTAAAACAGTTAAAGATAATGGACTTATCCTTTCACCTTCCAAATGCAGCTTGTTTCAAGCGAAAGTTCGGTTTCTTGGTTTACATATTTATCGTGGACTCATACAGCCTATTGACAGAGCTATTCAATTTGCTGACAGATTCCCAAATAAAATTACCAATAAAACCCAACTACAGAGGTTTCTGGGCTCGCTTAATTATATTGGCAAGTTCTACAAAAACCTCAGGAAGATTTGCAAACCTCTTTTTCAGCGTTTGCAAGACAATCCTCCTCCATGGACTGACACTCACACTTCTGTCATCCAACAAGTTAAAAAATATGTCAAGGCATTGCCCTGCCTTGGTATTTCCAATGATTCTGCATTTAAAATTATTGAAACTGATGCCTCTGATATTGGATTCGGAGGAATTCTCAAGCAAAAACTTACTCTCAGTTCTCCAGAACAAATTGTCCGTTTCCATTCCGGTGCATGGAATACTACACAATTAAATTACAATACTATTAAAAAGGAAATACTTTCTTTAGTATTATGTATTAACAAATTTCAAAGTGACTTATTGAATCAAAAGTTTTTAGTTCGCATTGATTGCAAATCAGCAAAATATGTTTTAGAAAAAGATGTTGAAAACATAGCCTCTAAACATTCCTTTGCTAGATGGCAAGCCTTATTGAGTATCTTTGATTTTGAAATTGAATACATTAAAGGCAGTAACAATTCGATTCCTGATTTTCTCATTCGGGAATTTATTAATACAGGTACTATCCGTTCATCATGAGTACTCGAGGAGCATCATCCTCTCGTGGTCTGGGTCGCCCTACTAGCCCAAGTAATCAACCAAAAGGAACCTTGGTTCCTCATCCACTTAACCCAATTTATCAAACCATCGGCAAATTTACCAGTCTTGGTACAAAACCCAAGCCATCTGATTCAAATTTTTTAGCTAGTAACTCCAACCCCATTGACCTTTTTCCAACCAATCAAAAGCCTCCAATTCAAACCCCAGTCATCCTCTTTCGAGTATATGCTCAAATGGACCACTCATTGTTTCATATTGAAACCCCATATGAAACCTAAAGATGACCAACCAAATTGTCGTCGCCAGATTCTTTCCTTACAGTTGGCATTTCCAAATTTCAGACTCCTTATAAATCCCTTGTGTATTATAAGGACATCCTTGTTGAAACCGAGTCAATCTTTGTTAAACCCATTTATGCTAATAATGATAAATCCAAAGTACTTTATCATTCATTGTATATTAAGCAATTCATTTCAATGTCAGATTGGGGAAAACATCCTTCTGACCTCATGCAGCTTTCTAATCAGGATAACTCTTATTGTTATTATGATTATATGGAAGCTTGGTATAGAGTCATCCTTTTTCAAAATGAGTCAAATAGTCATTCCTGGTTTTTCCAGTTCGATCACAAGTTCAAAAGCCAATTCCCTCATTGGTTCTCTCATTGGTGGATGAGGTTTGGTTCCACTTATGATCTCCTTCCTGAACCATTGAAAGTTCAACTTAGTCACTTTTGTAACCACAGTAAACACAATCCAAAGTATGATGGAGTCCTTGTCATTCTTCAATTTGTTAGTAAATATAAGATTCCCTGGATTCTTAAATGGCAGTATGACATTAAAACCCCAACTAAAGTAACCGATCCGTTTGGTCGAGATTTCATCTTGGCGGAAGCCTGTACCCTTTGTGAACCATTCCCTCTTCTCTCTCGACAATTTTTCATCAAATGGTGGGATAAGTTTGATGTTAATAGGATTGTTAGTCAAGTTCATTTAGAATTTCCCACCGTTCCTCTTAAGGTTCTTCCAGTTTCATCCAAAGAACCTTCCAGACAATTAAAAGAGTCAAAACCCAAAGAGTCAAAAATCATCCCCACTTGGTTCATCTTGTTCTCGTGACATTTCGATTTCAAGAATTGTTCCAAAGAAAGAATTAAAATTAATAGCCCAAGCACTTAACAAAAGAATCGATGAGTTACACGAAGAAGCTTACATTCATTCTTCTTCCTCTTCTCAAAATGCTTCAATCCACCAATTTTGATGATGATGATGATGGTCAAGATGATCCATATGGCACCATCGATCTACAGGATGCCCAGACCCATTTGCCGACTTCCCGGTCACACACATGCACCCCCAGCAAATCAATCTATCAAAAAAATCTGCTTTTCCACCAAAAAGGCTCCAACACGCGCATTTGCCCCAAAAGAACCTTCAAAGTCAAAAAAAGATGCTCTCTCTTTTCATCGAAAGCATCTCTTTGAATCAAAAGTTGTCTTCTTCTTTGTCTAAAGTAGCCGAAAAGCATATGTATTTAGTCAAAAGTTAGCACTATTCATCTACATTCATGTGTCCATAATGATTCATTTTGTAATAGTTACTTTGTAATAGTTCCTTTCCTTATTCTATAAAAGGAAACCGAACTCGATTAGAAAAACGGACTTTGAAACTTAGAAAGACTCGAGTTCCTTCTCTAAGATTTAATCTTTGGTTTCTACCGCTGTTTAGCCCATTTTAACCCCTCATTCTCTTTCTTCTTAAATGTTCTCGAAGTTAAATTGTAAGTCACTTTAATTTTTAGTTTGTTTGTAAATAGTTTGATTATCAATAAAATTATATATATATATATATATGATATATAAAATTTGTTTTATTAGTATTATTAATGTAATAAAATAGAAAAACTTTTTATATGAAACAGAATACTTTTATAAATTTATTTGTTTTATTAGACAATAATTAGAATATATTATATTTTATTATGCATAGTGTTTGTATAGTAAAATCTTTTTATATAAAATAGAATACTTTTTATAAAGTTTTGTTTTATTTGATTATAAATAGAATATATTATATTTTATCAGATAATGCAAAAAGATAGTATCCTTTCTATTTTCCTATAAATAAGATGTTTAGTTAGAATTAAAAACCACACCAGAAGTTCAGAGAATTCTTCTATAATCTTGAGCGTATTTCTCTAGAGTTTTAAGAAGCTTTGAGTGTAGTGCAAGTTTTCTTCAAGAATATCATCGCCCTACCCGTCGGAATACTCTTCGTTTACAGTAAGGGGTATTATTTCTTTCTTTGGTCTTCATGAAGAGAACTTCTGTTATTCCATTCTTTGTTATTATGTTGGAATAACCTGTCTATGCGAAGTACCGCATACTTGGTGAAATTCTTCTATTATTCCATTCTTTATTATTATGTTGGAATAACCTTTCTATGCGAAGTACCACATACATGGTGAAATTCTTCTGTTATTTCATTCTTTATTATTCTGTTGGAATATCCTGTCTGGGCGTTTACGCATAACCTGGTTCCATTATTTATTATTCTATTGAAATATCCTGTCTGTGCGTTTACGCATGACCCGGTTCCATTATTTATTATTCTGTTGGAATAACCTGTCTGTGTGGTCTATCGCATCCCTGGTGATTTCTTTTGTTATTCCATTCTTTATTATACTCAGTTGGTTAAAGTTTTGGCTTTTTATACTCCATGAAATTAGTGGAAAATCCTTGATATTTGCGCTTCATCCAGTATCTTTTCATGGAAATATTCTTATGAGCATTCTTGAGTTTTACCCCACAAAGCAGTATCATGTTGATAATTTGGACGTTATTGGTTCCGGGATAAATGAATTCTTGAACTTATTTTATTGAATTCGTATATCATTGTCATCATCCTCATGTTTATATTATGTTGAAAGTCATCTGTGGCCTATAGTGCATAGATGGACTTAGTATGATTATAACCAAGGATTATTCGGTATAATCATGACTGTAATGTTACAAATGATGTGGTAAAAGTCCTCATTAGCCCGTAGTGCATTGATGGACAGTTGTTGGCATGATCATGACCATTGATGAATACACGAATATCCTTGGCCCGTAGTGCATGGACAATTTGTGGTTGTGATACTAATGAATATCCTGGTCAGTAGTGCGTGGATGATGTGGATTATTTATTGTCGAGTCTCAAATGATAAAAGTGATGAAAACCTTTTAAATCATGAAATATAGTAGATTTTATTCTCTACTTAACTCTTTTAATGGATTGCTTGTTCCACTGCAGTTAAACTTGATGTCTATTGTATTTTATCAGTTTAACATTGTTGAAGGCTAATGATAATTTATTCTACATTATCTTAGTCATAATATTTCTTACTGGGTTAGTTGAGCTCACCCTTTTACTTTAATTGTTCTCTTCAGGAAATGAGAACGTAGCAGGGACTAGTCGAGGAACGGAGTGACGGTCCTGACGATAGCATTAGTAGTCCTCACTATTCTATGAAATAGTGTGTTAATAAATGTATTGAGGACTTATTTTGAGTTTTAGTACTGTCTAGAAGACAATATTTGTATTAAAACTCACAGCTCATGTTGTATATTTAAGATTGCATTTATATTCTGTACCATGTATTTGGCGACTCAGAATAGGTGATGTATACCTATTTTGGGGGTGTCACAGTTGGTATCAAAGATTAGGGATATGATCCCTGGCTAAGATGTGAGACAAGAACTAGGAGGGGAGAGACGGGGAATTCCTTCGCTAGTATGACCTACCTAAGTTTATTTGGTATTTAATTGGTCGGTCAGAGTATAGGGATAATATGTGATATGCCCTTGTTTTGTGGCAGTATTTGAAAATGACATCCGAGAATGTTGAGAACATCAATGGAGCACAGGAGACCATTGAGTCTCCACAGATCAATAATCAAGATAATGTGCATCAGGAAGGCGATAATCCTCGGGCAAACAACAACACGGACCAGATGATGAATGATGGAATATTCAGAGGCTTTATGTAATTCATGCAACATCAGGCAAGAGCGGCTCCTGTCCAAAATGCAGGTGGAAACACTGGCAACTCTCGGACGGTCACCGCTAAGCAGTTCAAGGAACTGGGACCACCAGAGTTTTTTGGAGAGCCAAAACCACTTAAGGCAGAGACGTGGATAAAGCAGATTTGCAAGATATTTGATGTTTTGGGATGCTCCGAGGAGCAAAAGGTTCCCTTTGCCACCTTCATGTTGCGGGCAGGGGCAGATTACTGGTGGGAATATGTAAAGCATACTCAACCTACCACACTAAAGATGTCTTGGGAGAAGTTCCAAGAACTATTCAACGATAAGTACTATCCCAAAAGTATTCGTCACATGAAAGAGGTAGAGTTCATCAAGCTGGAGAAAAACAACATGACCGTGTCGCAAAGACGAAGCCAAGTTTGTCGAAAGTTGTCCGGTTCAAGGCCTCATTTGGTTGATAATGAGGAGAGAATGACGCGAATATTTCTAAGAGGTTTGAAACCCGAGATACGTCAATATCTTATCTCTCATAAACTGTGTTTGTATTCAGATGTTGTTAATAAGGCTCAGTTATTGGAGCGCGATAATGAGTCAACCCAACCAAAAGAGAGCAGCCGACAAAATGATAATACCAAAGGATAATACCATCAAAGCGGTGACAATAAGCATGGAGGGAATCAATATGCCAGAAATGGTAACCACTTCGGTGGTAATCATGGCCAAAACAATAAGAATGGACATTTTAAGAAGTAGAAATTCAACAATGATGGAAAGACATCAGCATCAACACCTGTTGTTAAGGAAGGAGAATGACCACCTATCATATGCTTCAAATGTGGAGGAGAGGGACACATCAGTCCAAACTGCGCGATGCCATTCAAAGCATGTTATAATTGTGGAAGAGAAGGTCACCTGGCCCAATTTTATCGTGCACCGAAGACAAGTCCAGCTAGGATGGAGGCATCAAAGGCCGTCCCAGATAAGACAAAACTGGTAGTTCAAGGGAGAGCGTTTTTCGTGACCTCCCAGAAAGCAAGGAACCCGAACGAGGTCATCATGGATAAGCTTATCATAAACTCTAGCGAAGTATATACCTTATTTGATACCAGTTATACCCATTCTTTTATTTCTCCTACTTGCGCTCAACGTTTAAATTTAACTCCAGAAAAATTGGACATTAACTTATCTGTTGAAACTCTATTGGGAGAAACCTTCATTACATCCACTGTTTATAAGTCTTGTTTGGTTCAAATCGGTACCCTTACATTACCTGTCGATCTTATTTCATTGAAAATACTTGCATTTGACGTAATTCTAGGGATTGATTGGTTAACTACTCATCATGCAAAAATTGATTGTTTTCGTAAGGTTGTTAGCTTTCATATTCCTAACCAATATATTATGCGAATTCAAGCAACCAAACCATTAAAATCAATCACTGTCATCTCAAGCCATTAAGCTATTCATTTATTGAAAAACGGATGTCAAGCTTTCTTAGCTCATGTCACGCATTTAAACAAAAATACGTCAGTTTTGAATGATATCTCTATTGTTAATAGATTTCCTGACGTATTCCCTAAAGAACTTCCTGGCCTACCCCCAGAGCGTGAAATTAAATTTTGTATCGACCTTGAACCCAATACAAAACCTATTTCCAAAGCCCCATATCAAATGGCTCTTATTGAACTTCAAGAGTTAAAGACCCAACTACAGGAATTGTTAGACATCGGTTTCATTCGTCCTAGTACGTCTCCTTTGGGTGCTCCTGTTCTATTTGTGAAAAAGAAAGATGGGAATATGTGACTTTGTATTGATTATCGGGAGTTGAATCATGTCACCATCAAAAATAGGTACCCATTTCCACGTATTGATGACCTGTTTGACCAGTTACAATGAGCCAAATTCTTTTCAAAGATTGATCTTCGTTCCGGATATCACCAATTGAAGATTAGAACCGATGACATTACAAAGACGGCTTTCAGAACTCGGTACGGGCATTATGAATTCCTAGTCATGTCTTTTGGATTGACTAATGCTCATGCTTCCTTCATGGATATGATGAACCGAGTATTCAAGGAATATTTGGATCACTTTGTGGTCATCTTTATTGATGACATCCTTATTTATTCCAAAAGCTGTAAAGATCATGAGTAACACTTGAGGCTGATACTCCAAAAGCTTCGTGAATATAAGCTTTATGCCAAGTTGAAGAAATGCGAGTTCTTGCTTAAGGAAGTAGCATTCCTTGGGCACGTAGTATTAAGTCACGGAATAACTGTTGACCTAACAAAGATTGAAGTTATTCAAAGCTAGGAGCAACCTAAATTAGTGACCGAAGTACGTAGCTTTCTCGGCTTAGCTGGTTATTATCGGAGATTCGTAGAAGGTTTTCTCGAATCTCTACTCCATTAACTCAGCTGACTCGGAAAGATACAAAATTCGGTTGGAACGAGGAATGTGAGAAGAGTTTTCAAGAACTCAAGAGGAGACTCATTTCAAAGACTGTTTTGACAATACCATCCGCCTTGAGGATTTGTCATCTACAGCGATGCTTCGGGCAAAGGGTTAGGATGTGTTCTCATGCAACATGGGAAAGTCATAGCTTATGCCTCTCGACAACTCAAAGAATATGAGAGGAATTATCCTACTCATGATCTAGAGTTGGCAGCTGTTATTTTCGCACTTAAAATTTGGAGGCATTACTTATATGGGGAGAAAGTGGAGATCTTTACGAATCATAAAAGTCTCAAATATTTCTTCACTCAAAAGGAACTCAACATGCGACAACGACGTTGGCTTAAACTGTTGAAATATTATGATCATACCATCCAATACCATCCTCGAAAAGCGAACGTGGTAGCCGACGATCGAGTAGTAAGATCATATGCTGCGTCACGAAAGCGATATTGACAACGCAAAGGCCCATTTTGTGTGACTTGCAAAGGATGGAGATAAAGTTAAAGACTCTAGGGACCCATGTGATGATGGCAAATATACGAGTAGAACCGACTTTAATTGATAAAGTTAAAGCTGCTCAAGTTACAGATCTGGAGCTGATGCGTATGAGGAAGAAAGTGCAAGAAGGTGCTATGCTGGAAGCAAGAATCGATGAAGAAGGAATACTTCGAGTCAACTCCAGACTTTGTGTTCCTAACGACCCTAATTTAATGTATAAAATCATGATGGAGGCACACAACACACCGTTTGCAATCCATTCCGGGAGTACCAAAATTTGTCGTTATCTTCGTCATACATTTTGGTGGAGCAATATGAAGAGAGAGATAGCGCTGTTTATCTCAAGGTGTCTAACTTGTCAACGATTCAAGGCGGAGCATCAAGTACCAAAAGGTCCATTGCAACCACTTAAAATTATAGAATGGAAGTGGGAGCACATTACCATCGATATCGTTACAGGTCTTCCCAAGGTTTCTCAAGGCATAGATGCAATTTGGGTCATTGTTGATAGATTGACCAAGTCTGCTCATTTCTTACCAATACGAGAAACTTATACACTTGAACATCTTGCTCATATGTACATAAACGAGAATGTAAGACTACATGGTATGCTAGTATCCATAGTTTCTGATCGAGACCCAAGATTCACTTCACGATTTTGGGTTATTTTGCAAAAAGCTATGGGCATGGACTTACGATTTAGTTCGGCATATCATCCTCAGACGGACGGATAATCAGAGAGGACTATTCAAACTCTTAAAGATTTATTAAGACTCTGTGTCCTTGACTTCAAGGGAAGTTGGGACAAGTTCTTACCGTTGGTGGAGTTTTCATACAACAATAGTTATTAAGCAAGTATTGGCATGGATCCATTCGAAGCGTTGTATGGAAGTAAGTGTCGTTCTCCAGTATGCTGGGATGAGGTGGCTGAAGCAACGTTATTGGGATCGGAGTTGGTACGTATGACTATAGAAAAGATTCAAACGATCCGACAACGTATAAAAACCTCACAAGATCGACAAAAGAGTTATGCTGATCTTCATCGAAAGGACGTGGAATTCGATATCGGAGATCATTTGTTATTACGTGTTGCTCCATGGAAAGGAGTTACGAGATTTGGAAAGAGAGGAAAGCTCAATCCTCGATTCATTGGCCATTTTTATTCCTCGATCGAGTAGGAACTGTGGCGTATAGACTCGCTTTACCACCAAGTATGTCTCGTGTTCATAACATTTTTCACATATCCATGTTACGTAAATATGTGGAAGACCCGAACCACATTGTTGAGTTAGAACTGGAAGAAATAGCGGAAGATTTGACGCATGAAGAGGTTCCTGTTCAAATTTTGGATAAGAAAGAACATATTCTACGCCCCAAGGTTATACCTCAAGTCAAAGTTTTGTGGAGAATCCACGATGTTGAGGAAATGACCTGGGAGTTAGAATCTGAAATGAAATCAAGATATCCTTACCTTTTCGATATACCAGGTACGTACCTTAATTTCGAGGGAGAAATTTCATAAGAAGGGGAGGTTGTAAGACCCCAACTTTTTAATAAAGATGATTTTTCTATAAATGTCATTTTAAAATATTATGGAATGAATTTGATATAATGTTATAGTTGTGGGTAATATTTATAAATTTTACAAAGTACGTAAGTTGTTATATAATATTCGATTGGTCGGGGAATATTCGTTTTAACAGGGAATATTCGTACGATGGCATAATCATTGGTGGACCCCACATCAGAATTATTATCAGATTGAGAAAACGACAAAATTATTTTTATGAAAATAACGGTGAAAGTTTTACAGTTAAAACTATTAAACTACTCGGTAGTAAAAGTACAGTAATACGCGTGTGGTTGCATAAGTAGTACACCAGATTGATTATTGATGCTTACGTGAGAAGTCACTCGCTTTTGTTCAATTATTGCTTCAAGAATTGTCAGATAAGATCTCACGTTATTTGATTCAATTATTGTCGATATTTTATATATTATTAAATCAATAATTGAGATGACAGAGTTATTAATATTATTATTTGCAATATTAACGATGTCTAGAAGTTTTGCCAAGGAGAGGTTTGGTCACCTAATTGCGCGCCAATAGGGAGAAATCCTTATTGAAAAGCCCTCTTTCCTGGGAATGACCTGGTCGATTAATATTATGAATTATAATAATGATGATAAATGTTGTTAGATATATTGAGGTGTCTTTTTATGAAGTCACGAAATTTTATATATATATATATATATAAATTTTATTTTATTAGTATTATTAATGTAATAAAAAATGTAAATTTTTTTATATAAAATGTAATACTTTTATAAAGTTATTTGTTTTATTAGACAATAATTAGAATATATTATATTCTATTACGCATCTTGTTTTGTTTGCATAGTAAAATCTTTTTATATAAAACATAATACTTTTATAAAGTTATTTGTTTTATTAGACAATAATTAGAATATATTATATTTTATTATGCATAGTATTTGCATAGTGCCTGCATAGTAAAATCTTTTTATATAAAATAGAATACTTTTTATAAAGTTTTGTTTTATTTGATTATAAATAGAATATATTATATTTTATTGCATAGTGCACCATAGTATCCTTTCTATTTTCCTATAAATAGGATGCTTAGTTAGAATTGAAAAACACACCAGAAGTTCAGAGAATTCTTCTATAATCTTGAGCGTATCTCTTTAGAGTTTTAAGAAGCTTTGAGCGTAGTGCAAGCCAAAGCATGTTGATTGTTTTCGTAAGATTGTTAGACTTCCTAACCAACCTGTTATGCGAATTCAAGTAACTAAACCACTAAAGTCAATCATTCTCATATTAAGCCATAAGTAAAGAGCCCCGAACCTTTCGCTGGTGACTTCCAAGTCTTGGAATGCACCGAAGCCAAGCTTTCTGTAGGGGAAGCCGTGAATAACAATGGCAAGTTGATAAGTATCAATGTGATGTGCTATCCAAGTCTTGGATGAGAGTCACAGTTTTGAATGATATATCTATCATTAATAAATTTCCTAACGTATACCCCGAAGAACTTCCTGGCCTACCCCAAAGAGTGAAATCAAATTTTATATTGATCCCAGTACAAAACCCATTTCTAGAACCCTCAAATATTTCTTCACCCAAAACTAACGTAACTCGCGTCAAAGACGTTGGCTCGAGCTGTTGAAGATTATGACCATACCATTCAATATCATCGTGGAAGAGCGAACGTGGTAGCTGACGAGTTGAGTAGAAGATCGTGTTCGGTTACGAGTGTGACGTTGTTAACATAAAGACCCATTTCGTACAACTTACAAAAGATGGAGATAGAGTTAAAGACTCTAAGAACCTACGTGAAGATAACGAATATATGGTTAGAACCGACTTTAATCGATAAAGTTAAAGTTGCTCAAGCTACATACTCAGAGCTAATTAATATGAAGAAGAAGGTGCAAGAAGGCATTATTCTAAAAGCAAGAATCGATGAAGAGAGGAAATCTCAACCCTCAATTTTATTGGTCTATTTGAAATCCTCGATCGAGTAGGAATTGTGGCCTATAGACTCGCCTTACCGCTAAGTATGTCGCGTGTTCATAACATTTTTCACATATCGATGTTACGTAAATATATGGAAGACTCGAACCACATTATTTAATTAGAACTAGATGAGATAGTAGAAGATTTAACGTATGTGGAGATACCTGTTAAAATGTTGGATAAGAAGGAACATATTCTACTCTCAAAGGTTATACCTCAAGAGTTAGAATCAGACGAGGTGTCCTCACCTCTTCGGTATACCAGTACGTACGTCAATTTTGAGGATGAAATTTCATAAGAAGGGGAGGTTGTAAGACCCCAAATTTTATGAATAAAGATTTAATTTCTCAAAATATTTTTTTTAATATTAAGGTGTGGATTTGATATAATGTTATAGTTGTGGTTAGTATTTATAAATTTTGCAAAGTATGAAAGTTGTCATAAAATATTCGATTGGTAGGGGAATACTCGTTTTATCAGGGAATATTCGTACGACGGCACAATCATTGGTGGACCCCACAACGGAAGTATTGTCGTATTTAGAAAATGACAGAGATATCTTTTTTATAAAAATAACGGCGAAAGTTTTACCGTTAAACTGTTGAAATACCCCATGGTAAAAGTACAGTAATACACGTGGTTGCATAGTAGCACACGGTATTGATTATTGATGCTTACGTGAGAAGTCACTCAGTTATACTCAATTATTGCTACAGTAACTGCTGCATAATATCTCTCATATTATTGATTCAATTATGTCACAGTATTATCTGCATAATATTTTATATTGTTAAATCAATAATTAAGACGACAAAGTTATTCATATTATTATTTGCAATATTGACGATGTCTAGAAAGTTCAGTCGAGGAAAGGGGTTTGGTCACCTAATTGCGCGCCAATTGGGAGAAATCCTTATCGAAAAGCCCCCTCTTTCTTGAGAATGATCTGGTTGTTAAATACTGTGAGTTATAATATTAATGATGAATAAGTTCGTGTTGATTAAAGATGAAATTAATATTTCTATTGTGTTAGGATTATTAGTGTTATTGGAAATCGACATTTATTTCGATAATGATTGATTTTTAGAGGTTAAATTGACCAATCGGGTAATTAATCAGATAAATGAGCAATTAATTACTATTAGTTCACATGCATATAACTATTTGTTCACATGAATGGAACTATTGATTCACATGATGTACTATTAGGGGAGGTGGTGCAAGTTTGATAATACTTGTAGGACTAAATTAAAAATGGAGGAAAAGATGAAGGTACTATACTATAATAATTCGAGCCCCAAAACGTGCAATTATCGAAACTATATTTTCCTATAAATAGAAGCTCATTCTTCTTTTATTTTCACCAATTCACTAAGACTCACAAGAGCAATTATAGAGAGAGAAGCTATAGAGAGAAAGAAGAAGAGTATTCTTCTACTTCACTATTGCAGTATCCAGCCTTCTACTAAGGTAAGTGGTATTATTTCTTTCGTATTCATAAGGGATATTATTTTTGTTCAATATCCGTATGAAATAATATTTTCTTCCATACTCTATAATATGTAAATAATATTATTTTGTTTTGTATTCTTACTTCTACACTCATTTTGTTAAAGTATTTCTTCTATACTCCGTGAAATTAGTAGAATATCCTTGAAATTTGGGCTTCATCTAGTATCGTTTCACAAGGATATTTTTCTGAACATTCTTGTTAAATTTTAAGCTTTTCATGTCAGAGTACTATTCACGGGTAATATTCATTTATACGATACTATTCATACGTACAGTACTATTCACAAAGTACTATTCATGGTCACTATTCATAAATATAATACTATTTATAAATATGGTACTATTCATAAAGTACTATTCACAAAGTACTATTCATGAAGTACTATTCACAAAGTACTATTCACGGGGTACTATTCACGGGGTACTATTAAAAAAGTATTATTCCTGAAGTACTATTCACGGGGTATTATTCACTCGGATACTATTCACCCGGAGTACTATTCATGACAAAAATTAATTTTTTTTTGGTCCAAATCATTTTTGATACAATATTTTTCCTCAATTTTACTCCACAAAGCAGTATCATGTTGACAATTTGGATATTATTGAATTATGCATAAATTAAATTATAAATCTTTAAAATTTATCCTTACATTCATTTAATTAAATTCTTATATCATTGTCATCATCCTCATGCTTATATTGTGATGAAAGTCATCTGTGGCTTACGTGCATAGATGGACTGTTGATTGGTATGATTATGTCCATGGATTATTCGGTATAATCATGACCGTAATATTATAAATGATGTGGTAAAAGTCCTCATTGGCCCGTAGTGCATTGATGGACAGATGTTGGTATGATCATAACCATGCGTTCTCTTCGGCCAAGGGTGGAAAGATGAATTGTTGTTTGGCATGATCATAACCATTGGTGAAAACACGAATATCCTTGGCCCGTAGTGCATGGATAATTCATGGTCGTGATACTAATGAATATCATTGGCCCGCAGTGTATGGATAATTCAGTGATGTGGATTATTTATTGAGCTGGGTCTTAGCAATAAAATTGATGATAAACTTTTAAATCATAGAAGATAGTAGATATCATGCTCTACTTGAGTCTTCTAATGGATTGCTTATTTCGCTGCAGTTATTGATCTAAAACTTGTTGTCTATTGTATTTTATTAGTTGTTATACTATTGAAGGCTAACGATTAGTTATTCTGCATTATCTTAGTCATAATATTTCTTATTGGGCTAGTTGAGCTCACCCTTTTCTTTCACTGTTCTCTTCAGGAAATGAAAATATAGCTGGGACTAGTCGGGGAATGGAGTGACGGTCCAAATGGTTGCTTTAGTAGTCCTCACTATTCTGTGAAATAGTGTGATAATAATTGTAATGAGATTAAATTTGAGTTTGGATATTGTCTAGGAGACAATATTCGTGTTAAAACTCTCAACTATGTTTTGCGTATTCTATACGATAGTTATATAATTAAGTTGTAGTTGTATTCTGTACCATGTATATGGCGACTCAGAATGGGTTATGTACACCTATTTTGGGGGCGTCACAGCTGACATTATTGCAGAGATGAGTGCATTCATTGATGAGCACGGTAGCACCATGTAGATAGCTGCAGATCTCCGGGCTCGTGTGGATACCCTAGGGCAGGAGCTCATAGATTTACCTCCATCTTCTGAGAGAGATGCTATGTTAGACTTGATGGCTCTCTTATCCAATGGTTTATAGATTAGCTTTGATTTTCCAGGATAGACTAGGTTAGCCATTTCTGTCATGTACAGGACATATTGTAGATATCAAACAGTATTATATGGCAAGGAAATATGTTTTGATTCACTTCTTTTTTAGATATGCCTTGTTACTTGCTTGATAGTTACCTGTTTCTTTAGGGCTTGTGATCTTGATGTATTCTGAACTCCTCCTTGATGGATGGACATTGAGATGTCTTATGATCTTTTAGAATGGATCGTTGATATTTTTATCCTCTACCCTATGGTGTCTTGGGACTGGTTTCTGAATGTGGTTATGGAGAGGATTGTGGCTTTCCTCTCTCAAGTTGACCGCACAACAGATGGTCTCCGGTACTCCTTTGTATTGAGGAGCACAGTTAGTTCCATCTCTTATGGATTGGTTTTTCTCTTTGAGGATTCAACCACAGCTTAGATGGTTGCCAATTTTTCTCCCATTTGTGTGGGGAGATCAGGTAGTTCCATCCATGTGGTCTAAGCCAATGAGGTGTGGTTTAATTACCCCATAGATGGTCGCCGATGTATTCCCGTGTATTGGGGAGATCAGGTAGTTCCATCTCTTATGGTTTGGTTTGAAAGATTGTAGGATGATCCCAGTACTGTTGACAGGGTTTTTTGTTTTTGGTAGGGGAGAGACCGCACCGTGAATGGCTGCCTACGTAATCCCATTGATGAGGGGGAGATCAGGTCTGCGTAGTTCCAACCTAGCGTGAAAAGGTTGAAAGTTGTATATGGTGAAGAGGGTGTAGAGAGATTTTTTATTTTTACTGTAGTTAGACCAGACCACAAAAATGGCTGCCTACATACTCCCATGTATTGGGGAAATCAGGTCTGCGTAGTGCGCCCCTGATGGGACAAACTGAAGTTGTGAAGAAGGTTTTTGTTATTTATCCCTAATGGGACAAACTGAAGTTGTATGTTTTGTCCTTGATGGGACAAACTGAAGTTGTGAAAGGTTTTGTCCCTGATGGGACAAACTGAAGTTGTATGTTTCGTCCCTGATGGGACAAACTGAAGTTATAAAAGTTGTAGAGAGAAAGGTTTTGAAAACCTGAATTGACTGATGGATCTGATGATCCAGGACCAGGATGCTGGTTTACAGGTAACTTCAGACATAGTACTGTTTCACGGTGTCCGAGTTTATGAGTTGGGGAAATTCCTCGCCATCCATCTCTTGTAATCTGAGGGCTCCTCCTGTCAATACCTTCTTGACAATAAACGGGCTTTCCCAGTTTGGGGCGAATTTTCCTTTAGATTGATCTTGGTTATCAAGAACTATTTTTAAGACCAAGTCATGTTCTTTGAATTATCATAGCCGGACTTTCTTGTTGTAGGATCGAGCGATCCTCTGTTGGTATAACTCACCATGGAAGATGGTTGTGGCCCTCCTTTCATCTATTAGAGACAATTAGTGGTACCGATCTTGTAACCATTGGTCTTCATCTAGCTGAGCGTCTATCAACACTTTGAGGGATTCCATTTCCACTCTATGGGGAGCACTATTTTCATGCCATAGGTTAATGAGTAGGGGGTTACCCTAGTGGAAGTGCGCATTGACGTTCTGTAGGCTAATAGAGTCAGAGGCAATAAGTCAGGCTATCCTTTGTTATTGGTGTATTTTGTTTGCATGATCTTTTTGATATTCTTATTAGCCACTTCAACAACACCATTCATCTTTGGAAGATAGATGACGGAGTTGAGATGTTTTATGTGGAATTTACTGCATAACTCCTCCATCATTTGATTGTTGAGGTTTTTGGCATTGTCTAATACGATCACCTCTAGTTGTCCATATCGACAAATGACATTGTTTCTGATGAAACCAATGATCACCTCTTTAGTAACCCTGGGGGAAGAGGCTGTTGTTACCCACATGGTGAAGTAGTCGATCATGGTGAAGATAAACCGATGACCATTGCTGGCGTTGGGCTCGATTGGTCCGATCACGTCCATTCCCCACATTGAGAAGGGCAAGGGCGAACTTATATTGTGGAGCTCCCTTAGAGGGGAGTGGATAACATTCCCATAAATTTGGCATTGATAACATCTCTTGACATAATCATTATAGTAAGCTTTGATAGAGAGCTAACAATGTCTTGTTCTTAGGATCTTCTTGAAAAGTAGAGGGCTGCTCATGTGTGGGCCGCATACTCCACCATGGATTTCATCCACGTGTCTCTGAGCTTGGTCTTTATCTAGGCATCTGAGAGGGCCTAATCCTGCATCTCTTTTGTAAAGTGCATCTCCATTCAAATAGACTTTCATGGCCATTCGATAGATCCGCTTTCTATCAGCTTGACTCACCTCAGTGGGCGTATCTCGCAGATACTCCTTGATAGACTGATACCAAGGGCGTTGGATGAGAGACAACTCATCCGATACTTCTCTGATGTAGTTCCCATAGGCTGGAGCCTTTTGACGGGCAACTGGGATATTTTGAATGCTTCCCTTCTTAGATATGTTGATCAAGGAGGCCAAATTTGCTAGTGCGTCAGCAAAGTCATTCCTGTTTCAAGGAATGTGGAGGAATGATATTTCTTCAAACTCTGAAGCCATCTAGATAACTTACCAATGGTAAGGCAACAAATGTAATTTTTTGGTGTGATAAACCCCAGTGGTTTGTCTGATTAGCAGTTTAGAATCTCTAAAGATAGTTACCCGTTTGACGCCCATGGATTGGGCTAGCTTCAACCCCATTATGTAGCCTTCATACTCAACTGTCTTGTTGGTGTTGACAAACTGCAATTTGATGGCAACGGGATACTGCTCTCCCGAAATGGATACTAGAACTGCTCCAGCTCCAGCACCTTCCATGTTTACAACTCCATCAAAATAAATCCTCCATGATTGGGGTGTATTGTCCCGATGGTGATGCTGAATTGTCATTACCCCTTCATCGGGGAAATCTAGACATTCTGCATGAACGACGTGGGGCGCGTCGTGATAACAAAGGGACCGGCGTGGGGCGCGCTGCAGGCGAGAAACATTCTGGTCAACTAGCGCGGGCCGCGCCACTTTAGTACATAACTAGGTGTAGGGAGTGTCGGTCGGACGGGTCAGGGTTGTTTTGTTTTGCTCTGCTGAAAGTTAAGTTGTGTTGGGAGATATAACTTCTTTATGTAATAAGGTTATATTAGGAGTGTATCAAGGAGGTTATTTCATGTTAATTGGGATTCTATGTTAAAAAACTTGTTGGGTTTATTTAGGAGTTTGATTTTTAGTAGAATTCCTATGGGATAACTTTGAGATGGATTAGAATTAGATTGAATTCAGCTGAAGTAAATTAATTTTATGCTAAGGAGGAAAGTGATGGAGATATTTATCAATTGAGCATACACTTAGAGAGCAAGAATGAAGAGACAATCTAGGAGGAACGAAGAAAGGAGGTGAATTCACGAAGATTGCAGATTTAAAGGGCGAGAAGGGTGGTGTATTAATATTCTTCTTTAATTTTAGTTTTTGTAATCATGATGATGATTTCTTTTATTTATTCAGTATTTAATTCATTAGTTATGAACTAAATTATTTTTTAGGCTTGCAATGGATCTTTAATGTTGAATGACAATTATTATGCCTTGATTTGAGTTTAAAAAATTATTAATTCAGTTTATCTATTGTGATTTGTGCTTTAATTTATGAATTGCTTGATCACCAATTTTATGTGGATTTATATGGATTCGAGAGATGATGTATTAGTCTAGACCTAGTCATAATAGCATGTGTTCTTAAATTCTGTGATTGAATGGAATCTTGATTTACGTTAGGATAGAGATATACCTAGCATCGCATGTAATCTGGTAAGAACTTGAGATTAAACTCTTCTTAATTGTAATTCACATAGAGATATAGTGGATTAGTTAATTAGGGTGTTTGGCTTAATTCTATCTAATTTGTAGATTTAAGTTAATATTGTTTTAGTGCATTGAGAAATGGCTAATTCTACATAAGTGTTCTTGATTAATAAGCTGAGATAATGAATTAAACTGGAATAAGGTGTGATAATTGAAATGATACTTAAACTGAAGTTGTGAGCCTAATTCTCCATTATTTGCTTGAAATTAAGGTTTTAAAGTTGTGTTGATTGATTGATATTTTTAGTTTATAGTTTTTATTAGTTATAATCCTTGATTTTGATTAGATTAATAAAATTGGGCTAATAAGAAATTGTTAATTGTTAGGATTAATTTCTTGTTATTCTCTGTGGGAACGATTCTTTTCTTATCATTGTATTACTTGTTGACCGTGTATACTTGCGTGTTGTGTGTAATTAGATTTTACACCAACATGTTTTTGGCGCCGTTGCTAGGGAATAGTATTGATTTTAATATTTTTCAATATCAGTTTAATTAGTTCAGTTTTACTTAAACAATTTTTCTTTTTTGCTTTGTTCTTTCTTATCTCAGGTTCTTTGAGTTAGTTTATGCAAATTCGGTCTAAAAACCCAAACTTGCTTCCTTTTGAGGGCGATATTGAGAAACGGTTTCAAAGGCTAAGTAAGTGGACTAAAGACACAAGGGAAAACTTTGAGAACTCTGATAAGGAAGAAATCATGGCTGTCGAAGACTAGAAAGCGTTGAGGGATTTTGCTACACCTAAGGTGACTGAGCTTTAGTCGAGTATCACCAGGCCGACGATAGCTGCAAATACCTTTGAGATTAATCCTTGGACCATAAAGATAATTTAGAACTCGTCACAGTTTGGGGGACTAGCAAACGATGATCCAAATGAGCATTTGGTCAGCTTTTTAGAGATATGTGACACTTTTAGATACAATGGGGTGTCTGACGATGCAGTCAGACTTCACTTTTTCCTATTCACACTGTGGGATAAGGCGAAGAGTTGGTTACACTCTCTACCACCGGGATCAATAACTACATGGGAAGACCTCGCTCAAAAATTCTTTGCAAAATTTTTCCCGCCAACAAAAGCTGCAAAAAATGAGAAACGAGATTACCATGTTTGAACAGTAGCATAGGGAATCTTTGTATAAGGCATGGGAGAGGTACAAGGAATTGCTTAGAAAGTGCCCACATCATGGATTACCTAAATGGCTGCAGATGAATACATTCTACAATGGGTTGAGTGGGAATCTCAAGACGAGTATAGATGTAGCTTCGGGTGGAGCATTTATGGCCAAGAGCTACGAGGAGGCATATGAGTTGATAGAAATAACGGTGGCTAACAACTACGAGTGGCCCATGACAAGAATGACATAACCTAAGGTAGCTGGGGTGTTAGTGGTAGATGGAGTGACAACGTTAGCAGTATAGATTTCAGCGCTATCAAAGAAGGTGGATGCTTTGTCGGGTACACAAACTCAACAGATTGCGGTTATTTGTGAATTGTGTGCGGGTGAACATCCTACGGGACAATGTGCTATTAACCCCGCTTTAGTACAATTTGTGGGTAGCTACAACAGGATTCCACAGAACTTGTATCAGAATGCATACAATCCGGGGAATAGGAATCACCCTAATTTTTCGTGGAGAAACAACCAGAATCAGCAAGCTCCACGACCATCTAAAAGTAGCTCTGCACCAAGATAAAAGATAAATTTAGAAGAGTTGTTGTCAAAATATATATCGAACAACGAGGCGGCCATGAAATAACAAGCAGTAACCATCAAGAACTTAGAGAATCAGATGGGGCAGCTGGCTTTCGCATTGAACAATAGGCATCAAGGAACTCTACCCAGTGACACGGAGAAAAATCCAAAGGGGAATCATGAGTAGTGTCAAGCGATTATGTTAAGGAGTGGAAAACAACTTGAGGGGCAAAAGATAGAAAATTCGGCTATAAGAGATGTTGACAAAGAAGGTGAAAACAAAGTGGTTGAGGACAAACAAAGTGAAGAAAAACAAGTGGATAAGAGAAAGACAGATATTGATTCTGTTGTGTATCCTCCACCACCATTCCAGCAAAGAGTTTAGAAATAGAAATTAGATAGGCAATTTTCCAAGTTTTTAGAAGTTTGTAAGAAACTTCAGATCAACATTCCTTTCACAAAAGCCCTAGAGCAAATGCCAAGTAATGCTAAATCCATGAAGGGAATTCTGTTAAGGAAAAAGAAGTTGGAGGATTTTGAAACTATAGCATTGACGAAGGAGTGCAGTGTAGTTCTACAAAGAAGATTACTGCCAAAGCTGATGGATCCGGGGTGTTTCACAATTATGTGCACAATAGGAAACATGGCGTTCAAAAAGTACTTGTGTGACTTGGGGGCAAGTGTAAACCTTATGCCATTATCTGTTTATACCGAATTAGGTTTACCAGCTCCAAAACCGACAAACATATCTCTATAGTTAGCGGAAATATCAGTAACATACCTAAGAGGAATTGTGGAAGATATCCTGGTTAAGGTGGATAAATTTATATTTCTAGCTGATTTTATAATTTTGGATTATAAAGAAGATAAAAACATCCCAATCATCCTAGGGAGACCCTTTTTGGCTACCGGTAGGACTCTCATTGATGTGCAAAAAGGTGAATTAACCATGAAGGTTTAAGATCAGGAAGTCAAGTTCAACGTATTCAAAGCTATGAAGTTCCCTACAAATGAAGAAGAGTGTTTTCGGGTGGATGTCATTGATCGGATAGTTAATGAAGACATGGTTAAAAGTTTGGCTTATGATCCATTGGAAACTATACTATTGGGAGATGAAGATTTAGATAATCTAGAGTTTGTAGATTATTTACATATGTTGGATTCTTTGCCAGGAGTTAGTAGATTCAAGGTACCATTTGAGCCATTACACACGGAAGAAAAAGCCACGGCAAGGATGAAACCTTCATTGGAGGATCCACCTACACTTAAGCTTAAGCCACTTCTTAAACACCTCAGGTATGCTTATTTGGGCAATTCTAGTACTTTACATGTTATTATTGCATCTGCGCTTAACGAACTGGAGGAAAGTAAGTTGCTGAGAGTGCTTAGAGAATACAAATCGGCTATAGGATGGACAATTGTAGATATCAAGGAAATAAGTCCATCCTTCTACATGCACAAAATTCTTATAGAAGAAGATGCAAAGCCAATAGTGGAACAACAGAGACGACTAAACCCAATCATAAAAAAAGTGGTGAAGAAAGAAATTCTGAAGTGTTTGGATGCGAGAATCATCTACCTAATTTCAGATGGTGCATGGGTCAGTCAAGTTCAATGCGTGCCGAGAAAAGAAGGAATGACTAGGGGTGAAAACGAGTTGAATCTCAGCGAACACTATAATGCTTAGATTCGGCTCGGCTCAAAAAAAAATTGAGCTCGAATTCGATAAGGAATTTCTAATTTTGCACCAGATTCGACTCGGATCATTACTCGGACCTACTCGGCTCGTATGTACTTGACTCGTTTATAAAACGAGTTACTCACGAGCCTTCAAATCGAGTTTCAAATATGAACCATTTTTCTTAATACTGAACCACTACATACTAAATTGATTATTGAACTAATGGTTATATATAAAAGTCTTTTACTTTTATTTATGTAAAGAAATTACAAAGAATGTAATACGAATTGACAATCAATTCACTGATTTATTCAAGTACAAGCTTACACAATTTAATACTACACTTTATAAATTATAAAGATTGATACAAATATAACATATTTAGCTTATTAGTATGGATCAGACCAGTATTCGAATATGATCCATCGAGCAGGTATCGAGTATAGTTCGAGAAAAAATGAAATACTCGAACCCTAATCTGAGTGAATACTGGTATACTCGAATTCGACTCATATATCATTAAACAAAAAATGAGTATGGATCATATTCGACTCGAATCAACTTCGAATTCGAGCTTTGGATCATATTTTTGAACCGATCTCGAGTCGAGTATCGAGCTATTCTACTCGGCTAACACCCCTAGGAATGACCATAGTAAAGAATGATGATAATTAATTAATTTTAACAATGACAGTGACCGGTTAGAGGGTTTGTATGGACTACAGGAAGCTGAATAAGGCAATCCGCAAGGAGCACTTCCCTCTACCTTTCATCGATCAAATGTTGGATAGGTTGGCTGGGCATGAATTTTACTGTTTATTGGATGGGTATTCGGGGTATAATCAAATAGTCATTGCTCCTGAAGATCAAGAGAAGACCACTTTCACGTGCCCATACGACACCTATGCATTCAGTAAAATGTCTTTTGGCTTGTGTAATGCACTCGAAATGTTCCAACGATGTATGATGGCTATCTTTTTGGACATGGTGGAAAAGAGTGTAGATGTAAGACCCCAACTTTTATGAATAAAGAATAATTTTCTTGAAATATATTTTTGAATATTATGGTGTGGATTTGATATAATGTTATAGTTGTGGGTAATATTTATAAATTTTGCAAAGTAAGCAAGTGGTTATATAATATTCGATTGGTCGGGAAATATTCATTTTAACAGAGAATATTAAATACGACAAAGACAATCATTAGTGGACCCCATTAACGGAAGTATTGTCGTAGTAAGAAAAACGATGTAATTATCTTTTATAAAAATAACGGCGGAAGTGTTACCGTTAAAACTGTTGAACTACTCGGTAGTAAAAGTACAGTAATACGCATGGTTACATAGTAGCACACAGTATTAGTTATTGATGTTTACGTTAGAAGTCACTCAGTTATACTCAATTATTGCTACAGTAATTGCTGCATCATATCTCTCATATTATTGATTCGATTATTATCACAGTATCATCTGCATAATATATATTATAAAATCAATAATTGAGACGGCAAAGTTATTCATATTATTATTTGCAATATTGACAATGTCTAGAAGTTCTGTCAAGGAGAGGTTTGGTCACCTAATTGCACACCAATAAGGAGAAATCCTTATCGGAAAGCCCCCTCTTTCTTGGGAACGACCTGGTTGTTAAATATTGTGAATTATAATATTAATGATGAATAAGTTTGTGTTGATTAAAGATGAAATGGATAGTTCCATTCTGTTAAAATTGTTAGTGTTAGTGAAAATCGACTTGGCTTACGTATATAGATGGACTTGGTATGATTATGACCAGGGATTATTCGGTATAATCATGACCGTAATGTGACGAATGATGTGGTAAAAAGTCCTCATTGGCCTGTAGTTCATTAATGGACAGTTGTTGGTATGATTATGACCAGGGATTATTCGGTATAATCATGACCATTGATGATTACATGAATATCCTTGGCGTGGGTACAGGGGATGATGTGGTTTATTTATTATTGTCGAGTCTCAAAGAATAAAGTGTATGAAAATCTTTTAAATCATAGAAGATAATAGATTTTATGCTCTTCTTGACTCTTCTAATGGATTGCTTATTCCAGCAGTTGTTGATCTAAAACTTGTTGTCTATTATATTCTACCAGTTGTTATACTGTTGATGGCTAAGGATAATTTATTCTGCATTATCTTAGTCATAATATTTCTTACTGGGCTAGTTGAGCTCACCCTTTGCTTTCATTGTTCTCTTCAGGAAATGAGAATATAGCTGGGACTAGTCGGGGAACGGAGTGACGGTCCAGATGATAGCATTAGTAGTCCTCACTATTCTGTTAAATAGTGTGATAATAAATGTAATGAGGACTCCATTGAGTATGGATATTGTCTAGACGATAATATTTTTATTAAAACTCTTAGATTATATTTTGTCGTATTTTACACGACTGTTGTATAATTAAGTTGTATTTGAATTTTGTACCATGTATTTGGTGACTCAAGATGGGTGATGCATACCTATTTTGGGGGCATCACAGTTGGTATCAAAGCTTAGGGATATAATCCCTGGCTGAGATATGAGACAAGAACTAGGAAGGGAGAGACGGGGAATTCCTTCGCTAGTATGACCTACCTAAGTTTATTTGGTATTTAATTGGACGGTCAGAGTATAGGGATACTATGTGATATGTTAATTAACCCTTGTTTTGTGGCAGTATTTGAAAATGGCATCTGAAAATGTTGAGATTAGCAATGAAGCACATGAGACCATTAAGTCGCCACAGATTAATACTCAGGATAATGTGCAACAGGAAGACAATAATCCTCAGGTAAACAACAACGATCAAATGATGAAAGATGGGATGTTCAGAGGTTTTATGCAATTCATGCAACATCAGGCGAGGGCGGCTCCTGTCCAAAATGCAGGTGAAATCACTGACAACTCTCGGACGGTCACCGCTAAATAGTTCAAGGAGTTGGGACCATCGGAGTTTTTTGGAGAGCCAAAACCACTTAAGGCGGAGACGTGGATAAAGCAGATCAACAAGATATTTGATATCTTGGGATGCTCCGAGGAGCAAAACGTTCCATTTGCCACCTTCATGTTGCGATCGAGGCGATTCTTGGTGGGAATCACGTAAAAGCGTACTCAACCCGCCAGATCGAAGATGTCTTGGGAGAAGTTCCAAGAACTATTCAATGACAAGTACTTTCCTAAAAGTATTCGTCACATGAAGGAGGTAGAGTTCATCAAGCTTGAGCAAAACAATATGACCGGGGCATAGTACGAAGCTAATTTTGCCGAGTTGTCTCGGTTTACATCCCACTTGGTTGATAATGAGGAGAGAATGACGCGGATGTTTCTAAGAGGTTTGAAACCCGAGATACGTCAATACCTAATTTCTCATAAACTGTGTTTGTATTCAGATGTTGTGAATAGGGCTCAGTTATTGGAGCGCGATAATGAGTCAACACAACCAAGAGAGAGCAGCCGACAAGTCGATAATACCAGTGGTAGCAGTCATCTAAGCGGTGACAACAAGAGTGGAGGGAATCAATATGCCAAAAATGATAATCACTTCGGTGGTAATCATGGCCATGACAATAATAGTGGACATTTCAAGAAGAGGAGATTCAACAATGATGGAAAGACGTCAACACCAGCACCTGTTGTTTAGGAAGGAGAACGACCGTCGATCATATGTTACAAATGCGGAGGGGAGGGACATATCAGTCCAAACTGCGTGATGCAGTCCAAAGCGTGTTACAATTGTGGAAAAGAAGGCCACCTAGCCCAATTTTGTCATCCACCAAAGTCAAGTCCAGCTGGGATGGAGGCATCAAAGGGTGTTCTAAACAAGACAAAACTGGTAGTTCAAGAGAGAGCGTTTGTCGTAACCTCCCAAAAAGCGAGGAATCCGAACGAGGTGATCACGGATAAGCTAATCATAAATTCTAGCGAAGTTTATACTTTATTTGATATTGGTTCTACCCATTCTTTCATTTCTCCTACTTGCGCTCAACGTTCAAATTTGACTCCGAAGAAATTAGACTTTGACTTATTTGTTGAAACTCCGTTGGGAGAAACCTTTATTACATCCACGGTTTATAAGTCTTGTTTGATTCAAATCGGTAACCGCACGTTACCTGTCGATCTTATTTCTTTGAAAATACTTGCATTTGATGTGATTTTAGGGATTGATTGGTTAATTACTCATCATGCTAAAATCGATTGCTTTCGTAAGGTTGTTAGCTTTCATATTCCTAACCAACCTATTATGTGAATTCAAGCAACCAAATCACTAAAATCAATCATTGTCATATCAAGCCATAAAGCTATTCGTTTATTGAAAAACGGATGTCAAGCTTTCTTAGCCCATGTCACGGATTTAAATAAAAATACGTCAGATTTGAATGATATTTCTATTGTTAATAAATTTCCTGACGTATTCCCTGAAGAACTTCCTGGCCTACCCCCAGAGCGTGAAATTGAATTTTGTATCAACCTTGAATCCCAGACAAAACCCATTCCAAAGCCCCATATCGAATGGGCTCTATTGAACTTCGGAGTTAAAACCCAACTACTGAGGAATTGTTAGACATCGGTTTCATTCGCCCTAAGACGTCTCCTTGGGGTGCGCCTGTTCTATTCGTGAAGAAGAAAGATGGAAGTATGCGACTTTGTATTGATTATCAGGAGTTGAATCATGTCACCATCAAAAATAGGTACCCGTTGTCTTGCATTGATGACCTGTTTGACCAGTTGTAAGGAGCCAAATTCTTTTCAAAGATTAATCTTCGTTCTGGATATCATCAGTTGAAGATTAAAACTGATGACATTCCAAAGACTGCTTTCAGAACTCAGTACGGGCTTTTTGAATTCCTAGTCATGTCTTTTGGATTGACTAATGCTCCTGCTGCCTTCATGGACATGATGAACTGAGTATTCAAGGAATATTTGGATCACTTTGTGGTCGTCTTTATTGATGACATCCTCATATACTCCAAAACCCGTGAAGACCATGAGCAACACTTGAGGCTGATACTTCAAAAACTTCGTGAAAACAAGCTTTATGCCAAGTTGAAGAAATGTGAGTTCTGGCTTGAGGAAGTTGCATTCCTTGGGCACGTGATATCAAATCATAGAATATCTGTTGACCTAGCGAAGATTGAAGTAATTCAAAGCTGGGAGCAACCAAAGTCAGTGACCGAAGTATGTAGCTTTCTCGGCTTAGCTGGTTATTCTCGGAGATTCGTGGAAGGATTTTCACGAACTGCTACTCCATTAACTCAGCTGACTCAAAAAGATACAAAGTTTGGTTAAGCGAGAAATGTGAGAAGAGTTTTCAAGAACTCAAGAGAAGAGTCATTTTAGCACCTGTTCTGACAATACCATCTGGTTCGGAGGGATTTGTTATCTACAGTAATGCTTCGGGCAAAGGGTTAAGATGTGTTCTCATGCAACATAGGAAAGTCATAGCCTATGCCTCACAACAACTAAAAGAATATGAGAGGAATTATCCTACTCATGATCTAGAGTTGGCAGCAGTCATTTTTGCTTTTAAGATTTGGAGGCATTACCTGTATGGAGAGAAGGTGGAGATTTATATGGAACATAAAAGCCTTAAATATTTCTTCACTCAAAAGGAACTCAACATGCGACAACGACGACGGCTTGAGCTGTTGAAAGATTATGATCATACCATCCAATACCATCCTGGAAAAGCGAACGTGATAGCTAACGCATTGAGTAGAAGATCATATGCGGGCACGAGTGCAATATTGTTATTAGATACCTTATTAGATACCAGTTCTACCCATTATTTTATCTCTCTTGCTTGCGTTAAACGTTTAAATTTGACTCTAGAGAAATTAGACTTTGACTTATCTGTTGAAGCCCCGTCAGGAGAAACCTTCATTACATATGCTATCCAAGTCTTGAATGAGGGTCACAGTTTTGAATGATATTTCTATTGTTAATAAATTTCCCGACGTATTCTTGAAGACTTCTTAGCCTACCTCTAGAGCGTGAAATCGAATTTTGTATTGACCCCAGTACAAAACCCTCAAATATTTATATACCTAAAATGATCGTATAATGTGTCAAAGACGTTGGCTCGAGCTGTTAAAGATTACGATCGTACCATTCAATATCATTGTGGAAAAGAGAACGTGGTAGTTGACGCGTTGAGTAGAAGATCGTATGCGTTTACGAGTGCGATGTTGTTAACACAAAAACCCATTTTGTATAACTTACAAATGATGAAGATAGAGTTAAAGACTCTAAAGACCCACATGGTGATATCAAATATACGAGTAGAATCGATTTTAATCGATAAAGTTAAAGCCGTGCAAGCTACATACTCAGAGCTGATGAATGTGAAGAAGAAGGTTCAAGAGGGCGTTATTCTAGAAGCAAGAATTGATGAAGAGAGGAAATCTTAACCCTCGATTTTATTGACCCATTTGAAATTCTTGATCGAGCAGGAACTGTGGCCTATAGAATCATTTTATCACCAAACAAGTTGCGTGTTCATAAAATTTATCACGTACCGATGTTATGTAAATATGTGGACGACCCGAACCACATTATTGATTTAGAACCGGACGAGATAGTAGAAGATTTAACGTATGAGGAGATACGTGTTAAAATTTTGGATAAGAAGGATCGTATTCAACACTCAAAGGTTATACCTCAAGAGTTAGAATCTGAAATGAAGTCAAGGTATCCTCATCTCTTCTGAGATACCAGTGTCGTGCACGTAAATTTCGAGGGCGAAATTTCATAAGGAGGGGAGATTGGGAGACCCCAGATTTTGTGAATAAAGATTTAAATTTCTCAAAATATTTTTTTTTGATATTATGGTGGATTTGATATAATGTTATAAGTTGTGGCTGATATTTACAAATTTTGCAAAGTATGCAAGTTGTTATAAAATATTCGTTTGGTCAGGGAATATTCTTTTTGTTGGGAATATCCGTACGACGACACAATCATTTGTGAACCCCACAACGGAAGTATTGTCGTATTTAAAAAACGACAGAATTATCTTTTTATAAAAATAACGGCGAAAGTTTTACCGTTAAAACTATTAAAATACCCGGTAGTAAAAGTACAGTACTACGCGTGGTTGCATAGTAGCACACGATATTGATTATTGATGCTTACGTGAGAAGTCACTCAGTTATACTCAATTATTGCTTCAGTAATTGTTGCATCATATCTCTCATATTATTAAATCGATTATTGTCACAGTATCATCTGCACAATATGTTATATTATTAAATCAATAATTGATTCGATTATTGTCACAATAGAAATCGATATTTGTTTCGATAATAATTGATGTCTGGAGGTTATATTGTTCACTCGGGTATTTGGGATACTTTTCGTGTCGAAATACTATTCATGAGTTACTATTCATGAGTTACTATTCACGAGTTACTATTCATGGTACTATTCATGGGGTACTATTCACCCAAACAATATATTTATTTTCGGTCCAAATCATTTTTGGGTACAATATTATTCCATGAGGAGATATGCTAATTTTTCAGATCGTTGGTTGAAATTATATTAGTAAATCAATATGGATCATTGGTTTAAAGTTTAATAGTGAATCAGTATGGACCGTTGATTTAAAGTTTAATAGTGAATCAGTATGGACCGTTGGTTTAAAGTTTAATAGTGAATCAATATGGACTGTCCGTTTAAAAGTAAATCAATCTGGACCGTTCATGAATTAGTTACTATTCAGTCCATTCTCCTATAAATAGAAGCTCATTCCTTTACTATTTCTAACGAATTCACTGAAACTCTAGAGAGAGAAATTATAGAGAGAAAATCTATAGAGAGAAAGAAGAAGAGAAGTCTGTTACCTCACTATTCCAGTATCCAGTTTTATTCTAAGGTAAGGGATATTATTTGTTGTACTCATAAGGGGTATTATTTCTTTCTTATTCATGAAGAGAACTTCTGTTATTCCATTCTTTATTATTCATTTGAATAACTTTTATGTCCAAGTACCGCATACATGGTGAAATTCTTCATTATTCCATTCTTTATTATTATGTTGGAATAACTGTTTATGCAAGTACCGCATACATGGTGAAATTCTTCTATTATTCCATTCATTATTATTCGCGGAATATCATGTACATGCGTTCTACACGGGACTCGGGTCCATTATTTATTATTCATTGGAAGAACCTGCTTTTGTGCGATCTATCGCATGCATGGTGATTTCGTTGTTATTCCATTCTTTATTATTCTCATTCAAAATATCACGGCTCGTGCGTTTACGCTGGACTGGTTCCATTATTTATTCTTACCGTCGAATATCCTGTTTGTGCGTTTCATGGGACTGGTTCCATTATTTATTATTCTCATTGGGAATAACTCGTCTGCATGTAGCCTATCGCACGCATGGTGAATCCTTCTGTTATTCCATTCTTTATTATTCTATTGGAATAACCTGTCTATGTGGATTACCACATGCATGGTGAATGATCCTTTGTATTCATTCCTTATTAAATTGTGGAAATGATCTGTATACGTGGATTACCGCATGGCGGGTGAAAATCCATTTGTAGTTTTATATATTCATTATTATACTCAGTTGATTAAAGCTTTGGCTTCTATACTTCATGAAATTAGTAGAATATCCTTGATATTTACGCTTCATCCAGTATCTTTTCATGGAAATATTCTTCTGAGCATTCTTGAATTTTACTCTACAAAGAAGTATCATGTTGACAATTTGGACATTATTGAGTTCAGGATAAATTAACTTATAAATCTTTAAAATTTATTCTTGAACTTGTTTTATTGAATTATCATGTCATTTTTATGATGAGTTATGTTGGTTATTATGTGAAAACATGAAAGTTTCTTAGAAATCACAAAGGGTTGAAAATCATATTTTGGTGAAAATGGAACATGAAATTCAACTGACCATATCTCCTATTATATTTCGAATTTTTGAGTGTGGTTAAGTTCTGGAGTTAGATCTATGAGTTATATAACTTATCCAAGTGGAATCACTGGAAAAGGTATTGTAGATTTTCGCGTGGACTGATTTTAGCAAAAGAGTAAAAAACTGCCAATTTCGAAAAAGGTTACTGCCCATAAATTTGAAGGGGCTGTTTCGGCCACTTAATTTGTGAGAATAATTCTGGCCTTTTGGGACATGAAAGTATATGGTATAAGGTACTTCCTGTCCAAAAATGAGCTCATTCCGACTTAAAAGGAGCAAGTTATGACCATTTCAATATTTAGGTTTTTCCGACGAAAAATGCTATAACCGGAGTTCTATAACTCCGATAACCATGAAATTTAAACTGGAAGCTCACATTAACATGTGTAAGATCCTGCCAAGATTTGGGAATTTCTGGAGTTAAACTTGAGGTAGTTAATTTCTTAAGGAATTAATTAAAAATTGATTTTTGAAAAATAGTAAATGAGTTTTAAAAATTCTGAGAAAAATATATGTTCATTATGAGACTATATTCTGCTAAATACCAGAAAAGAAATATTTTTGGAACTGATTTGGTATTTTTTATGAAAATGGTTTAGTTACGAACATATGCGTTAAATATGTTATGTGAAGTAACAAAGTTGGAAAATAGGATTTTATGGCTTGGAAATCCTATATAAGGTATATGCAGATTTTTTTTTATATAAGGGATTTGATCATTGGTGATGAAATCTTATGAGTATGACATTTTTGAATGATTAAATGCATTATTTGGTAAAGTGTAAACAATTGAAATAAATTGTTTATTAGTTTAAGAAGTGATTAAAATATTGTTATGATATTAATAATATTAGATTATGAGTGGTCGATAATATCTGGATAAATTTAAAGTCTTTAATAATTATCCTTATTTTCGTTTGATTAATGCTTATATCATTGTCATCATCCTCATGCTTATATGGCGATGAAAGTTATCTTTGGCTTACGTGTAAAGATGAACTTTTGATTATTAAATTGTATATCTTTGGCTTACGTGCAAAGATGGATTGTTGATTATTGGTTTTATTGTTAGATATCTTTAGCTTACGTGCAGAGATGGATTTGATATGATTATGACCAAGGATTATTCGGTATAGTCATGACTATTGATGATTTAATGAATATCCTTGGCCCGTAAGGCAGAGATGATTCGATGATGTGGTTTATTTATTAAGCTGGGTCTCAGCGATAAAAATTGATGAAAACATTTTAAATCATAGAAGTTAGTAGATATCATGCTCTACTTGACTCTTCTAATGGATTGCTTATTCCGCTGCAGTTAAACTTGATGTCTATTGTATTTTATCAGTTTAACATTGTTGAAGACTAATGATAATTTATTCTGTATTATCTTAGTCATAATATTTCTTACTGGGCTAGTTAAGCTCACCCTTTTCTTTCACTGTTCTCTTCAAGAAATGAGAATATAGCTGAGACGAGTCGGGAAACGGAGTGATGGTCCAAATGATAGCATTAGTAGTCCTCACTATTCTGTTAAATAGTGTGACAATAAATGTAATGAGGACTCCTTTGAGTGTGGATATTGTCTAGATGACAATATTCCTATTAAAACTCTCAGTTTATGTATTGTCGTACATTACACGACGGTTGTATAATTAAGTTTGTATTTGTATTCTGTACCATGTATTTGGCGACTCAAGATGGGTGATGTATACCTATTTTTGGGGGCGTCACAGTTAAAGACTCTAGGGACCCATGTTATGATGGCGAATATATGAGTGGAACCGACTTTAATCGATAAAGTTAAAGCTGCTCAAGCTATGGACCTGGAGCTGATGCGTATGAAGAAGAAAGTGCAAGAAGGTGATATTCCGGAAGCAAGAATCGATGAAGAAGGAATACTTCGAGTCAACTCCAGACTTTGTGTTCCTAACGATTCTGACTTGAAGTATAAATTCATGATGAAGGTGCACAACACACCGTTTGCAATCCATCCTGGTAGTACCAAAATGTATCGTGATCTTTGACATACATTTTGGTGGAGCAATATGAAGAGAGAGATAGTGGAGTTTATCTCAAGGTGTCTAACTTGTCAACGAGTCAAGGCGGAGCATCAAGTACCAAAAGATCCATTGCAACCACTTGAAATTCCAGAATGGAAGTGGGAGCACATTACCATGGATTTCGTTACTGGTCTTCCCAAGGTTTCTCAAGGCATAGATGCGATTTGGGTCATTTTTGGTAGATTGACCAAGTCTGCTCATTTCTTACCGATACGAGAAACTTTTACACTTGAACGTCTTTCTAGTATATACATAAACGATATTGTAAGATTGCATGGTATGCTAGTATCCATAGTTTCTGATCGAGACCCAAGATTCACTTCAAGATTTTGGGTTAGTTTGCAAAAAGCTATGGGCACAGATTTACGATTTAGTTCGGCATATCATCCTCAAACGTATGGGTAGTCAGAAAGGACAATTCAAACTCTTGAAGATTTATTAAGACTCTGTGTCCTTGACTTCAAGGGAAGTTGGGACAAGTTCTTACCATTGGTGGAGTTTTCCTACAAGAATAGTTATCAAGCAAGTATCGGCATGGCTCCATTTGAGGCATTGTATAGAAGAAAGTGTCGTTCTCCAGTATGCTGGGATGAGGTGGGTGAAGCAACGTTGTTAGGACCGGAGTTGGTATGTATGACTACGAAAAAGATTCAAACAATTCGACAACGTATAAAAACCTCACAAGATCGACAAAAGAGTTATGTTGATCTTCATCGAAAGAACGTGGAATTCAATATTGGAGATCATGTGTTGTTACGTGTTGCCCCATGGAAAGGAGTTACGAGATTTGGAAAGAGAGGAAAGCTCAATCCTCGATTCATTGGCCCATTTTTAATCCTCGATCGAGTAGGAACTGTGGTCTATAGACTCGCCTTACCGCCAAGTATGTCTCGTGTTCATAACATTTTTCACATATCTATGTTATATAAATATGTGAAAGACCAGAACCACATTATTGAATTAGAACCAGAAGAGATAGAGGAAGATTTAACGGATGAAGAGTTACCTATTAAAATCATGGATAAGAAGGATCATATTCTACGCTCCAAGGTTATACCTAAAGTCAAAAGTTTTGTGGAGAAACCACGATGTGGAAGAAATGATCTGGGAGTTAGAATCTGAGATGAAGTCAAGGTATCCTAACCTATTCGATATACCAGGTACGTACCCTAATTTCGAGGAGGAAAATTTATAAGAAGGGGAGGTTGTAAGATCCCAACTTTTATGAATAAAGAATAATTTTCTTGAAATATATTTTTGAATATTATGGTGTGGATTTGATATAATGTTATAGTTGTGGGTAATATTTATAAATTTTGCAAAGTAAGCAAGTGGTTATATAATATTCAATTGGTCGGGGAATATTTATTTTAACAGGGAATATTCGTACGATGGCACAATCATTGGTGGACCCCACAACAGAAGTATTGTCGTAGTAAGAAAACGACAGAATTATCTTTTTATAAAAATAACGGCAGAAGCATTACCGTTAAAACTGTTGAACTATCCGATAGTAAAGTACAACGAATACGTCTGGCGGTTAGATAAGTAGACACACAGTATTGGTTATTGATGCTTACGTGAGAAGTCACTCAGTTATACTCAATTATTGCTACAGTAATTGTTGCATCATATCTCTCATATTATTGATTCGATTATTGTCAGAGTATCATCTGCATAATATATATTATTAAATCAATAATTGAGACGTCAAAGTTATTCATATTATTATTTGCAATATTGACAATGTCTAGAAGTTCTGTCAAGGAGAGGTTTGGTCACCTAATTACGCGCCAATAAGGAGAAATCCTTATCGGAAAGCCCCTTCTTTCCTGGGAATGACATGGTTGTTAAATATTATGAATTAAAATATTAATGACGAATAAGTTCGTTTTGATTAAAGATGAAATGGATAGTTCTATTGTGTCGGAATTATTAGTGTTAGTGAAAATCGACATTTATTTCGATAATAATTGATGTCTGGAGGTTATGTTGACCAATCGGGTAATTAACCCGATAACTGAGAAATTAATTGCTATTAATTCACATGATCATAACTATTTGTTCACATGTGTGTACTATTGATTCATATTCTTGTACTATTAGGGGAAGTGGTGCAAGATTGATAATACTTGCATGACTAAGTTAAAAATGGAGGTATACATGGAGGTACTATATTGTAATTCGTATTTTCACATGATTATAACTATTGATTCACATGATTGAACTATTGATTCACATTATTTACTATTAGGGGAGGTGGTGCAAGTTTGATAATACTTGCAGGACTAAATTAAAAATGAAGAAAAAGAGGAAGGTATTATACTGTAATATTTTGAGCCCCAAAACATGCAATTATCGAAACTATATTTTCCTATAAATAGAAGCTCATTCTTCCTTCATTTCTCACCAATTCACTAAAGCTATAGAGAAATTATTATAGAGAGAAATTATAGAGAGAAAGAAGAAGAGAAGTCTACTACCTCACTATTCCAGTATCCAATTTTTTCTAAGGTAAGGGGTATTATTCTTTTGTATTCATGAAGAGAGTTATTTTCTTTCAATACTCGTAAGGGTTGTTATTCCATTCTTTATTATTATGTTGGAATAACCTGTCTATGCGAAGTACAGCATACATGGTGAAATTCTTCTATTATTCCATTCTTTATTATTCTGTTGGAATAACCTATCTATCTGATCTATCGCATGCACGGTGAATTTCATTGTTATTCCATTCTTTATTATTCTGTTGGAATATCCTTTCTGTGCCGATTACGCATGACCTGGTTCCATTCTTTATTATTCTGTTGGAATATCCTGTCTGTGCGGATTACGCATGACTTGGTTTCATTCTTTATTATTCTGTTGGAATAACCTGTCTGTGCGGTCTATCGCATGCATGATGAATTCTTCTATTATTTCATTCTTTATTATTATGTTGGAATAACTTATCTATGTGGATTACCACATGCATGGTGAATGATCATTCGTATTCATTCCTTATTAAATTGTGGAAATGATATGTCTACGTGGATTACCGCATGGCGGGCGAAAATCCATTTGCAGTTTCATATATTCTATTATACTCAGTTGGTTAAAGTGTTGGCTTCTATACTCCATGAAATTAGTAGAATATCCTGGATATATGTGCTTCATCCAGTATCTTTTCATGGAAACATTCTTCTGAGCATTCTTGAATTTTACTCTACAAAGCAGTATCATGTTGACAATTTGGACGTTATTGATTTCTGGATAAATTAAATTATAAATCTTTAAAATTTATCCTTGAACATGTTTTATTGAATTATTATGTCATTGTCATCATCCTCATGCTTATATTGTGATTAAAGTGATCTTTGGCTTACGTGCATAGATGGACTTGGTATGATTATGACGAGGATTATTTAAGTATAATCATGACCGTAATGTGACGAATAATGTGGTAAAAAGTCCTCATTGGCCTGTAGTTCATTAATGGACAGTTGTTGGTATGATTATGACCAGGGATTATTCGGTATAATCATGACCATTGATGATTATATGAATATCCTTGGTCGTGGTGCAGGGATGATGTGGTTTATTTATTAAGCTGAGTTTCAGCAATAAAGTTGATGAAAATCTTTTTAAATCATAGAAGATAGTAGATTTTATGCTCTACTTGACTCTTCTAATGGATTGCTTATTTCGCTGCAGTTGTTAATCTAAAACTTGTTGTCTATTATATTCTATCAGTTGTTATACTGTTGAAGGCTAAGGATAATTTATTCTGCATTATCTTAGTCATAATATTTCTTACTGGGCTAGTTGAGCTCACCCTTTATTTTCATTGTTCTCTTCAGGAAATGAGAATATAGCTGGGACTAGTCGGGGAACGGAGTGATGGTCCAGATGATATCATTAATAGTCCTCACTATTCTGTTAAATAGTGTGATAATAAATGTAATGAGAACTCCATTGAGTGTGGATATTGTCTAGATGATAATATTCTTATTAAAACTCTTAGATTATGTTTTGTCGTATTTTACACGACTGTTGTATAATTAAGCTGTATTTGAATTTTGTACCATGTATTTAGTGACTCAAGATGGGTGATGCATACCTATTTTGGGGGCGTCACAGTAGAAGTCTTCATGGATGATTTCTCTGTCTATGGAGATAATTTTGATGTATGTCTAGAGAACTTGGTCATGGTCCTAAAGCAATATATAGAGACAAATTTGGTACTTAACTGGGAGAAGTGCCACTTTATGGTCGAAGAACGAATGATCTTGGGGCACAATGTCTCTGCGAAGGGATTAGAGGTTGATAGAGCAAAGTTAGAAACAATTGAAAATCTACCACCGCCAACTTCAGTCAAGGGAATCCACATTTTTCTGGGACATGCGGGATTTTACCAAAGGTTTATTAAAGATTTCTCTAAGATTGCAAAACCATTATGCAGTCTCTTAGAGAAAGATTCAGTTTTCAAGTTTGATGAGGATTGTAAGTCAGCATTTGAGCAATTGAAGAAAAAGTTGACAACAACTCCAGTGATCGTCACACCGGATTGGACTATGCCCTTTGAATTAATGTGCGATGCGAGCGACTATGTGGTAGGGGCTGTTTTGGGCCAACGCCAAGAGAAGATATTCCACGCCATATACTATGCAAGTAAAACCATCACGGATGCCCAATTGAACTACACAACCACCGAGAATGAGTTACTTGCTGTAGTATATGACTTTGACAAATTCAGGGCCTATTTAATTGGGACAAAGGTGGTGGTTTACACAGATCACTTGGCAATTCGCTATTTAATTTCGAAGAAGGATGCTAAGCCTAGATTAATTCGATAGATCCTTCTCCTGCAGGAATTTGATTTTGAAATAAAGGATAGAAAGGGGACAGAAAATCAAGTGGCAGATCATCTATCAAGATTAGAAAATCCGGACAAAGATGGGGCAAACAAGTGTTTAATCAACGAGTCATTTCCGGATGAGCAGCTGTTTGGAGTCAACGCAGAATTTCTATGGTATGCAGATTTTGCCAACTATTTGGTGAGCAACATCCTTCCCCCTGATCTTACACATCAGTAAAAGAAGAAGTTCCTATATGATGTCAAGTGGTACATGTGGGATGAACCATATTTATTCAAACAGTGTGCAGAAAAAATGTTTCGTCGATGCGTCCCGTACAGCGAAGTAAAGAATATCTTGCATGAGTGTCATTCGTCTGCATATGGGGGACATTATGGGAGTGAGCGGACAGCGGCCAAGGTTCTTCAAGCAGGATTCTATTGGCCTACAGTGTTCAAGGATGACCACCAATTCGTAAAAAGTTGTGACAGATGCCAAAGGGTGGGTAACATATCAAAAAGGAATGAAATGCTGCTCAATACAGTCATGGAAGTAGAAGTTTTTTATGTGTGGGGAATGGAATTTATGGGACCTTTTCCTCCCTCGTTCAATAACTTATACATTTTTCTTGCTATGGATTATGTAACAAAATGGGTGAAAGCTGTAGCACTCCCTACAAACGATGCCAAAGTTGATCTCAAGTTTCTACAAAAGAACATCTTCACACGATTTGGCACACCAAGAGCAATCATAAGTGACAAGGGAAGTCACTTCTGCAATAAATCATTCACAGCTCTCTTGGCGAAATACGGGGTCAATCATAGGGTTGCAACAGCATATCACCCCCAGACAAGTGGGTAGGTCGAGGTCTCCAACAGGGAGGTGAAGAAAATTTTAGAGAAGGTAGTAAACCCGAATAGAAAAGACTAGTCTCTAAAATTAGATGACGCACTATGGGCTTACAGGACAACATACAAGACGCCTATTGGGGTGTCTCCGTATCAGTTGGTCTACAAGAAAGCGTGTCACCTACCTGTGAAGTTACATCATAAAGCTCAACTTTGATCAAATAGCAGCAAGAAAAAAGTGGCTACTTCAATTGAACGAACTTTATGAATTCAGACTACAAGCATATGAGAACTCGAAGTTGTATAAAGAAAAGGTTAAGAAGTGGCACGACCAAAAAATCTTATAGAGAAAGTTTGAACCAGGGAAATTGGTACTATTGTTCAATTCAAGACTGAGATTATTTACTGGAAAGCTCAAATCTAGATGGTCGTGTCCATTTACTATTAAGAGGGTTTTCCAACATGGCTCCGTTGAGCTATACAGCAGAAATCCGCTCAAAACCTTCAAAGTCAACGGACAAAGATTAAAGCACTACTGGGGGGCAACATTAACAATGAAGCCATTGTAATTATACTTGCCGATGCAACATGAAACAAGAGGCACTGTCGGGCTGACAACGTTAAAACTAGCGCTACTTGAGAGGCAACCCAAGCTCTAAACCTTTTCTATTCAATTTATTCATAAATTTATAGTTTAGTTTAGTTTAGATATTTATTTTTCATAGAGTAATGACTTAGTTTTAGTGTGATTACAAGAAGCAAAGGAAAAAAGGAAACCACACAGTCACTGTTCTAATGACGCGGGCCACACCACATAAGGCGTGCACACGGTGCAAGACGTGCTACTTCGACGGTACGGCGTGGGGCGCGCCAGCTTCGAGCAAACCTATTGTCCACCTAGCGCGGGGCGTGCCACTAGAAGCTTATACATGGCGTGGGGCGTCCTACCTCAACAGAACCTACTGTCCACCCAACGCGGGGCGCACCACGGAAGGCATGTATACGACGCGGGTCGCGCCGCTCAGAAAACTCAGACTCTCAAAACGCGTTATTGACGTTCCCTTGTCCAACATAACTCCCATAAACTCCTTCTTGCACGTAGTCTCCCAAACTTCTTTTCCAACACAAACTCTTCCATAACTCCCACAACCCCCAAAATTCCAATACTCCACATCTTCTATTCTTTCTCAACTCCTTCTCCCATTAACCCACAATCTCTACAACTCCCTTACACACGTTCTTTCTCTTCTATATGAACTCAACTCCTGCAATTAGCCGTAATCCTTCTACATATAAGCAATACACTCCAACTTTAAGTCTAATTCCTTCTCTTCACAAATTCCTACAAATTGGGGTATCACTACAAAGAGGGAAACACAAATTTTTATTGAAGGTAATCTAAATTTGTTACATTCCCGTTTTTCTTCTCTCCTGTTAGTAAAAATTGGTTGCAAAACCTTGGGAATTTGTTGCCCAAAGATTGCTTTGTGTTATTTCATATTTTGAGTTAAAGATTGTTCAAAGAAGCCAAGTTTGGGGGAATTAGCCTTCACTCCCACCAATTATTCGACAAAATTCCTGAACCAAAATTTTTGCCTATAATTCACAAAAAACACCATGTCTTCACATAAGAGACCACGTCAATCCACCTGCACTGCTCGGGCTCAGTATGATCACATAAAATTTGTTAGTGAGGGGGCATAGGCAAGGTTCCAATCATCCGTTGACAAAAAGACTTTGGTGCTAGAACGAGGATTGAAGCCAGATGCTAATTTGGATGGTGATATGGCACTGATGATTGTGGAACGTAATTGGTTTCAATTAGTGGAGCAGCTACTACCAGCTGTGTTCAACATAGTGAAAGAGTTTTATGCCAACGCCATGGAGCATGTCAATCACATAGTTATGGTATGGGGTAAATCGGTGTCTTTCCATACCGATGCCATCAACGAGTATTTTGGGCTTCAAACACCAACTAAAGGACGCTATGAAGATGGTTTGCCTGACCTGGATGGATTGATTATAAGATTGTGCAAACCAGGAACACAATGGGTTACCCGAGCCAAAACGAATGAAAAGATAAGTTTTCCTCACTCAGCGCTAAGTAGGTATGGAAAAGCATGGTATGCATTCATCTGTGCCCGGTTGATGCCCACACGCCACCAAAATGATGTAACTAAGGAAAGGGCACGGCTGCTATATGGGATTGTTCACCACCACTATAGGGTGAATAATTCAGTGGTGTTCTATAATATGGATGTGGCTGATTTTATTCAAGAGTCAATTGACAGGCTGCTATGGGGAAGTACTACGGGGGGCCTTCTGTATGGATTCCTCATAACCGATTTGTGCCGCAAAGCTGGGGTGCAGTGGCATTCCTCTGAACCTATAAAACAACCGATGGCTATAATAGACCATACTATAATCGAGAAGTACAAGGCCTGGGAGGGGGCAAAATCACATCCAAAAGGAGAAGGTTATATTATAATTAGCCAACCCTCACCCCCAGTTGCAGCTGAACCAATTGAAGAGTAACCATCTCGAGGATCAAGGAAACCATTCTTGTGTCTGGCTCAACGTTAAGATTTGATTCATCAGTACAATGCAAATTCTTTCAATACGCTTGCTGATACGTTTTCTCGCTTCAATCCTAATGCCAACCCGGTGGCCATGCCCGTTCCTCCTGTCCTCCCAGCATACCCTCCTTCGGATGACAACAAGCAATGACTCGTATTTCAGGGAAGTCCTCATGTTTTTATTTGCTTTATTTTATCGTAATGAGGACATTACTTGATTTAAGTTTGGGGGGTTTTCTTCTGCCTGGTTAATTTGTGAAGATTTAAAAACCATGTTAGTTAGTTTGTTAAGTTTTTATAATTGTTTGTTTTTCATGTCTTTTAGTTTAATATATTCATTCATAGATGCATAAAAAAATTAAAAAAATAAAAATAAACATTTTTCATGTAGATTATTTTGCATGAATCCAGTTATTAGATAGTAAAAATCTATTTTTGGCCAATGATGAGATTGGAATTGTGTAGACAAGTTAGTATTGATTATTTAGGCTTTGATGTGACTTCTTGTTATGAATTGAATCTTTTTCTGTTTGAAACTGGTATAATCAAGTTAGCATGTTAAAAACAACTATGTTGATTGATTAAGTTTAAATTGGCACATAATGGAATTCTTAAGGATAATATTAGTTGGAATGAATGAAAGGCATGAATAAGCGGAGATGGCTAAATTCAGACAAAAACTTAAGTTTGGGGGAAACTTTTGGGATATATAATGCAAGACCCCAAATTTTATGAATAAAGATTTAATTTCTCGTAATATTTTTTTTTATATTAAGGTGTGGATTTGATATAATGTTATAGTTGTGGGTAGTATTTATAAATTTTGCAAAGTATGCAAGTTGTCATAAAATATTCGATTGGTTGGAGAATATTCATTTTATCAGAGAATATTCGTACGATGGCACAATCATTGGTGGATCACACAGCGGAATTACTGTCGGAATGAGAAAATGACAGAAATATCTTTTTATAAAAATAACGGCGAAAGTTTTATCGTTAAACTGTTAAAATATCTGGTGGTAAAAGTACAGTAATACGCGTGGTTGCATAGTAGCACACGATATTGTATAGTATCTTTGATTATTGATGCTTACGTGAGAAGTCACTCAATTTTATTCAATTATTGTCACAGTAATTGCTGCATAATGTCTCTAATATTATTGATTCAGATATTGTCATAATATCATCTGCATAAAATTTTATATTGTTAAATCAATAATTGACACGACAAAGTTATTTATATTATTATTTGCAATATTGACGATGTCTAGAAAGTTCTATCGAGAAAAGGTGTGACGCCCCCAAAATAGGTATACATCACCCATTCTGAGTCGCCAAAAATATGGTACAGAAAATAACTACAACTTTATTAATACAATTGTCGTGCAAAATACGATAACATATACTGTGAGTTTAAATACAATATTGTCTTCTAGACAATATCCACACCCAAATAAAGTCCTCATTACAATTATTAATGTACTATTTTACAAAAATAGTGAGGACTGCTAAACAACTATCTAGGACCATCACTCTATACCCCGACTGGTTCCTATTATGTTCTCGCTTCTTGAGAAGAAAAATGGAACAAAAAGGAAAACGGTGAGCTCAACTAGCCTAGTAAAAAATATTATGACTAAGATAATATACAACAAATTATCCTTAGTCTTCAACAGGGAAAAATATGATAGAATATAATAGACAACAAGTTTTAGATCAACAACTGCAGCAGAAACAATAATTCATTAGAAGAATTAAGTAGAGAATGAAATCTACTATAATCTATGAATTTAAAAGTCCATCATTAATATTTTATCCCTGTAACATCAATCAATAAACATCTTGCATCAAATATTCATCTTTGCACTACGGGCCAAAGATATACATTTATATCACCAGTTGGTCATGTTCATCTCAACACCTATTCATCCTTGCACTACGGGCCAAAGATATTCATCAGGTAATCATTCATCTTTGCACTATAGGCCAAAGATATTCATCAAGTATCACCATTAAGGACTGAGGATGATGAAAAACATTTTAGAGAAAATGAATCCAGTGAGACAGAAGGACAAATATTAGGGATTCGTATTTCAGTTTATCCAAATTCAATAATACTCCATAATAACCAATTGTGAAATAGAATTTAAAAATTAAGATCAAAACATGGATACAATCAAAGATAGTAACCATAAAAGACATCTAGAACGAAAAAGAGAAAATTTCATTTTTCGGTGAATAGTGCTGTATACGTTAATAGTGTCGTATACGTGAATAGTAACCCCAACAGAAAAAGGTAGAAATTCCACAATCAAACTCATATCAATATTTCGACATAATGATATTGAAGAAAATAATATCATTTAAGAAGAAAATAACATCCCTTACCTCAAAGAAAAAAGCGATTGATTTGAATGGAATATCGGATATGATGTTGAATGAAACTTGTACTGAATAGCAACTCTCAAAGTATCTAAATACTCAAAAAAAATACGCTCGATAATATAGAGAGAGAAAGCTTATGTTTCTGGTGTGATTTTCAATTCTAACCTAAGCACCTATTTATAGGAAAATGTTAGCACGCCGAAGCAGACTTAACCTGCTACCTACTGGTTTTACCTGCTATTATTGTCACCCACCAAATTTGAAATAAAATTTGAGCACATTTCTCACCAACCAAAAGTGGGGCCCACTAATTCTAGAAATTTCCAAAATGTTTTATTATTTAAACAATAATCAGAAACTTCAATAATTCATAATAAATAGCCCTTTTATCAGAAAAATATGATTTTTATGTCCATTCCATATGAAATTAAATTCTCTACAACTTTGTAGCTTTAAGTTTTTCCAAATTTCTAATGAAAAATGCCCGAAATCCACATACGGACGATTTTTAATACCCCCATTCCGATAAAATACTGATAAAATACCTCAGCATTAATTCCTTCATTCATAATCACATAAAATAAATATTTTCCTATCCTTCATTTATATCCACATAAAATAAATATTTCCTTATCATATAAATCAATAAATAATTATTCACAAATAATATTACAGAATCACAATAATGACAATCAGGCCGTTCCCAAGAAAGAGGGGGCTTTTCGATAAGGATTTCTCCTTACTGGCGCGCAATTAGGTGACCAAACCTCTCCTTGACCGAACTTTCTAGACATTGCCAGTAATGCTATCTAATAATATTATTCAAATAATATGAAATATTGATCTGATAATGGAAAAATAATGTGCAATGACAATTATTGAAACAATAATAATATAAAATATCAACGCAGCAATTATTGAATCAATAAAATAAAATATTGAATAAAGAATTATCATTACAATTATTGAGTAGTGCCTTCTTACGTAAGAATCAATAATTCAAAAATACTATGTAATACTGGTGTCATCTTTATGCAACCATGCGTATTACTATATTTTAACCGCCAGGTATTCCAACAGTGTTAACGGTATCAACTACGCCGTTATTTATAAAAACTCAAACTTGTCATTTTCTTCATCCAACAGTTATTTTATTATGGGGCCCACGAATGGCTGCGCCGTCGTATGAATATTCCCCGACAACAAGAACATTCCATGACCAAATGAATATTCCCCGACAAAAATAAATATTTTATAATCACTTGCTTATTTTGTAAAATTTGCACATTTCACCCATAACCAAAGCATTATATCAAATTAACTTCTTATTATTTCAAGATAATGAATAGAGAAAATTTAATTTAATTTATAATAAGTTGGGGTCTTACAACCTCCCCTCCTTATGAAATTTCGTCCTCGAAATTGACGTACGTACCTGGTATTTCTAAAAGGTGAGGGTACCTCGCTTTCATTTTTGACTCTAACTCCCAGGTCATTTATTCAATAGCATGGTTCCTTCACAAAACCTTGACTTGTGGTATAACCTTAGTGCGTAGGACATGCTCTTTCCTATCCAAGATCTTAACAGGTACCTCCTCGTACGTTAAATCTTCGGCTATCTCGTCTGGTTCTAACGCAATAATGTGGTTTGGGTCTTTCACATATTTACGAAGCATAGATATATGAAAAACATTATGAACACAAGACATGCTTGGAGGTAATGCGAGTCTATAGGCTACATTTCCTATTCGGTCAAGAATCTCAAATGGACTAACAAATCGTGGATTAAGCTTTCCTCTCTTCCCAAATCTTGTAACTCCCTTCCATGGAGTAATACGTAACAGTACATGATCTCCTATATTAAATTCCACGTCCTTTCGATGAAGATCAGTATAACTCTTTTTTCGATCTTGTGAGGTCTTTATACGTTGTCGGATCATTTGAATCTTTTCTATAGTTATGCGTACTAATTCTGGTCCCAACAACATTGCTTCTCCTACCTCGTCCCAGCATACTAGAGAACGACACTTTCGTCCATACAACGCCTCGAATGAGCCATGCCTATACTTACTTGATAAATGTTGTTGTAGGAGAATTCCACCAGTGGCAAGTACTTATCCCAACTTCCTTTAAAATCTAGTACACAGAGTCTTAATAGATCTTCAAGAGTTTGAATAGTCCTTTCCGATTGCCCGTCCATTTGAGGATGATATGCCAAACTGAATCATAAATCCATGCCCATAGCTTTATGCAAGCTAACCCAAAATCGTGAAGTGAATCTTGGTTCACAATCCGAAACTATGGATACTGGCATGCCATGCAATCTAACAATCTCATTTACATACATATGAGTAAGACATTCAAGGGAATAAGTCTCACGTATAGGCAAGAAATGAGCAGAATTGGTTCATCTATCAACAATAACCCAAATCGCATCTATGCCTTGAGAAGCTTTGGGAAGACCTGTAATGAAATCCATGGTAATGTGTTCCCACTTCCATTTTGGAATCTCAAGTGGTTGTAATGGACCCTTTGCCACTTGATGCTCCGCCTTTACACGTTGACAAGTTAAACACCTCGAGATAAACTCTGCGATTTCTCTCTTCATATTGCTCCACCAAAATTTATGTCGAAGATCATGATACATTTTGGTACTCCCAGGATGGATTGCGAATGGTGTGTTGTGTGCCTCTATCATGATTCTATGCTTCAAGTCAGAATCGTTAGGAACGCAAAGTCTGGAGTTGACTCGAAGTATTCCTTCTTCATCAATTCTTGCTTCTGGAATAACACCTTCTTATACGTTCTTCTTCATACGTATCATCTCTGGGTCCGTGGCTTGAGCAGCTTTAACTTTATCAATTAAAGTTGGTTCTACTCGTATGTTTGATATCATCATGTGGGTACTTGGAGCCTTTAACTCTATCTCCATCCTTTTCAAGTCGTATAAGATAGGTCTTTGTGTTAATAACATTGCACTCGTACTCGCATAAGATCTTCTACTCAATGCGTCAGCTACAATGTTTGCTTTTCCAGAATTATATTGAATGTTATGGTTGTAATCTTTCAATAGCTCGAGCCAACGTCGTTGCTGCATATTAAGTTCCTTTTGGGTGAAGAAATATTTGAGGCTTTTATGATCCGTATAAATCTCCACTTTCTCTCCATACAGGTAGTGTCTCCAGATTTTCAACGCAAAAACGACTGCTGCCAACTCCAAATCATGAGTAGGATAATTCCTCTCATATTCTTTGAGTTGTCGCGAGGCATAGGCTATGACTTTCCCATGTTGCATGAGAACACATCCTAACCCTTTTCCTGAAGCATCGTTGTAGATAACAAATCCATCCGAACCAGATGGTATTGTTAGAACAAGTGCCGAAATGAGTCTCCTCTTGAGCTCTTGGAAACTCTTCTCGAATTCCTCGCTCCATACAAATTTTATATCTTTTCGAGTCAGCTGAGTTAATGGAGTAGCGATTCGAGAAAATCCTTCCACGAATCTCCAATAATAACCATCTAAGCCCAAAAAGCTACGCACTTCGATCACCGACTTCGGTTGCTCCTAACTTTGTATTGCTTCAATCTTCGCCGGGTCAACAGATACTCCATGTTTTGACACCATGTGCCCAAGGAATGCTACTTCCTTAAGCCAGAACTTGCATTTCTTTAGCTTAGCATATAGCTTGTTGTCACGAAGTCTTTGAAGTACCAGCTTCAAATAAAGACAACAATGAACTAATCCAAATATTCCTTGAATACACGGTTCATCATATCCATGAAAGCAGCAGGAGCATTAGTCAATCCAAAAGACATGACTAAGAATTCATAATGCCCGTACCGAGTTCTGAAGGCGATCTTTGGAATATCCTCGCTTTTAATCTTTTAGTCGATGATATCCGTAAGCTAAGATCGATCTTTGAAAAGAATTATGCTCCTTGCAACTGGTCAAACAGGTCATCAATGCGAGGTAGGGGATACCTATTCTTGATGGTGACATGGTTCAATTCCCGATAGTCAATACAAATTCGCATACTCCCGTCTTTCTTCTTTACAAATAAAACAGGAGCACCCCAAGGAGATGTACTAGGATGAATAAAACCGATGTCTAACCATTCCTGTAGTTGGACTTTTTTAACTCCTGAAGTTCAATAGGAGCCATTCGATATGGGGTTTTAGAAATGGGCTTTGTACCCGGTTCAAGATCAATAAAGAATTCAACTTCACGTTCTGCGGGTATACTAGGAAGTTCTTTAGGAAATACGTCAGGAAATTCATTAACAACAGGAATATTATTTAAATCTGACATGTTTTTGTTCAAGTCCATAACATGGGCTAAGAAAGCTTGATATCCATTTTTCAATAAACGAATAGCTTTATGGCTTGATATGACAGTGACTGATTTTAGTGTTTTAGTTGCTTGAATTCGTATAATAGGTTGGTTAGGAATATAAAAACTAACAACCTTACAAAAACAATCAATTTTGGCATGATGAGTAGTTAACCAATCAATCCCTAAAATCACATCAAATGCAAGTATCTTTAAAAAGATAAGATCAATAGGTAATGTGATTGTGCCAACTTGGATCAAGCAAGATTTATAAATAGTGGATGGGATAAAGGTTTCTCCTAATGGAGTCTCCACAGATAAGTCAAAGTCTAATTTCTCCGGAGTCAAATTTAAACGTTGAGCACAAGCAGGGGAGATAAAAGAATGGGTAGAACCGGTATCTAGTAAGGTATAAAATTTGCAAGAGTTCAAGATTAGCTTACCCGTGATCACCTCGTTCGGGTTTTTCGCATTTTGGCCAGTTACGACAAACGCCCTCCCTTGAACCACCGACTTTGTTTTGTTAGTATTCGCCTTTGGTGCTGCCGTCCCAGTTGGACTTGACTTCGCTACCAGACAAAATCGGGCTATATGACCGTCTTTTCCATAATTGAAACACACCTTGCAAGGCTGTGAACAGTTTGGACTTATGTGTCCCTCCTCTCCATATTTGTAGCATCTAATTGGCAGTCGTTCTCCTCCCATAGAATTTGTTGTGGGTGCTGGTGCTGTTGTTGATGTCTTCCCGTCATTGTTGAATCTCCTCTTTTTGAAATTTCCAATTGACTCACCTCTCCTATTATCATGGCCACGATGACCACCCGAGTGGTTACCGCTTTTGTCTGTATTTTTCCTCCTCATTTGGTTATCATCGCTCCTGATGATTCATGTCACAGGTATGACCACCGTTTCGGGTCCCCTGTTAAACATACTCACTATCTCGCTCTAATAATTGAGCCATGTTGACAACATCTGAATACATAGAAAATTTGTGAGAGATAAGGTATTGACGAATCTCGGGTTTTAGACCTCTCAGAAACATTCGCGTTATACGTTCCTCATTCTCTACCAAATGAGGTGCAAACTTGGATAACTCCGCGAACTTCGCCTCGTATTGGAACACCGTCATGTTGTTCTATTCCAGTTTAATAAACTCTACCTCCTTCATATGATGAATACTTTCAGGAAAGTACTTGTCATTAAACAGTTTCTGAAATCTTTCCCAAGACATGTTGAGTGCGGCTAGCTGGGTACGCTTCACAGATTCCCACCAGTAATCTGCCTCACCACATAACATAAAGGTGGCGAATGGAACCTTTTGCTCTTCCATGCATCCCAAAACATTGAATATCTTGGTAATTTTCTTTACCCACGTTCCCACCTTAATCGGATCCGGCTTTCCCCAGAAATCTGGTGGTCCCAACTCCTTAAACTGTTTGGCCATGACAATCGGCACGTTGCTATCATTTCCACCCATATTTTGTACACGAGTCTCCCTCGTCTGATTTTGCATGAACTGTAAAAAGCTTCTAAACATTCCATCATTCATCGTTTGCTCCATAGTGTTGTTTACAGGAGGAATATTGCCTTCCTGTTCCACATTCTCTTGGTTGGTGATTGATGGTTGTTCCACAATCTCATACACTCCATTGTTAACATTCTCAGCTGCCATTTTTAAAAACTGCCATAAAATAAAGGTTAATTAAACAAATTAACATGTCACATAATAACCCTATATTATGACCGATCAACAAATAAAAGCTTAGGTAGGACACACTAGGGAAGGATTTACTCGTCTCTCCCCTCCTAATTCTATTCCCCGATCTCTGCCAGAGACCATATACCTAAGCTCTGATACCAACTGTGACACCCCCAAAATAGGTATACATCACCCATTCTGAGCTGCCAAAAAACATGGTACAGAAAACAACTACAACTTTATTGATACAATTTTCGTACAAAATACGATAACACATACTGTGAGTTTAAATACAATATTGTCTTCTAGACAATATCCACACCCAAATAAAGTCCTGATTACAATTATTGATGCACTATTTTACAAAAATAGTGAGGACTGCTAAAACAACTGTACCCCGACTGGTTCCTGCTATGTTCTCGCTTCCTGAGAAGAAAAATGCAACAAAAAGGAAAAGGGTGAGCTCAACTAGCCCAGTAAAGAATATTATGACTAAGATAATATACAACAAATTATCCTTAGTCTTCAATAGTGAAAAATTTGATAGAATATAATAGACAACAAGTTTTAGATCAACAACTGCAGCGGAAACAATAATTCATTAGAAGAATTAAGTAGAGAATGAAATCTACTATAATCTATGAATTTAAAAGTCCATCATTAATATTTTATCCCTGTAACATCAATCAATAAACATCTTGCATCAAATATTCATCTTTGCACTACACGGCCAAAGATATTCATTTCATATCACTAGTTGGTCATGTTCATCTCAACACTGCTCATCCTCGCACTACGCCAAAGATATTCATCAGGTAATCATTCATCTTTGCACTACAGGCCAAAGATATTCATCAAATATCACCATTAAGGACTGAGGATGATGAAAAACATTTTAGAGAAAATGAATCCAGTGAGACAAAATGACAAATATTAGGGATTCGTATTTCGGTTTATCCAAACTCAATAATACTACATAATAACCAATTGTGAAGTAGAATTAAAAAATAAAGATTAAAACATGGATACAATCAAAGATAGTAACCATAAAAGACATCTAGAACAAAAAAGAGAAAATTTCATTTTTTGGTGAATAGTGCCGTATTCGTGAATAGTGTCGTATACATGAATAGTGTCGTATATGTGAATAGTAACCCCAACACAAAAAGGTAGAAATTCCACAATCAAACTCATATCAATATTTCAGCACAATGATATTGAAGAAAATAATATCATTTAAGAAGAAAAATAACATCCCTTACCTCAAAGAAACTGTGACACCCCCAAATTCGGGTACTTCAATTCCACGGATTTGGGGTTACATAAATATCATCTATCTATCTAATAAATACAATCCATGCGATAGAGTTACTCTAATAAATCTCCCCTTATGGGGTTACATCAACTAATAATAAAACAATTAAGTCTTAAACAACATCATTAACTTAAGTCTTAAACAACATCTAAAATACATCATCAAATAAAATAACAAGTCTTCAACACTTGCTAACTTTGCCCTTGCCTTTACTAGTGGAAGGTTCGCGCTTCTTTTCGTTCTTAAATCGCAATGTTATTATTACAAGAGTGAGCACAAATGCCCACAAGTATAACAATGAAATAACAAAGATAATAACATGCGAGTGAATCAAAGACATCCGAATAAAAGCTCAACTTTTGAATCAAGAATGAATAACAAGAATCAAAAGATTTTTGAGGGTCATAAGACTTGAACTATGTCCCAGGTTATCAAGGGTTATACTTGAAACCTTTAATAATATAAGACTATGGACCTTTTCTACTGCATTTTGGGGGATCAATTTCTTCAGTACCACATCGTGCATAATATCTTAACGCTAATAACGATAAGTAAATCCCTTTGCAGGTTGTTCATCTCGGGTTTGACATTCGAGTCCGCACTAAAGGAAGTTTGGTTTCGACAATTCATCAAGGGTTCTAAATTTAGAACGCTTATCAACTATGGACTAGTCTAATCAATAAGGGTTCGCTAGTCTAATAAGGTTCAATAATAATGATATTCAAATTGAATAATAATCTCGTGAAGTATACAATAGGACAATTATTGTATAACCTGAATCATGCTTTGAAAAGATAATCAATCTTTAATATAACATTTGAACATGAATAATAATAATGATAATTTACTCGAGGTAATTAATAAACTTGAACAATAATGACAAGTAGGGTTAGGAAACTTGCTTCGTATGTAGGCTAAACGATTACTACTTCCATTCACCACAAATCCTACACACATACCATAAGTATTCATTTACATTCATTAGTTACATTTTCACTTAATTATTTAATATAAACTCCACTTTATTTAACATTACACATTACCCTTCTAATTTAATTACTTAATTAAATTAGAATATTTTCATTCTCTTACTATTATTACACTTAATAAATTATTTCATAATAATTTCCATCGAATATTTAATTTATTCCATAATATCTCAATTAAAATATTTAATTTATTTTATAAATATTTTAATAATAATTTTCATCGAATATTTATTTTATTTCATAAATATCTCAATTAAAATATTTAATTTATTTTATAAATATTTTAATAATAATTTTCATCGAATATTTATTTTATTTCATAAATATCTCAATTAAAATATTTACTTTATTTTATAAATATTTTAATAATAATTTTCATCAAATATTTATTTATTATTATTATTTATTTATTTATTTATTTATCACCAAGGGTAATTTAGTTTAATAACGTCACGGGGCTGGGTTACCTGCTGTTTTTTTTTCGCAGCTCATAGCTCATAGTCATAACATAATAAGGCCAAATTAGGCCAAAATCAATCACACGTAAAATTATATATTAATATGGCCATAACTTCCAATTAGTTATTTTTTTTACACTAATTTAGACTTACCCAATCATTGTAATACACATATAATCATTACTTAACCCATCTAGCATGATTTTTAACAAGTTACAACACATAATTTGCAAAATCAACACATTTACTTTCACTGTTTTTGATGTTCTTTGAAGGTTTTGAAAAATAAACATGAAAATTGTCACTACGGATTCGTTATAACACCAAATTCGTTTATTTAAACTTTGGTCTCTTTGTATCAACATGCATAATAATATACGAGTGTAAAATTTAGGGATAACATACGATCAATATATAAAATATCACGATAAGGCTATAAGGCCAAAACCCATACTCAGAATTTTTGAAATAGCAATTCATAGTATTATATAAACCGATGACATGATAATTCACATAATATATATATAATCAAATACGATTTGATACATCTTAACCCATATATAAACTCATAATCAAACCCTTTCTCAATTAAAGAGATTTTACAAAATATATGAAAGCCATTTTATAAAAACTAAATGACGAATCTTTAAAATTTGGGAAGAAGGATTACCTTGAATACTCGCTTAGATTACATTGTGGTGACAACAATTCCCAATTTCTCACACTTCTTCACCTTTAATCACAAAGATTCGCAATCTCTCTCAAAGTTCTCAAACTCTCTCCGCCTCCGCTTTTCCGCACTTAGAATAATAATAATAAAAGAAGACATAATATAATGTAGGAGAAGAGAATCGACATACAGAATGGTCATTAACCCAAACACGGGGGTAATCGATCCAACCACTACTAGGCCTTGTTTGGCAAACCTTAATTGATTCAAAGTCATTTAATTTAATAAAGCTTTATCATATAGTTTGAAAATGTCACACTCCTTATAAAATAAATCTAATATTTTATTTAATATATTTTAAATAAAATATAATAATTTCTCATAAATTCACATAGTCACATAAATAATTTTCTCATTAATAAATAATGTCAAATTATTAATTCTAATTAATAATTAAATTAATTAAAATACCAATATGCTTATTAAATATTTCTTTTAATACAATAAGCTCACATAATCACATACTTTGATAATAAAACTCTCTACATTAATTTAATAAATGTAACACATATAATTAAATTAATCTACCACAATCAAGGTCAATTAATTATTTAATCTAATAATTAAATCATCGAAAAATATTTATTTAATTCAATAAATATTAAAATTAATTACAAAATTCTCGTCATTACATCTTTCCCCTTAAAAGGATTCTGTCCCCGTAATCACGACTCAATAAATTTGACCTGCTACATTCTCCCCCTTACAAAGATTTTGTCCCCATAATCTGCATATACATAATTAAGTAAATAAATGAGGGTAATTATTCATCATATTTTCTTCGAGTTCCCACGTAGCTTCACAGCATTGTGGTTCCTCCAAATTACCTTAATGTAAGGTATAACTTTATTTCGAGAACTTGTTTTTTGATCGACATAATTTGGACAAGAATTTTTCGTAAGATAAGTCTTTCTTCGTAGGGGTTCATATTCAATTACATGCTTGTAATCTACTTTGTAGGTCGTGAATACGTAAACATGGAAGACGCTAGGACATTCTCGAGTGTCGGAGGTAAGGCTACCTCGATTTAACTTCTCCGATTCTTCTCAAGATTTCAAAGGGTCCAATGAATCTTGGGCTCAATTTCCTTTCTTTCCTAACCTCGATCTTCCCTTCCGTGGAGAGACCTTCAAGAAAATATAACTACCTTGATTCAAACTCGATATTTTTACGATGTGGATCAACAGATTTTTCTTTGTCGATCTTGAGCCGCTACCAACCGTGTGCTCGGATCACTTTGACTATTTTCGCCGTTCATTGCACTCAATTTCGCCCTAGCAATTGTCTTTCACCAACTTCATCCCAAAGAAAGTTGGAGTTCGTGACTTTTCGCCAGATAACGCTTCGTAAGGCATGGCATGCCTATACTAGCGTGGTAATCTGTTGTTGTAGTCGAACTCTACTAATGGTAGGTGATCATCCCAATTTCCTTTAAAGTCCATCACACACGCTCTTAGCATATCTTCTAATGTCTGAATTGTTCTCTCACTCTGTCTGTCTGTTTGAGGGTGGTAAGTCATACTCATTCGCAATTGCGCATCCATGCATTCCTCAAGACGTTTCCAAAATTTGATGTGAAGCGCGGATCTCTATCGTAAACAATCGACACCTAAGACTCCGTGTCTCAAAACAATCTCTTTCACATATAACCTTGCTAACCGATCTAAGTTGAATCTGATTTTGATTGGAAGGAAGTGTGCGGATTTCGCTCACCATTAACGATAACCCATACCGCGTCAGAAATTTTTTCTCGAGAAATTTAAGGCCAACCACGAAGTCCATTGTAATATGTTCCCATTTCCATTCGGGATTTCTAACGGTTGTAGCAATCCATTCTGGTCTCTCGATGTTTCGCTTTTACTTTCTCGATGTGTCGACACTTGGCAACACATTCTCGCAACATCGCGCTTCAAATTCGGGCCACCGTAAATGTTGTCAAGATCTTGATACATCTTTGTACTACACCGGGTGAATCGAATATCTTGAACTATGAGCCTCACTCGTAATTTCTTCCTTAATTTCTTCAGACTAGCGAAATCCAGATTCTATTTTCAAATCTCAAAGATTCCTTCCTTATCCATCTTAAATCTTGGTCTTGGTTCCTCAGATATCTTCTTTGTCACCTTTTACATTCTTCGTCTCCAAGTCGAGCCTCCTTTACTTTATCTAGAGAGAGTTGTACTAGATTGCATCCGAAATAGCTTCTCATCAATCTCCATAGGATACTTCACTTCCAACTCAGTTTCTCCATTTCGTAATTAGCTCCTCCCGAGCGCTTAACATCATCAATTTCTCACGACCCTTTCTACTTAAGGCGCCAAGAACCACATTTTGCTTTCCCTGATGGTATAAAATCTCACAACGTAATCCTTAATTAATTCCAACCATCTTCTTCGACGATGTTCAAATCCTTCGTGTAAAAATATATTTCGCACTCTTGTGGTCCGTAGATATATTTCACACTTCTCCCCATATAGATAGTGCCTCCAAATTTTTAGAGCAAAAACAATCGCAATTTAACTCCAAATCATGGGCGGGTAAACCTTCTCGTAATCCTTCAATCGTCGTGGATGCATACTTAATGACTTTCATTGTTTTGCATCAAAGACACGTACCAAGTCCTTTGCGATGCATCACTATAAACAACAAAATTTTCAGATCCTCCTAAGAGATAACACAGGGTCAGACTCAACCTCTTCTTCAATTCTTGAAAACTTTCTCACACTTATCCATCCAAACAAATTTCACAACTTTTCGAAAGTTAAATTCGTTAACTGAGTTACGATCTTGGAAAAGTCTTCAGATGAACCTTCTATAATATCCCCGCCAATCCAAGAAAACTTCAGATTCGATGGCGCCCCTATTGATCCCGCTTAATCACGCTTCGACTTTGGATGGATCTACCGAAATTCCGCTTTTTATCGATCATCACGCGCCCAAGAAATTGCACTCGCTCAATCCAAAATCGTGATTCGAAAACTTCGCATACAACTTTTCCCTTCTCAATACTTCCAACGTTAATCTCAAATGCTCTTCGTGTTCTTCTTTGGTTTTCAAATAGACCAAAATGTCATCTATAAATACCACTACTTAACTTGTCCAAAACGGCTTGAACACACCATTCATTAGTCCCATAAATGCCGCAGAGCATTCGTAAGACCAAACGACATTACTAAAAATTCAGAGTGATCGATCGTGTTCGAACGCAGCTTTTGGTACATCCTCCTACTTCACCTTCAATTGATGATAACCGCTTCTCAAGTCTATCTTGAAAAGTACTCGCTTCCCTTCAATTGATCAAACAGTCGTCGATCCCCAGAATGGATATTTGTTTTAATCGTGACCTTATTCGGTTCTCTCAGAGTCAATGCAGAGTCGCATCGATCCATCCTTCTTTTTCACAAACAACACCAAGGGCCCCCACTACGATACGCTTCTATTGAATGTGTACTTTGTCCAACATTTCTTGTAGTTGTACCATTAATTCCTTCATCTCATCGGTGCCATTCTAGATGGTGCCTTCGATATTGGAGCAGCCGGGCGCCAAATCGACACGTAAATCTACCTCTCTATCGGTGGAAGTCCCGGTAAATCGTCTGAAATACGTCGACGAAGTCCTCACACCCGGTATTTCTTCTACCTTCGGATTCTCTTTTCGACTATCGACTATGTAAGCTAAGTATCCTACACAACTTGTCTTAACAACTTCCTAGCTCGCATCATCGTCCGATAACTTGCTTGTTCAGGCGACTTCTTGCTACCATAAAACACAACCTTTGATGGAGTCATAAGGTTAATACGCTTTTTTGGCAATCAATTATGTACTCCAGAATGAATAATAACCACCATTCCCAAAATAACGCCAAATTCCCCAAGTCGAATAGGATAAGATCTACGCTCATGATATTACCCTTAATATCCACTCTACAGCTTCTTAAACACGCATTTAAACAGAATTATCTCCCTATTCGCAATTTCTATATTCATGGGATATTCCAACTCATCCATAAGCAAATCTAAACTATTAGCAAAGTCTTTTGATATAAAGGAACAAGTAGCACCTTAATCAAATAAAACATAAGCATTAATTTCATTGATCGGAATGATACCGACACCACATCACGAGATCGGATTGCATCCTCGCACCGCCATATTGAAAGTCCCAAGGTTGGGTTGGTTTTGTCATGGTTGGTCCGATGATGGTTAAGGCATTTCCACTATTATTTCCCGCTTTTCTCCTCGATCCTCGACCCTCCGATCCCTTCTTGGGACAATCTTCGCCAGATGGTCCTTCAACCACAAGTAAAACAAGCACCTTCTTTGGTTTTGATAGTTTGGTGCTATGTGGCCTTCCGTCCACAATTGTAGCACACTCTTTTTCCTTTCATACAAACTCCCAGATGGGCTTTCCCGCAAGTCGGGCATGCTTCGATTCTTTTCTTCTGACTACCTTGCCGATTCCCCGATGATGAGTCGTTGCTCCACCTTTTTTTCTCGATTGAAATTTCCACCTCCCGTGCTACTTCCATCGAATTTTGTTATTTCCTTCACCTTCACTCTTCTTCTTCTTTTTGATCTTGATTTTACTTGGTCACCGTGATCGCTTCCTCCTTCAATGAGGATGGCCTTTTCCAAAGACTCAAAGAAACGTGTTTTTTAATAAACATCGATACCTTTGTTGTACACCCAAGGCTTTAGTCCTCGCTTCAAACCGCTCTCGCTTTCCTCTCATCCGTGTGAACTTGATACGGGAAAACCTTGCCAATTCATTGAATTTAGCCGCATAGTCAGCACGCCATATTTCCCTCGCTTCAACTCTAGAAATTGAACTCCATCCGGTTCTCGTGAACTAGTTGAAATACATTTGAAAAAACATCTCTTTAAATCTCTCCCACATAATTATACCTTCACCTCCTCGCACTTTGTTTGCTTGCCACCAAAGAGCTAGCCTCGACTTCAAAGATAAACATTGCAAAAGCGGTCTTCGGTCTTCTAACCCTCAAAGAACGTTCAAAACCTTCTCCATTTCCATAACCCACGCTTTGAGCCTCGATTGGGTTCATGGAACCTTTGAACTCAAGCGATCCCACCCCTTGAAGTCCTTAAACGTTGTGTTTGGTGGAGCTTGAGGTTGGTTATTCATGGCTCCAAATAAGAAGTTCACCAATCGCCGCACGGATTAGCGCTGCATAATTGTTATTATTGGTCGACTCTTCCCGAGCCTGGTTGACGTTGTTATCTTCTCCTGGCGGCATTTTTCTCGTTAAATAAACGCTTATTAGAACTTTATTTATTTTCTAAATAGTTAAGGCATTACTCAACAATTTAACATATCACTTAACACATCATCTCAAACAACTTGATATATTTGCATTCAAATCAAAGTTTTAACATTAAACGATAAGATAACCGCTATTTACATCAACTATCCTCGAATAAAGAATCCATAGGATTTAAAACATTCAAATATTCTTTCGCTCATAAACACGCCGTAATTTACATATAAAAACTAATTAAGTCTTTCATATAATTAAACAAATTCTATCATCGCTCATCAAGGTGTCGAATAGCCTTGCACACGCCCTCATCCATGATACGAGACATCGTCCCCGCGATCCAAAGATATACGATGGAAGTCCTTCGAACCGAATGGGGTACCTCAAAAACTCGATCTTGGGCCTCATCCATCGCATGATTAAGTGTAGAATATGTCTCTTCAAGCTTTGCCTTCTTTTCAGACGACACTATCATCTTCGCACGATCACCGACGCGATTCTCTTACCCATCCCTCTTCTCGCTATGTTCACCTTTGAGAGGTTTCCTTCATTCCTTCTTCACTTTTTCTATCTCCCTGGTCTTATCTTCATTGACCCTTCTCATGGACCAAATCCCATTCTACATTTGCCACCGAGAGTGAAGAGTCAAAATCTCCTCTCCTTCGCTTTCAGAGTAATATGTCAATAACCGCCGTCACCAAATCCTCGACCTCGCCTCAGAACTCCACGCTACTTGGTCAGATAACGGTCATACATCTCAAAGATCAATCTGTGTACCGTGGTAACTCCTCTTCTTCCTCTTCCTCTTCCTCAACAAATTCCTCCTCAGATCCTCCTCAGATCGGGCCCCTGCTCATGCTCCCGACCAACAACGGTGATCAATGGAGATGACTCCTCTGCATCACCGCTCCCTAACGACATGAATGTCTCTGGCTCCTCCTCTGTCGGCATTTATAGGTACACGGGTTCTTCCTCCCCAAACTTGACTAGCTTCTCCAACATTCACATCCCCGACACAAAATTTTAAGTTTTAGTTACTAAGTCGATCATCTAACACATACTTTAACACATAAACACATAAGGTCTTTTATTATCTTCAATGAATTACATAAATTCATTTCTTATAACTCGATAAGAGTTTTCCATCACTATCTTCTTTTCTATAAGGCTACTACCTAAGGTTGTTCCCCACCTAAGGTTCATAACCTCATACTTTGATACTAACTTGTGACACCCCAAACCGTACTTCAATTCCACGGATTTGGTGTTCATCAGATAAATATCATCTATCTATCTACCCATAATAAATGCAAACCATGCAATAGATAGAAATAATAATAAATCTCCCTTATGGGGTTACATCAACTACATAATAAATACAATCTCAAAGTTACTCTAACCTTAAACATCCGTAAGGAATCATAAACAATTAAGTCTTAAACAACATCATTAACTTAAGTCTAACCTAAATACATCATCAAATAAAATAACAAGTCTTCAACACTTGCTAACTTTGCCCTCGCCTTTACTAGTGGAAGGTTCGTCGGCTTTTTTCGTTTTAATCGCAATGTTATTATTACAAGAGTGAGCACAAATGCCCACAAGTATAACAATGAAATAACAAAGATAATAACATGCGAGTGAATCAAAGACATCCAATAAAAGCTCAACTTTTGAATCAAGAATGAATAACAAGAATCAAAAAGATTTTGAGGGTCATAAGACTGAACTATGTCCTAGGTTATCAAGCGGTTATACTTGAAACCTTTAATACTATAAGACTATGGACCTTTCTACTCGTATTTAGGGGGATCACCCTCAGTACATACATCGCGCATAATATCTTAACGCTAACGCATAAGTAAATCCCTTTGCAAGGTTGTTCATCTCAGTTTGACATTCGAGTCCGCACCAAAGGAAGTTTGGTTTGGACAATTCATCAAGGGTTCGGAAATTTAGAACGCTCATCAACTATGGACTAGTCGAATCAATAAGGGTTCGCTAGTCTAATAAGGTTCAATAATAATGATATTCAAATTGAATAATAATCTCAGGAAGTATACAATAGGACAATTATTGTATAACTGAATCATGCTTTGAAAAGATAATCAATCTTTAATATAACATTTGAACATGAATAATAATAATGATAATTTACTCGAGGTAATTAATAAACTTGAACAATAATGACAAGTAGGGTTAGAAACTTGCCTGCCTCGTGTAGCTAAACGATTACTACTTCCGCTCACCACAAATCCTACACACATACCATAAGTATTCATTTATATTCATTAGTTACATTTTCACTTAATTATTTAATATAAACTCCACTTTATTTAACACATCATTACCCTTCTAATTTAATTACTTAATTAAATTAGAATATTTTCATTCTCTTACTATTATTACACTTGAATAAATTATTTCATAATAATTTCCATCGAATATTTAATTTATTCCATAATATCTCAATTAAAATATTTAATTTATTTTATAAATATTTTAATAATAATTTTCATCGAATATTTATTTTATTTCATAAATATCTCAATTAAAATATTTAATTTATTTTATAAATATTTTAATAATAATTTTCATCAAATATTTATTTATTATATTTATTTATTTATTTATTTATTTTATTTATTTTATTTATTTTATTTATTTATTTATTTATTATTTATTTATTTATTGGTTGGTAATTTAGTTTGGTAACGCCTGGTATTTATTGATTGGTAAGTTACCTGTGCTCATTTTTCTGTAGTCATAGCTCATAGCTTCATAATCATAACATAACAAGGCCAAATTAGGCCAAAATCAATCACACGTAAAATTATACATGAATATGGCCATAACTTCCAATTAGTTATTTTTTACAATTTAATTTAGACTTACCCAATCATTGTAATACATATATAATCATTACTTAACCCATCTAGCATGTTTTTTAACAAGTTACAACACATAATTTGTAAAATCAACACATTTACTTTCACCGTTTTTGATGTTCTTCAAGGTTTTGAAAATAAAACATGAAAATTATCACTACGGATTCGTTATAACATCAATCCGCTTATTTAAACTTTGGTCTCTTCAGATCAACATGCATAATAATATACGAGTGTAAAATTTAGGGATAACATACGATCAATACATAAAATATCACGATAAGGCCATAAGGCCAAAACCCATACTCTGTAAATTTTTGAAATAGAAATTCATAGTATTATAAAACTGATGACATGATAATTCACATAATATATATATAATCAAATACGATTTGATACATCTTAACCCATATATAAACTCATAATCAAACCCTTTCTCAATTATGTAGATTTTACAAAATATATGAAAGCCATTTTTATAAAAAACTAAATGACGAACTTTAAAATTTGGGAAGAAGGGATTACCTTGAATACTCGCTTAGATTACACAGGTGACAACAATTCCCAATTTCTCACACTTCTTCACCTTTAATCACAAGATTCGCAATCTCTCTCAAAGTTCTCAAACTCTCTCTCGCCTCTCGCTTTTCCGCACTTAGAATAATAATAATAAAAGAAGACGTAATATAACGTAGGAGAAGAGAATCGATGATACAGAATGTCGGGCTTAACCCAAAACATGGGTAATCGTGATCCAACCACTACTAGGGCCTTGTTTGGCAACCCTTAATTGATTCAAAGTCATTTAATTTAATAAAGCTTTATCATATAGTTTGAAAATGTCACACTCCTTATAAAATAAATCCAATATTTTATTTAATATATTTTAAATAAAATATAATAATTTCTCATAAATTCACATAGTCACATAAATAATTTTTTTTCATTAATAAATAATGTCAAATTATTAATTAAAATCTAATTAATAATTAAATTAATTAAAATACCAATATGCTTATTAAATATTTCATTTTTAATACAATAAGCTCACATAATCACATACTTTGATAATTAAAATTCTCTACATTAATTTAATAAATGTAAATACATATAATTACAAAAAATTAATCTACTTGTATCTTTGAACAAAGAACTCTCAAAGTATCTAAATACAAAGGATGTTTTTTAATTAATTATTTAATCTAATAATTAAATCATCGATACCTAAAAATATTTATTTAATTCAATAAATATTAAAATTAATTACAAAATTCATAAACTTCAATAATTCATATTGAATCAATAAAATAAAATATTAAAGCAAAGAATTATTTGTAATAATTATTGAAGTAGTGCCTTCTTACGTTAGAATAAATAATTCAAAAAATATTGTGCAATATCGTAATGCTATCTTTATCTAACCACGCCATTCATCGTATTTTAACCACGAGGTATTCCAACGGTAATTACTTGAATAACTAGCTTCTGTAATTATTTATAAAAATTCAAACTTGTCGTTTTCTTCATCCGACAGTTATTCTATTATGGGGCCCACGAATGGCTGTGCCGTCATACGAATATTCCCCGACAACAAGAATATTTCACGACCAAACGAATATTTCCCGACAAAAATGAATATTTTATAACCACTTGCTTATTTTGTAAAATTTGTACATTTCACCCATAACCAAAGCAATATATCAAATTAACTCCTTATTATTTCAAGATAATGAATAGAGAAAATTCAATTTTATTTATAATCGATATTTATTTCAATAATAATTGATTGGGATTATTAGTATTAGTGTTGGGATTATTAATATTAGTGGAAATCGATATTTATTTCAATAATAATTGATTTTTACAGATTAAATTGACCAATCGGGTAATTAATTGGATAAATGAGCAATTAATTGCTATTAGTTCACATGCATATAACTATTTGTTCACATGAATAGAACTATTGATTCACATGATTTACTATTAGGGGAGATGGTGCAAGTTTGATAATACTTGTAGGACTAAATTAAAAATGGAAGAAAAGATGAAGGTACTATATTGTAATAATTTGAGCCCCAAAATGTGCAATTATCAAAACTATATTTTCTATAAATAGAAGCTCATTTTTCTTTCATTCTCACCAATTCACTAAGACTCATAAGAGCAATTATAGAGAGAGAAGCTATAAAGAGTAGCTATAGAGAGAGAAGCTATAAAGGGAAAGAAGAAGAGTATTCTGCTACTTTACTATTCCAGTATTCAGTCTTCTACTAAGGTAAGGGGTATTATATCTTTCGTATTCGTAAGGAATATTATTTTTGTTTAATATTCGTATGAAATAATATTTTCTTCCATACTCTGTAGTATGTAAGTAATATTATAACGTTTCGTATCCCTAATTCTACACTCATTTTGTTAAGTATTGCTTCTATACTCCGTAAAATAAGTAGAATATCATTGAAATTTGTGCTTCATATAGTATCATTTCACAAAGATATTTTTCTGTACATTCTTGTTAAATTTTAAGCTTTTCATGCCATAGTACTATTCATGGATACTATTCATTTATACGGCACTATTCATATGTACGGTACTATTCACAGAGTACTATTTATGGGCACTATTCATAAATACGGTACTATTCATAAAATTACTATTTACAAAGTACTATTCACGAAGTACTATTTATAAAGTACTATTCACATGGTTCTATTCACGGGATACTATTAAAAAAGTACTATTCACCCATGTACTATCCACCCGGAGTACTATTCATGACAAAAATTAATTTCTTTTCTGTCCAAATCATTTTTGATACAATATTATTCTTGAATTTTACTCCACAAAGCAGTATCATGTTGACAATTTGGATATTATTGAATTCTGGATAAATTAAATTATAAATCTTTAAATATTATCCTTGCTTTCATTTAATTGAATTCTAATATCATCGTCATCATCCTCATGCTTATATTGTGATGAAAGTAATATGTGGCTTACGTGCATAGATGGACTGTTGATTGGTATGATTATGACTAGAGATTATTCGGTATAATCATGACCGTAATATTATAAATGATGTGGTAAAAGTCCTCATTGGCCCGTAGTGCATTGATAGACAGATGTTGGTAAGATCATAACCATGCGTTCTCTTCGGCCAAGGGTGGAAAGATGAATTGTTTTTTGGCATGATCATGACCATTGGTGAAAACACGAATATCCTTGGCCCGTAGTGCATGGATAATTCGTGGTCGTGATACTAATCAATATTCTTGGCCCGTAGTGCATGGATAATTCAGTGATGTTGATTATTTATTAAGCTGAGTCTCAACAATAAAATTGATGGTAAACTTTTAAATCATAGAGGATAGTAGATATCATGCTCAACTTAACTCTTCTAATGGATTACTTATTCTGCTGCAGTTGTTGATCTAAAACTTGTTGTCTATTGTATTCTATCAGTTGTTATACTGTTGAAGGCTAAGGATAATTTATTTTGTATTATCTTAGTCATAATATCTCTTACTGGGCTAGTTGACCTCACCCTTTTCTTTCACTATTCTCTTCAGGAAATGAGAATATAGCTGGGACTAGTCAGGGAATGGATTCACGGTCCAGATGATTTCTTTAGTAGTCCTCACTATTCTGTGAAATAATGTGATAATAATTGTAATGAGATTTAATTTTAGTTTGGATATTGTCTAGGAGACAATATTCTTGTTAAAACTCTCAGCTATGTTTTGTCGTATTCTACACGATAGTTGTATAATTAAGTTGTATTTGTATTCTGTATCAAGTAATTGGCGACCCAAGATGGGTGATATATACCCATTTTTAGGGTGTCACAGTTGGTATCAAAACTTAGGGATATGATCCTTGGCTGAGATGTGAGACTAGAACTAGGAGAGGAGAGACGGGTAATTCCTTCGCTAGTATGACCTACCTAAGTTTATTTGTTATTTAATTGGTCGGTCAGTGTATAGTGATATTATGTGGCATGTCAATTAACCCTTATTTTGTGACAGTGTTTGAGAATGGCATCTGAAATTGTTGAGATAGGCAATGAAACACATGAGACCGCTGAGTCACCGACGATCAATAACCAGGATAATGTGCATCAGGAAGGCAATAATCCTCGTGTAAACAACAACACCAACCAAATGACGAACGATGGTATATTTAGGAATTTTTTTGAATTTATGCAAAACCAAACGAGAGAGACTCCTGTTCAAAATGCAGGTGTAAACACTGGCAACTCACGGCTGGTCGCCGCTAAGCAGTTCAAGGAGCTGGGACCACCAGAGTTTTTGGGAAAGTCATAACCACTTAAGGCAGAGACGTGGATAAAGCAGATCACCAAGATATTTGATGTCTTAGAATGCTCAGAGGAGCAAAAGGTTCCCTTTGCCATCTTTATGTTGCGTGAAGAGGCAGATCATTGGTGGGAATCCATAAAGCGTACTAAACCTGTCACACTGAAAATGTCTTGGGAGAAGTTCCAAGAATTGTTCAAGGACAAGTACTTTTTTGAAAGTATTCGTCATATGAAGGAGGTAGAATTCATCAAGCTAGAGCAAAACAATATGATCGTGTCGCAGTACGAGGCTAAGTTTTCCAATTTGTCTCAGTTTGCATCTCATTTGGTTGATAATGAGGAGCGGAGCGAATAACGCGAATGTTTCTGCAAGGTTTGAAACCCGAAATACGTCAATACCTCATTTCACACAAACTTTGTTTATATTCAGATGTTTTAAATAGGGCTTAGTTATTGGAGTGCGATAATGAGCCAACCCAATCCAAGGGTAACGACCAACAACACGATAATAATCATACCGGTGGCAACGACCATCGGAACAACGATAACCATCGTGAAGGAAATTATCAGGCAAGAAATGGTAACCACTTCGGTGGTAATCATGGCCAAGATAATAGGTAAGGTGAACTAAGTGGGAATAGTTTTAATAAGAGAAGATTCAACAATGATGGAAAGACGTCGACAGCAGCACCGGCACCCATTTCGAAGGAAGGAGAACAACCATCGGTCATATTTTTCAAATGCGGATAGGAGGGACACATCTATCCAAACTGTACGCAGCAAACCAAAGCGTGTTTCAATTGCGGAAGAGAAGGTCACCTAGCTCAATTTTGTCATGTAGTGAAGTCAAGTCTAACTGGGATAGTGACGCCAAAGGATGTCCCAGACAAGTCAAAGCCAATAGTTTAAGTGAGAGCGTTTGTCGAGGAACCCAAACGAAATTATCATGGGTACGCTAATCATAAACTCTTGCGAAGTCTATACCTTGTTAGATACCGGTTCTACCCATTCTTTTATTTCTCCTGCTTGCGCTCAACTTTTAAATTTGACTCCAGAGAAACTAGACTTTGACTTATATGTTGAAACTCCATTAGGAGAAACCTTCATTACATCCATTATTTATAAATCTTGTTTGATTAAAATCAGCACCCTCACATTACTTGTCGATCTTATCTCTTTGAAAATACTTGCCTTTGATGTGATTTTAGGAATCGACTGGTTAACTACTCATCATTCTAAAATTGATTATTTTCGTAAGGTTGTTAGCCTTCCTAACCAACCTATTATACGAATTCAAGTAACCAAACCACTAAAGTTAATCATTGTCATATTGAGCCATAAGTAAAGAGCCCCAAACCTTTCGCTGGTGACTTCCAAGTCTTGGAATGCACCGAAGCCAGACTTTTCATAGGGGACGCCATGAATAACAGTGGCAAGTTGATAGGTATCAATGTGACGTGATAACCAAGTTTTTGATGAGAGTCACAGTTTTGAATGATATTTCTATCATTAATAAATTTCTTGGCATATTCCGAAGAACTTCCTGGCCTACCCCAGAGCGTGAAATCGAATTTTGTATTGACCCCAGTACAAAACCCATTTGTAGAACCCTCAAATATTTCTTCACCCAAAACTAATGTAACTCGCGTCGAAGACGTTGGCTCGAGCTATTGAAGATTACGACCATACCATTCAATATCATCGTGGAAGAGCGAACGTGGTAGCTTACGAGTTGAGTAGAAGATCATATGCAGTTACGAGTGTGACGTTGTTAACACAAAGACCCATTTCGTACGACTTACAAAAGACGGAGATAGAGTTAAAGACTCCAAGAACCTACGTGAAGATAGCGAATATATGATTAGAATCGATTTTAATCGATAAAGTTAAAGTTACTCAAGCTACAGACTCAGAGCTGATGAATGTGAAGAAGAAGGTGCAAGAAGGCATTATTCTAGAAGCAAGAATCGACGAAGAGAGGAAATCTAAACCCTCGATTTTATTGGTCTATTTGAAATCCTCGATCAAGTAGGAACTGTGGCCTATAGACTCGCTTTACTGCCAAGTATGTCCCGTGTTCATAACGTTTTTCACGTATCGATTTTATGTAAATATGTGGACAACCCGAACCACATTATTGAATTATAACTAGAGGAGATAGTAGAAGATTTAACGTATGAGGAGATACTTGTTAAAATCTTAGATAAGGAAGAACATATTCTACGCTCAAAGGTTATACCTCAAGGTTAGAATCTGACGAGGTGTCCTCACCTCTTCGGCATACTAGGTATATATGTCAATTTCGAGGACGAAATTTTATAAGAAGAGGAGGTTGTAAGACCCCAAATTTTATGAATAAAGATTTAATTTCTCGAAATATTTTTTTTTAATATTAAGGTGTGGATTTGATATAATATTATAGTTGTGGATAATATTTATAAATTTTGCAAAGTATGCAAGTTGTCATAAAATATTCTATTGGTTGGGGAATATTCGTACTACAACACAATCATTGGTGAACCCCACAACGGAATTACTGTCGGAATGAGAAAACAACATAAATATCTTTTTATAAAAATAACGGCGAAAGTTTTACCGTTAAACTGTTGAAATACCCGGTAGTAAAAGTACAGTAATACACGTGGTTGCATAGTAGCACATAGTATTGTACAATATCTTTGATTATTGATTCTTACGTGAGAAGTCACTCAATTTTAGTCAATTATTGCCACAGTAATTGTTGCATAATATCTCTCATATTATTGATTCAATTATTGTCATAGTATCATCTGCATAATATTTTATATTGTTAAATCAATAATTGAGACAACAAAGTTATTCATATTATCATTTATAATATTGACGATGTCTAGAAAGTTTTGTCGAGGAAAGGGTTTGGTCACCTAATTGCGCGCCAATAGGGAGAAATCCTTATCGGAAAGCCCCCTCTTTCCTGGGAATGATCTAGTTGTTAAATACTGTGAGTTATAATATTAATGATGAATAAGTTCGTGATTATTTAAGATGAAATTGATATTTCCATTGTGTTGGGATTATTAGTATTAGTGGAAATAGATATTTATTTCGATAATAATTGATTTTTGGAAATTAAATTGACCAATCGGGTAATTAATCGGATAAATGAGCAATTAATTGCTATTAGTTCACATAAATATAACTATTTATTCACATGAATGGAACTATTGATTCACATGATGTACTATTAGGGGAGATGGTGAAAGTTTGATAATACTTATAGGACTAAATTAAAAATGGAGGAAAAGATGAAGGTACTATACTGTAATAATTCGAACCCCAAAACGTGCAATTATTGAAACTATATTTTCCTATAAATAGAAGCTCATTCTTCTTTCATTCTCACCAATTCATTAAGACTCACAAGAGCAATTATAGAGAGAGAAGCTATAGAGGGAAAGAAGAAGAGTATTTTGCTATTTCACTATTGCAGTATTCAGCCTTCTATTAAGGTAAGGGGTATTATTTCTTTCGTATTCATAAGGGATATTATTTTTGTTTAATATTCGTATGAAATAATATATTCTTCCATACTTTGTAGTATATAAGTAATATTATTTCAATTTGTATCCCTAATTCTACACTCATTTTGTTGAAGTATTGCATCTATACTCCGTGAAATTAGTAGAATATCCTTGAAATTTGCGCTTCATCTAGTTTCGTTTCACAATGATATTTTTTTGAACATTCTTGTTAAATTTTAAGCTTTTCATTCCAGAGTACTGTTCATTGGTACTATTCATATATACGGCACTATTCATATGTACGGTACTATTCATAGAGTACTATTCATGGGCACTATTCATAAATACAGTACTATTCATAAAGTGCTATTCATGAAGTACTATTTATAAAGTACTATTCATGGGGTACTATTCATAAAGTACTATTCACGGGGTACTCTTCAAAAAGTACTATTCCCGAAGTATTATTCATAGGGTACTATTCACCCGAAGTACTATTCATGATAAAAATTAATTTCTTTTCGGTCCAAATTATTTTTGATACAATATTATTCTTGAATTTTACTCCACAAAGCAGTATCATGTTGACAATTTGGATATTATTGAATTCTTGATAAATTAAATTAAAAATCTTTAAAATTTATCCTTGCTTTCATTTAATTGAATTCTTATATCATTGTCATCATCCTCATGCTTATATTATGATGAAAGTCATCTGTGGCTTACGTGCATAGATGGACTGTTGATTGGTATGATTATGACCAGGGATTATTCGGTATAATTATGACCGTAATGTTACAAATGATGTGGTAAAAGTCCTCATTGGCCCGTAGTGCATTGATGGACAAATGTTGGTATGATCATAACCATGCGTTCTCTTTAGCCAAGGGTGCAAAGATGAATTGTTGTTTGGCATGATCATGACCCTTGGTGAAAACACAAATATCATCGGCCCGTAGTGCATGGATAATTTGTGGTCGTGATACTAATGAATATCATTGGCCCATATTGCATGGATAATTCAGTGATGTGGATTATTTATTAAGCTGAGTCTCAGCAATAAAATTAATGGTAAACTTTTAAATCATAGAAGATAGTAGATATCATGCTCTACTTAAGTCTTTTAATGGATTACTTATTCTGCTGTAGTTGTTGATCTAAAACTTGTTGTCTATTGTATTCTATCAATTGTTATACTGTTGAAGGATAAGGATAATTTATTCTGCATTATCTTAGTCATAATATTTCTTATTGGGCTAGTTAACCTCACCCTTTTCTTTCACTGTTCTCTTTAGGAAATGAGAATATAGCTGGGACTAGTCGGGAAATGGAGTGACGGTCCAGATGGTTGCTTTAGTAGTCCACAGTATTCTGTGAAATAGTGTGATAATAATTGTAATGAGATTGAATTTGAGTTTGAATATTGTCTAGGAGACAATATTCTTGTTAAAACTCTCAGCTATGTTTTGTCGTATTCTACACAATAATTGTATAATTAAGTTGTATTTGTATTCTGTACCAAGTAATTGGCAACCCAAGATGGGTGATGTATACCCATTTTGGGGGCATCACATATAAGCTCAATAAAATAAAATAAAAAAAGAATAAACACCGTGGCATGTTTGTCTAGTTTTGTGGCCTTTGTTACTTTAGTAAGTAAGCTCGAAGGGATTGTCTTTACACCTAGCGCCCTAAGGTCTAAATGTTCTGGGAGTAATTAATCGAAAGCTCGTTAAGGTAGCATTGAAAAGCCTAAGGGAATAAGCCATTGCATAAGCCATGTATAAAAAAAGTCAATAAAACGGGAAAAGAGCAAAAAGCCCCCGTAATAAAAAAATAAAACATAAGTATCACATATTGGACTCGTGAACTTGGTGGATGTTTGACTTTGGTTGGATCTAGCTTGCTTGTGAATTTTATGAGTTTACACAATATGATATGCCTTCAAAGAGACCTATTATGTGGTGTATTTAGCATTATATCAGTTGGTATGGTTGTTGGGCACACACGCACTATATCAGTAAGAACAATTTAAGATTTGATATGTGATTGGGAAGTTATTAATTGGTTTAGATATGATGTACTATCGTGTTTGCATGATTTCTCTAAGGCTGTATGAGTAGAATATGTTCTATCTTAATTCTAGATTCGTAGTTTTAACGTAGTTAGTTGCATTGCATATCATTTGGTGTAAAATCTAATTACGCACAACATGCAAGTATACGTGGTCAACAAGTAATATAATGATAAGAAAAGAATCGTTCCCACAGAGAATAGCGAGAAATTAATCCTAACAATTACCAATTTTGTATTAGCCCAATTTTATTAAACTAATCAAAATCAAGGATTATAACTAATAAAAACTATAAACTAAAAATATCAATCAATCAACACAACTTAAAAATCTTAATTTCAAGCAAATAATGGAGAATTAGGCTCACAACTTCACTTTAAGTATCATTCCAATAATCACACCTTATTCCGGTTTAATTCATTATCTCAGTTTATTAATCAAGAACACTTATGTAGAATTAGCCATTTCTCAATGCACTAAAACCATATTAACGTAAATCCAAAAATTAGATAGAATTAAGCCAAACACCTTAACACCTTGACCCGTCCGACCGGCGCGCCCCACGCTGGGTTCTGTACTAAAGTGGCGCGACCCGCACTAGTTTACCAGTATGTTTCTTGCCTGCAGCGCACCCCGCGCCGAACCCTTTGTTATCACAGCACGCCTCACGCCATTCATGTCGAATGTCTAGATTTCGCTTGAGCTTTCTTCCAATGCCAACATTTTGATGTGCTCACTTAATATCCTGCAACAAGAACAAAAACCCATCAAAAGCAACATGAAATACTCAAAACCTAACAATCTAACAAGCTAAATAAAGATAAATAGTAGGTTAAAAACCTACTCATTAGGTTTAAAATCCCCGGCCAGTGCGGCGGCCAGTTGATCCATAATTACTTGACCTTTGATTGACTTTTGAGTCACGTAGATGATGTCAAATTGTTGGAGGATCAACTGCCATCTGGATAATTTATAATTCAACATGGGTTTGCTAAACACGTACTTGAGAGGATCCATGCGGGATATGAGATGGGTTATGTGACCATGGAGATAATGTTGTTATCTCATGGACGCCCATGCTAAAGCATAGTAAGTTTTCTCAATCAAGGTTTACTTGTGCTCGCTAATGTTGAATCTTTTGCTGAGGTAATAGATAGCTCTTTCTTGGCCTCTGTCATCTTTCTGTCTCAGCATGCAGTCCATGACATTGTCATTGATTGACAGGTACATAAAAAGGGGAACACCATCCCTGGGAGGTACCAAGACAAGAGCTTTGATTAGTTGCTCTTTGATGGAAAGGAAGGTTTTTTGACACCCTTCGTTCCATTTCTTGGAGGGGTTCTTCCTTAATAACTTGAAGATATATTCATAAGTTGCTATGAGTTGGGAGATGAATCGACTGATGAAGTTGATTCTTCTTAGAAATCCCCGTATTTCCCTCTCTGTCTGGGGTATGGTCATTTCAGTAATGGCTTGAATTTTGGTAGGATCCAGCTCAATGCCTTTGTGGTTTACGAGAAATCCTAGTAACTTACCTGATTTGACGCCAAAGGCGCACTTGGCCGAATTTAGCTTCAAGTTGTACTTACACAACCGATTGAAGAGCTTTTTGAGATGGTTTATGTGGTTTTCTTCCCTTCGAGACTTAAAAATGATGTCATCCGCATAGACTTCTATCTCTTTGTGCATTAAATCATGAAAAAGAGCCAGTATGGCTCGCTAATAGGTAGTTCTGGCATTGATGAGGCCGAATGACAACCGTCTGTAGCAAAAGGTTCCCCAAGGAGTGATGAATGTTGTCTTCTCACGATCCTCTTCAGCAACCATGATTTGATGATACCCAGCAAAGCAATCAATAAAAGAGTATATGCCATAATGATCTATATTGTCAATGAGTATGTGGATGAATGATACGGGAAAGTTGTCTTTGAGACAAGCTTTGTTTAGATCCCTGTAATCCACGCATACTCGCACCTTCCCTCTGGGTTTAGGTACAGGGACTATATTAGATAGCCGCTCAGGGTATGTTGATACCATGATGATGTTGGCTTGAAATTGTTTCACAATTTCTTCCTTGACTTTAAAACTCCACTCAGGTTTTAATTACCTGAGTTTATGTTTGACTAGCTTGAATCCCTCTTTAATGGGTAGATGATGAATGATGATTTCAGTTGACAAACCGATTATATCTTCATGAGACCATGCAAACACATCCTGAAATTGGGTCAATAGAGTAACCATTTCACTCCTTTGCCTAGGGGTAAGGTCCGTGCCAATCTGGATTTATTTGGGTTTTCTGAGGTTCCGAGGTTAAAAGAGGTGGTTTAATCAAGATTTGGCTTAGGTTTGTCTTCGACCCATTCTTTGATCTCCTCAGGCACCTCATAGTCCTCTTGTTCAATCTCCATCTAGTCAGAGTCCAACTTTACATCAAAGTTGCAGTCCTTGTGAAGAATAGGCACTCCATCAGCAAGTTTAGGCAAATCTAACTTTAGAGTCCTAAAACAAAATGCTTTCACTTAATTAATATATGAAACTATTTGATCATACAAAGTGTTAGCATGGCATGACAAAAACAACTGCTAATACTATGCAACAAAAGTAAGCAGTTATTTCTATCTACAGGTCAGAGGGAGTTTCTTCCCTTTTTACCCTTTTTGGCAAATGCAATGAGTGTTGCTCCAATTGCCTAGGGTCAAGTCCTAGTGGACAGCTATGATGAAAGGGTTGTTATCGTCCTCCTTCTCTTGAATGATGATCATGACATCTGAGCAGTCATCATCTAAGTGAAAGTAGTATGCACACAAGCCAATCATGTTTGATGATAAAGCATATACTTTGTAACAATCTTATTCATTTATTAATAAAAGGTATTAATTTATTAAAGGCTTTTAATTATCTACATGATGCTGTTTTATAATATGTGATAAACCCATAGTTTTAAGCAATGCTTTTAGAATAATGATGATGATCATTCTAATGAGATCTAAATTCTTAGAAAGCTTAAAACTAAAATAGTTCCCAATCATTGGATTACTAAATTGGAGATTAGTGAATCCGGATATATTGGTACATACGTTGCTTGCTCATTGGATGAGGATGATTGATCTCATGATCATTTGTGTGGAGACACTAAAGCAAGTATGTAGGTGCTTATTAGAGAATAAGTTCATCGAGCATTGGCTCGCTAAGGAATACCTAATGGAGTTTTACTTGCTGTCGATAGGAATTCTCAGTAGTGATAGTAAGACAAGTGATCCTTGGACTTGAGATCATCATAGTATCTTGTGTATGATGAGTTATACTTTGACTTATTCCTTAAGACCCTTAGGGTATATCAAAGGGTATGCTTGGGTATAATAAGTTGTACATGGAGATAATGTATGATCAATAAAGAATCTACCACTTCTAATAAAAGAAGAGAAATGTCCTATGTGATTCGATAAATGACAACCCAAGAGTAGTCCTTGGTAAGGCGGAATGAAATTAGAAAGGAGTTTCTAATTTACATTATTTGGAGTTGTGCATTTAAGGATCGAAATACATATAATTAAATAAAATAAGACTTGATGAAGAATTCCATGTCTTATATTTAATTGGGACATTGTATGGTGGAAGGATTGAATTGTTTAAGTAACTATTTACTCAAAGGTTCTTTTATGATTAATGTTGAAATCTATATTATCCGGAAAGTCGTGGATCGCTAGGAGACTTATCCCTATTGTAGAATAAATATTATTTATTTAAATAAATTAATTATTTAATTTATTTATTTAAATAAGATTAGAATTGTTCTAATTGATTTATTCACAATTAGGTTTAATATGGAAAACCTAAAGGGTCACACCATAAAAGGAAGAATAATTATTTAAGAAGTTAATGGCATAATCGTAATAATATGTTAAGTATATTTAATTTAATCTATGGTGATAGAATAAATTAAATAGCTTAATATTTATTATTTAATATTTTAGAAATATTAAATATAAATTAATAAGAGGAGTCTTATTGACATTATTACAATTATTATTATTTTAATTTCTAAAAGAGTTTAGAAATTAATTTAATATAAGTACTCTCATTTATTCCTAATTGGATTAGGAAGAAAAATTAGTTAAAGTAGTTTAATTAATTATCCCTAATAAGATTAGGGAGCTTAATTAATTAAAAGAATTTAATTAATTAAATAAATCTCAATTCCTTAATTGTTAAGGTGGGTTGCCCACATCTATAAATAAGAGGAGTCTTATTATGGGTGGTGTAGGGGTTGTTGATTTTTTTCAACATACGACATAATTCCAATTGTTGAGAGAGTACACCCTTTCTATAGAGATAGAAAAACTAGGGTTTAGCCAACCACCCTTTTTCTTGAATCATTATTATTCCTTGGTGGATCACCTCTAGAGGCCAAACATATGGGTGGCTAACGTTGATCAAAGGAAGGAACAAAACCCCAGTGGATTCAAGTTGAACGCGAAAGGATTTGGAGGTGAACTTGTACCTGAGGAAGCTCGATCTTCAAGGGTATGATTTTATTCTTTATCTTTTCGTTTAATTAATAATTGTGCATAAAGGGTGATCCGGGTATATGGTTTGTAAATTTTTTTAAACTCTGATTTTTTACACGCTTCCGCACTTTTATGCAATTTGATTGCGTTCTTGAATTTTACAAATCCAACAGTGGCATCAGAGCCAAACCTTTATGCAAATTATTAATTGTTCAAATTTGATATGTATATTGATATGTGTTTAGAACAATTTAATTGGGCATAATTTTATTGTATAAAATTTATTTAAAAAAAAAAATTGCCAAAATCTTTTTATTCCTTGAAACCGTGATTCATAAATCCTGACAGCAAAAAAAATAAATAAATAAATAAAATAATTTCGGCAACAGGAGATCATAAAGTAACCGTGTATTTTTTTTTTTTGAAATTCCGTGAGCATGCATGGTCCACGGTTCAAGGGATTACATGATAAGGATTATGTGTTGATTGTTTAATTTAGTATATATATATATATATTAAATATAACTTGAAGAAACCAAGCATGTGACCCGTCTTTGTAGGAAATTTTTTTTTATAAGGAAAGCGTGTATCGGAATTTATATATATATATATATATATATATATATGATAATATCTTGTTATTATATATATATATAATAGTATATATATATATATATAATATATTATTCTCAATAATTTTATAATTAAAATAAAGATTTATTTTAATTTTAAAATAAAAGTTTATTTTAATTTTAAAATAATAGGTTTATTTTAATTTTTAAATTAGAATTTCATGCTAACTAATTAGAGTTGGAATTGGATTCCATGATAACTAATTTGAGTTGAAATTGGATTCCATGTTTCCTTAAATAAAGGAGTTTATTTTGATATGAAATTAGATTTCATATTATTCAAAATAAAAGGTTTATTTGTGAATAGGGAAAAGAATCGCTTTTCCTTAAATAAAGGAGTTTATTTAAATATGAAATAAAATTTCATATTATTCAAAATAAAGGAGTTTATTTGTGAATAGGAAAGAAAATCAAGTGTTTCCTTTAAGTTTATTTATTTATTTATTACATGGAATTGGATTCCATAATTAATTAAAATAAAGGAGTTTATTTTGATTAAAGATTTTGATTAAAATAAAATAGTTTATTTTATTCAAAATAGGATAAATTAAAATAAAATAGTTTTATTTTGATTTAAATTTGGATTAAAATAAAGGAGTTTATTTTGATTCAAAAATAGATTTTATACTAACTAAATTTGCCCATTAAATGATATCAATATATATATTAAATGTTTATTATTCATAAGATGAATGTTATTTATTGATGCATATGATGATGTCTATGATAATAAATGGGATTGATTAAGGACTATTGACCAATGCGATTGGATTTTATTTTAGTTGGATGCATAAATGTATGGGTTTTATTAAATGGGGAATTCTGCGTACAAATCTTCTCTAATTTTTACAATGTAAATTCTATCTCCTCCTATGTACTTCCCTTATTTCACGATCAAGGTTTACATTTATTTTAAATAGTTTTGTAATAGGAATAGTTAGAATTAATTTTGAAAAAAATTGGAGATCAAGGGACAAGAAGCGCATGAAGACCCGTTTGTAATGGAGCCCGGGTTTAAATGTAATAGTTATATTTAAATATTATTTCTTGCACCCCTAGGGTTTGACCTTTTGGTTCACTTGGTGGCTCTAGTGAACCAAACTAGAATAAAAGTCCATAATCAATCCGAGTAGAATATAGTATTCTATATGTGCATGCTTATACTATATATATTATATATTATGCAAACATGCTTCGCATGTTCATTAATATGACGCGTATTTTATATATATATGTGCATGCGCTAAACAAGATGAGACAAATTAATAACAAACCCCTCAATTTTTATATTAAGTCCTAAGCGTTCAAAGATATTTGGAATATCGAGCGTAAGCCTTTCTAGCATGATAAAATTAATAGAGTATTAAATATTTAATATGAGTTTGTTGTGTCACCACAAGGCAAGTATTAAGTATTTAAGATTTTAATTTATCACATTTGATGCTTATAAAGAAAATTGAACAATATTGTTTTGTTGTGTCACCACAAGGATGATATTTTTCTTTTTTGAATATATGGAGTGCTAGGTCGGACTTAACTTGGATAATTTTGATTCGGATGTGCCACCACTTGATCAAAATAATCTAAGAGGCAAAAGAAAATGAGTTGCATAGTTGATGTAATTGACAAAAAGTTGTCTACCTATTTATTTATATATAGTTTGTTGTGTCACCACAAGGCTATATACATTTGAAATGGGATCCTTATTCTCACTAGCAAATCTTTAATTAGATTTTGCCGAACTATATAAGTGAGGTAATATAGTTTGAAGAAAATAGTGAGAGATACCAATTTAAAACAAGACCTAAATTATTTTGGTAATTAATAATAGAATGTATGTTAAAATGTTGTTAAATACAAATTCATTTACAAAATTTTACAATGTCTTAATTACTATCAACTGCGAAACATATTAGATGTTATTTAAGCTGGACCAGTATTAAATGGATTGGTTAAGGAATATGAGAATAGTTCTCATGGTTTGAAAAAGCTATCTTATGTCCATAATCGTCTATCCCTTCAATGGTTGCGCATAATGCCTCCGAGGAAGAGATTGCTATTTTAGAAAGTGGCAAAATGATGCACAGTTGGCTCAATGCATCATGCTCGCATCTATGAGTGTGAGCTTCAACGTCGAAGATGAAACTATGGATGCTTCTACTATATTCCCGCACATCAAGTAGTTGATGGTGAGGAAAGTGGGACCGATAGATATCGAGATATCTAAGGAGCTCTTAGATCTAGAATGACCGGTGACACTACTGATGCTGATTAAAGTCCTTAACATTGTCAATTTGATTGATCAATTAGGACAACAAGTTTTGTCATGGATGGAGAGTTGAGCCAAGATTTGATCTTGCACTCACTCTCGGACTCCTTTCACAATTGTTGTGAATTTTTCATATAAACAAGCTAGATATCGACTTTCTTTGATTTGCTTTTAACATGTTGAAAAATGTTGGAGAGCCACTTTCCAACCAAGAAAGACCATGTCTTACTTGGTAGGGGCCAAAGGATCTTTACGAAAAGAAGAGCGATTCAAAGAAGGTAAATAGAAAGGCGTAAACAAAGGATAATAAGAACAAAAGCGACACGGATAGCAAAGGAGTTTGCTTCCACCGCAATAAGCCCAGACCTTTGGAAAGAAAGCTGCGAGAAGCATCTTGCAGAGGCTAACCAAAGAAGCTTAGCGAAGTTTCGATTTAATCTGCTTTTTGTTCATGATTGAAATAAATTTTTCTTTAAGTCAAGGTTCTACTTGGGTATTGGATACCGACTTTGGTTATCATAAATATAGATTTATGAAGGGACCAAGCGTAAGTAGAAAGTTAAACAAAGATAAGTAATCCTATGTGTGGAAAATGAAGCAAAGGTTCTTTGCATTAGCTATAGAAACTTATAGTTTAGCAATCGCGCTACAGGCAAATCTATTAAGTCGATAAGTTGTTATTGTATACCAATTCTTGTTAGAAACATTATTTCCATTTTATTGTTGGACAATGAAATCTTTGGTATTATAATTAAGAACAATTGTTGTTGTATTTATAATAATAATGTTTGTATAGAATGGAATATTACTTAATGGATTTTGTATACTTGACTTACTGTGAAAATAATTTTTCAAATTGAACAAACTAGTATAAGAAAAGGAGATGATCATTCAAAGAGTTGAATGTGTGTATTTCTTTGAAATACAAGTATGAATTATTTGAAAGGTTCAAAGAATTGAGTGAAACAAATTGACAAAGTATTAAGATTCTTTGATTAGATCAAGGAATAAATACTTGTGCAATAAGTTTCTAGATCATCTCAGATGGTTTTCTCATAATGGGACGCTTCGACACGCATAATAATTGATTGATGTATCTAAAAGGAAAAACCATACCTTGTTGGACATGGTGCGGTCTATAATGATTTTACCGACATTCCAGTATCCTTCTAGGGTCATGTCCTAGAAATGGCTGCATATCTATGAAAAGGTAACCTCAAAATCCAGCCCCAAGACTACATAAAAGTTATGGACATGGAGGATTCCTAATCTTAAGTATGTTAAGATAAGTGGTTGTCCAACTTATGTGAAAAGGTTTCAAAGGATAAGCTTGGGACAAGATTTGACAAGTGTCGATTTGTGGGACATCCTAAAGTAAGTTTAGGGTATATGTTCTATAATCCTGCTTAGCAAAAGGTGTTTATTGTGAAACAACACGCCTTCTAAGATAAATGTGTTTATCATTGAAGGGGCTAGTGGGAGGATAATAGATCTTGAAAAGTTCAAGAACCACAAAACACTATAAGTCAAATAAGAGGAACACAGTAGATAAACCTATTATACCACAATTGAATCGTAATCTTTGGAATAGTATAGAAGATACCTAGGAGGTATGGATTCATCATGGATGATGATGATGAGGTACACATCATAGAAGATGATGATCCAGAGTTACATTCGATGAGGTAAGACTTCTAGTGTACAAAAGGGTCGATTAGGAGCGTTGTGAAATTTCTAGTATTATATGTTGATATACTACGGATGAGGAATAACATACCAATGCTACAATCAAGAAAGATAAATTTGTCTAAAAATTCCTCCACGAATGATTTGGAAAGAGTATCTTAATTGGGGATAAAATCTATATAGATAGATTCAAGAGGATGCTCGACTTAACCCAAGGAATGTATATTCATTTGATGCTAAAGTCGTTTAGCATGGCAAACTCCAAAAGTTGTCTCATGTTGATGAGATTTATGGAGTGTATCTCTTAATAGTCCCCAAAGACTCTAAAAAGAGAGATCACATGAGTAACTATCATGTATGCAATGAAATATACGAGACCGATGTTGATCGATCATATTATGGAGAAGTTCACTATGAGTCGGTGAAAACATCTTAAAATGCTTAACCCAAGCACTAAGGATGTGATCATATTCATGGTGGGTCTTAATTAAAACTAGAGGGCTTAACAGACTCAAGTTTTTCGAGATGGACCAAGACGCCAGAAAATCCACTTTAAGGTAAAAGCGTTACCTTGAGCGATTAGGTGCGATGAATTGGAAAGGTTCCAAACAAGCCAAAAAGTTCTTTGGTTTAGTGATAAAGACAAAGTATATAGCTATAAATGAAGGCTGCAAGTAGATTGTTTGGATTTAAAGTTCATTCTGAGAACTAGGAATAGTTCCTAAGTCTCATCTTGGATCTAAACATGTGTTGTGGCACTTTCATTTGATTATTAGAATCATTGAAAGATGGGAAATCACTATAGAGATAGTGGACTCTCATGAACAACATTACATATCCATTAAATAAAGCTTATCCAATGTTAGGATAATCGTCACTTAGAGAAGAAGAGTATAAGATACCATGACGATTGGCTTTAGTGCAAGTGGGAGATTGAAAGTAGTATGCACACAAGCCAATCATGTTTGATGATAAAGCATATACTTTGTAACAATCTTATTCATTTATTAATAAAAGGTATTAATTTATTAAAGGCTTTTAATTATCTACATGATCTTTGTTTTATAATATGTGATAAACCCATAGTTTTAAGCAATGCTTTTAGAATAATGATGATGATCATTCTAATGAGATCTAAATTCTTAGAAAGCTTAAAACTAAAATAGTTCCCAATCATTGGATTACTAAATTGGGGATTAGTGAATCCGGATATATTGGTACATACGTTGCTTGCTTCGTTGGATGAGGATGATTGATCTCATGATCATTTGTGTGGAGACACTAAAGCAAGTATGTAGGTGCTTATTAGAGAATAAGTTCTTTGAGCATTGGCTCGCTAAGGAATACCTAATGGAGTTTTACTTTTTGTCAATAGGAATTCTCTGTAGTGATAGTAAAGTACAAGTGATCCTTGGACTTGAGATCATCATAGTATCTTGTGTATGATGAGTTATACTTTGACTTATTCCTTAAGACCCTTAGGGTATATCAAAGGTATGCTTGGGTATAATAAGTTGTACATGGAGATAATGTATGATCAATAAAGAATCTACCACTTCTAATAAAAGAAGAGAAATGTCTATGTGATTCGATAAATGACAACCCAAAGTAGTCTTTGGCCAAGGCAGAATGAAATTAGAAAGGAGTTTCTAATTTACATTATTTGAAGTTGTACATTTAAGGATCGAAATACATATAATTAAATAAAATAAGACTTGTGCGGTAATTCCATGTCTTATATTTAATTGGGACATCATATGGTGAAAGGATTGAATTGTATGGTAACTATTTACTCAAAGGTTCTTTTATGATTAATGTTGAAATCTATATTATCTAGAAAGTCGTTGATCGCTAGGGAGGCTTATCCCTATTGTAGAATAAATATTATTTATTTAAATAAATTAATTATTTAATTTATTTATTTAAATAAGATTAGAATTGTTCTAATTGATTTATTCATTAATTGGTTTAATATGGAGAACCTAAAGGGTCACACCATAAAAGGAAGAATAATTATTTAAGAAGTTAATGGCATAATCGTAATAATATGTTAAGTATATTTAATTTAATCTATGGTGATAGAATAAATTAAATAGCTTAATATTTATTATTTAATATTTTAGAAATATTAAATATAAATTAATAAGAGGAGTCTTATTGATATTATTACAATTATTATTATTTTAATTTCTAAAAGAGTTTAGGAATTAATTTAATATAAGTACTCTCATTTATTCCTAATTGGATTAGGAAGGAAAATTAGTTAAAGTAGTTTAATTAATTATCCACGATAAGATTAGGGAGCTTAATTAATTAAAAGAATTTAATTAATTAAATAAATCCCAATTCCTTAATTGTTAAGGTGGGTTGCCCACATCTATAAATAAGAGGAGTCTTATTATGGGTGGTGGGGGATGTTGACTTTTTCAACATACGACATAATTCCAATTGTTGGGAGAGTACACCTTTCTATAGAGATAGAAAAACTAGGGTTTAGCCAACCACCCTTTTCTTGAATCATTATTATTCCTTGGTGGATCACCTCAGAGGCCAAACATATGGGTGGCTAACGTTGATCAAAGGAAGGAACAAAACCCCAGTGGATTCAAGTTGAACGCGAAAGGATTTGGAGGTGAACTTGTACCTGAGGAAGCTCGATCTTCAAGGGTATGATTTTATTCTTTATCTTTTCGTTTAATTAATAATTGTGCATAAAGGGTGATCCGGGTATATGGTTTGTAAATTTTTTTTAAACTCTGATTTTTTACACGCTTCCGCACTTTTATGCAATTTGATTGCGTTCTTGAATTTTACAAATCCAACACTAAGATATTCTTATTCATACCCTCAGTATGCGCCAAGAAGTACATCCTCAATAACCGTCTCTTAATGTCTTGTTTGTGCCTTTGATTCCTTTCCTCCATGTCTAGGTCTGGAATCAGGACTTCTTTCCCATTAACCAGTATCGGCTTAGGAAATAGCATACCCGCCACATTGACAGGAATTATTCTTAGAGGCCATACAGAATCAGCATCTGTAGGTTTAGCAACAACCTTGTAGATGAAGGAACCGGTGTATACTCGTGCGGGTTCCTATGAATGGACCTAGAGGAGTAGCCTAATCCAGCCTTCCCTGTCTGGCTAGGAACTTGAATTGGGCATTTGATTCCTTGCTGATCTTTTCCTAACCCTTTTCCTGGTTGAAAACACAAGGATATCATTTCTTGACTGACCAACATTACCTCAATAGAAACTTTGGGTTTTAGAGTGGGAGTCCCAATGGTTTGATAGTGAGTGTTGTTCACCTTAGGGGCTTGGAAGCTGACAGGCTTAACTTCTTCATTAAAACTAATGAGAGGTATATCACTTTGGACAGGATATTCTGGTTCAGTATTAATAATGACCAGATTACTGTTCATGATATACTTGAGCTGTTGATAAAGAGTGGATGGGACGGCTCCCGCCATATGAATCCAAGGTCTTCCCAACAGTATATTATATCCTTTAGTGATTTTGAGCAATTGAAAGGATATGTAGAATGTATGTAGACCGATTTTTACTGGCAATTCAATATCGTTGATAGCATTTCGCTGAGATCCATCAAAAGCTTTGATGATTGTGTGGCTAATTTGCATTTTGTTGAGATTGATCTTCATTCTTTCTAATATGGCATAGGGGCAGATGTTTAGGGATGATCCTCCATCTATTAGCACTCCTCCGACTGTATATCCAGAAGACATCACTGCTATGTGCAGTAATTTGCAATGACCCATCCCTTCGGGAGGTATGTCATCATCGGTGAAAGATATCACATTGCTGTTGAAGATGTTATCTACCAGACGATGAAACTTTTCTACATCCACTATCATTGGCAAGTAGGCTTCTTCTAATATCTTCAGTAGTACCTTCCATTGATCTTCTGAAGAGAAAACTAAGTCCAGAATAGAGATATATTGTGGTGCTTCTTTCAAGCTTTGAACCACCTTGGATTCATTGTGTCCCATCTGACGAAGGAATTCTTCAATTTTCTCCTTGGGTACTTTCCCCTTAGACCTGATGACTAGCTTCATCACTCGTTGAGGAAGATATAACGGATTTTCCTTGGATACCGCAGCAGTTTTGTTTGATGTTGATCCTTTAACCTCTCCATAGTTCCATGGGACTTTATTAAGGCTGATGATAGGATATTGTGGCCTGAATGGCAATATGAGTGGTGATGGTGCATCCACCTTCAAAGGGTTTTCAACTCTTTTGAGCTTGATGGGTTGAATTGTAAATGATGGGGCATCCAAATCTTCCTCAAAGGATATAACTACTATGATTTCCTTCCATCTTTGTGATCCTAGAGGAAATGTATGTCCACTCTCAAGTGATACGGTGTCATCGTCTGCCATTTGTAGGTAACCGCTATCAATCATATTCTAAATAAGATGGTGGAGTGCCCAACATTATTCAGTGTTGTGACCACAAGAATGGGAGTGGTATTGACATACTCCAGTAGCATCAAATCTCTTTGAGCGTGGGTTGACTGGAGGTAGCAGTGCTGTGATTTTCCCTTATTGATCAGCATTTGCAAAATTTCTTCCATCGGTTGGCTTAAATAGGTGAACTCCCTTTTGTTGGCAAAGTCCCGATGGGCTTGAGCTCTTGCTTTTCTTACAAGCTTTTCCTCCAAGGTTTCACTTTCTTGGGTGAGTGGTGGAGTTTTTGTGATAAGAGAGAGGAGACTTGCATGCTCCTAACTGAACAACTGTCGTGTGACTTGGTGTTGGTGTATCACCAGTTCTGCCAGTTGATTGACTTATTCGTCAAGAGAATTTAACTCCCGTTCCATCATGAACTTGAACTCTGAATCATCCCACTTGTCAGAATTATCCTTACTGGTTTGGGGAGAACCACCCACATATTTGAGGTACTTGTAGCTCTCTTCACTGCCTCTATTGATCATGTTAACATCTTCTTCCTTGTGTTGAGGGAGAGGGTTATCTTGAACGTGTGGTTGCTCGGGCTTGGTTACCACGATCTCAGTACTATCTATTAAGTCCTGGATCTTATGCTTAAGGGCCCAACAATCCTGAGTGTCATGGCCTGGAGCTCCAGAATGGTAAGCACACTTCTTGCTTGTATTAAAGCCCTTTTCTACTTAGATTAGCTGATGGAAAGAGATGAGGGATCTTCTTCTGAGCTGTCAAAAGTTTGAAGATATTTTCGAGTGAGTCCCCTAAGGGTGTGAACACTCTTGAGCATCTGACTTCTCCATTCTTTGACAAGGGAGGATTTAAATATTGTGCATGAAAAGGGGAGTAGTTTCTCCTTTGAATAGGCAAGTTTTGATTGCCTTTTTGTGTTTGCCCTAGAAGTATCAAGGAAACATCCTCTTCATTCTTCTTATGGACCCTGCGAGGGTTGTTCCCATAACATTCAGATTGGATATGCTCAGCTACGACTTTTAAGGTGGTGAGGTCTTAAATCTTCCCAGACTTCAATCCCATTTCTGCCATTTCTCCGTGCTTAATCAATTCTGAGAATGGTTTTCCTATTTTAGCTAGGACCCTCTCATAAAATGGAGCTTCTTGAATATCTATGAAGTTCATCATCATCTCAGTTTTTGTCATGGGTGGGATAACTTGAGCAGCCAGACGCCTCTATCTGTGGGCATACTCTCTGAATGACTCATTGGCTTGCTTCTTGTCTTTGGTAATTTGATACCTGTCTGGAACCATCTAAATTTGAAAGCTGTATTGACTGAGGAAAGCATGGTTTAACTCCTCCCAACTGTGAATTTTGGAGTTATCCAATCATATACACGTGCTCTGGCTTCTCCAGTCAGACTTTTCTGAAATAGCTGCATTCTCAGCTTTTCATTCTCAGTGTAGGATGTGAGCTCTCCAATGAACACTTTTAAGTGACTGTAAGGTTCCCCCAATCCATCATACTTCTCGAAGTCAAGAGCCTTAAATGTCTCCGGATAATAAACCCCAGGGAAGATGCAAAGGTCTGAATAGGAGACACTTCCATGTGTTTCAATCCCTTTGATGGACTGAATGGTCTCTTCCATTTGTAGAACCTTCTTCCGAATATCACCGGTGTCTTGATCTTCTTTAAGATGGGTGATTTCAGGAGTTTTGTTGGACTTCTCATTCTGAGACTCGGGTGCTGGGACTAATCTGTCCGGACCCTGGATTCCTCCTTGTGCAGAGGTTTCTGTTTGTATGGGTATTTGTGGACCTTGAGTTGATTTGTTTAGTTCTTTCAGGAGAACAACCAACTCTGTTATTTGATTGCTTAATCCTTCGAACTCCTTGCGAGAGACAGGAGTAGGATTAGGATTAGGCTAAGCACTTGTAGCCATGTCTGGCGGTGGGCTTAGTGCTTTTTTGGACTTTAAATAGGTAACGGGACCAATCGTTTCCCTACAAAAAGACTGTGTAGTTTAGTCTGGAAAAATGGGGAAATGTTACATGCTATGTATGGTGTCTGTTTTTTAGGAGTGTTTTAAGGTTTTTCCTTCAAAACGGATGTCAGTCATTTAGATGACAGGATAGCATGACAGGTCTTGATATGAAAAATGAATGCATGTTCACATTCTCCTTTATATTTTCCATTACATTGAGATTGAAATGGAAATGAAATTACAAGTAATTGAAATGGGAAGGTATGAAGAACCTTCCCTCCGTGTTTGGTTTATCAAAGACTGACCTATCTTAGGCTACTCTCGCGACTTTTCGGCATGAAGGTCCCCAGATCATTGCAATTTACTTCATGGGAAGTTAATTTGATCTTTCAACTAGAGCAAATATGGTGGTGCCTTTCCTGAGCCTCGTGGAATTAGTCTCCTGATGAGTCCAGTAATCAAACACCGATGGGTTAGCCTCCTGGTGAAGGGACCACACAACATACATTCACATACATCGCGTCCACCGTATGGAAATGATGACATGTGCGAAGCACTAATATCACATGCAGATATGGTGCGAAGCACTAAGTTCAATAAATAAAGCATTAGTACACATTCATTCAAATGTAAATGCAGAATTCACACATAAGTAGATAAAAGTTTTTGAAAATCTTGAATAATAGCTTAAGCCCTCTTACGGGTGTCCCCAGCGGAGTCGCCACCTGTCGACGTCGGGATTTTATTTATCCCTTTATGTTCTTGTCTTTTGGTGTTCTCATTTTAGGTAAGTTTTGTTTGAAAAAACAAGTTTGAAAAGGTCCGACATGTATATGTCGACGATTTAACTGTAAGAATCGGCAGTTGGTATTTTTAAATGGTTTCACCAACTCAACCGAGAAAAGGTTTGCATAAAGACCTGTGTATTTGACACTGTTTAACTGGTCTAAGAAACCGAAATTCATTAGGGTCAGGGGGCTTGATTAAGTGGAGGGAAGGTGTTAGGTACCCCCCGACTTCCGTGATAACACGGTTACCGCCACTTTTCATTTAAACTTTTATCTCTGTGTGTGTGTAGAGCCTGTGTGCGGTTGTTTGGAAGTAATGTTATGCCTCGTTTGCACCTATATACAAAGGGTTTGACTTTTGTATAAAAGTTCAATTTTAACAAGATATAGTAGTGATGTTTTGTAAAATAGGTTTTTCAAACCCTTGTGCTCAATAGTAATTGAGGCCTTTGATACTTCCATTTTATTAAGTGTTCGACTGAATTGCTTTTATTTTCGAGATGCGAAGCATCTTCGAGAAAATAAGATACATAGCAATGTCGAACTCCTTGTGGACATGAAAGCCATCTAAGGAAATTCATACACCGTAGATAATATACAAGCTGGCTGCAGCTGCAAAATGTCCATCACGGGAATCGAATCTAGGTTCAGGAGCTGAATCGGTGATCACATAATTCATAGGCTCACATGAGAAAGCAATATGTACAAAAGCTAGAAAAAAGAACTAGATTTGAGTAAATCTAAACCATTCCAGCTTCAACGGTTCCAGTTTAGTCACCATGAACCAGTTAAAGTGAGAAATAGCCAGATTGAGGCAAATATAGCCCACAGGCTGAAAGATTAAATATCTACATTATGAAAGTAGTAAGGCAGATATTTATATAAAAGCAGTAAATATATATATATAAGCAATAAAAAGCCATGGATCGACGATCCGGGCAAACCCACACAACTCGACTCTCAACGTCAGTAGATATAAGTATATAGAAGTAATAAAAAGCTTAAAAACCTGAAAAATCTTAAAGTGGGCTGCCAAGAAAACTTCAGATAGCTTTTGATGACTGAAAACTCGGTTTCCACCGGTTAAACTTCATTATGTAGCAAAACACGAGCTTACAAGTGTTTAAAAAGAAGAATCATTCAGTTTAGAACACTCTTGTGATGCCCCCAAAATAGGTATACAACACCCATTCTGAGTCGCCAAATACATGGTACAGAAAGCAACTACAACTTCAATAATACAATTGTCGTGCAAAATACGACAACACATACTGTGAGTTTAAATACAATTATTGTCTTCTAAACAATATCAACACTCAAATAAGTCCTCATTACAATTATTCATACACTATTTTATAGAAATAGTGAGGACTGCTAAAATATCTTTCTAGAACCATCACTCCATACCCCGACTCGATCTTGTTATGTTCTTACCTCCTGAGAAAAAAATGAAACAAAAAGGAAAAGGGTGAGCTCAACTAGCCCAGTAAAGAATATTATGACTAAGATAATATACAATAAATTATCATTAATCTTCAACAGGGAAAAATCTGATAGAATATAATTGACAACAAATTTTAGATCAACAACTGCAGCGAAAACAACAATCCATTAGAAGAGTCACGTAGAGAATGAATTCTACTATCTTATAAGATTTAGAAGTTCATCATCAATATTTTATCCCTGTAACAACAATCAGTATACATCTTTAATCAAATATTCATCTTTGCACTACAGGCCAAAGATATTCATTTGTATCACCAGTTGGTCATGTTCATCTCAACACCTGTTCATCTTTGCACTATGGGCCAAAGATATTCATCAGTTAATCATTCATCTTTGCACTATAGGCCAAAGATATTCAGTAATATCATCATTTAAGACTGAGGATGATGAAAAATACTTTAGAAAACGAATCCAGTGAGACAGAAGGACAAATATTAGGGATTCGTATAACAGTTTATCCAAGATTAATACTTTATAATAATCAATTGTGAAGCAGAATTCAAAAATAACGATCAAAACATGGATACAATCAAAGATAGTAGCCATAATAGACATCTTGGACAAAAAGGAAAATTTTTATTTTTCTATTGAATAATCAAGTGAATAGTCTAGAGTATCGTGAATAGTTACCCAGAGCACAAAAAGTTCCAAATTTGATTAAAAAGTTCAAACCAATATTTTGGCATAATGATATTGAAGAAAATAATATCATTTCGAAAGAAAATAACATCCTTTACCTCAAAATAACGGTATTTTGGATCGGAATATCGGATAGAAAGTCGAAGGAAGCTTATAATTTAACAAAGAACTCTCAAAGTATCAAAATACTCACAAAAATAAACCGATAATCTAGAGAGAAAGAAAACTTATTTACGGTGTGATTTTCAATTCTAACCTAAGCGCCTATTTATAGGAAAATGCTAGAACGCCATAGGAAACTAAAATAATAAAATATTATTTTTATTATTCAAAATTCTACGCATGCTAGCCATCAAATACCAGCATGCCACTCTTGAAAAATCCCAGCAGCCCTCATTCTTTAAATCACAAAAGTGGGTCCCACCCATAAATTAATAAATTATTTTATTTTTTGAAACTTCAGTAATTCATAGAAAATAGCTCGTTTATCAGAAAAATACAAATTTTATGTCCATTCCACACGAAATCGAATTCTCTACAACTTTGTAGCTTTGAGTTTTTCCAAATTCTAAACAGAAAATATCTGAAATCCACAAACGGGTGATTTTTAATACATCCCTTCTGACAAAATACTGATAAAACACCTCAGCATTAATTTCTTCATTTATAACCACATAAAATAATTAAATCCATCATTTATATCCACATCAAATAAATATTTCCTTATCATATAAATCAATAATTAATTATTCACAAATAATATTATAGAATCACAATTATGACAACCAGACCGTTCCCAGGAAAGAGGGGGCTTTCCAATAAGGATTTCTCCTTACTAGCACGCAATTAGGTGACCAAACCTCTCCTTGACAGAACTTTCTAGACATTGCCAATAATGCTTATCTAATAATATTACTCAAATATTATGAGTTATTGATCTGATAATGGGAAATACTGTGCAGTGACAATTATTGAAACAACAATAATATAAACTATCAACGCAGCAATTATTGAATCAATAAAATAAAATATTGAACAGTAACTACTGTAACAATTATTGAGTAGTGCCTTCTTACGTACGAATTAATAATTCAACAATACAATACAATACCGTGAGCTACTGTGCCACCACACGTATTACTGTATTTTAACCACCAGGTAATCCAAAAGTGTTAACGGTAACAATTACGCCGTTATTTATAAAACACAAACTTTGTCGTTTTCCTTCATCCAACCGTTATTCTGTTATGAGCCCCACGAATGGCTGCGTCGTCGTAAGAATATTCCCCGACAAAAAGAATATTCCACGACCAAAAGAATATTCTCCGACAAAAATGAATATTTTATAACCACTTGCTTATTTTGTAAAATTTGTACATTTCACCCATGTAAGACCCCAACTTATTATTAATGAAATTTAATTTTTTTTATTTATTATTTTGAAATAGTAAGGGTTGATTTGATTAATGTGGATAGTTATGGGTAAAATACGCAAATATTTCAAAATAAACAAGTGGTTATAAAATATTCATTGTTGTCGGGGAATATTCGTTTGGTCGTGGAATATTCTCATTGTTGGGAATATTAAATGACATTTGACTTGATCTTTTATGGGCCCCATAACGGAAAGCGATTGGATGAAGAAAATGACAAATATAAGTTGTTTAAAAAACAGCGTAGTTGTTATTCGCAGATTATCTTATTAAAATACTAAATTGGTTAAAACACAAGAGTTAACACCTGATATTGCACCAATTATTGATTCTTACGTAAGAAAGCACTACTCAATAATGGTTACGAGAATTATTCGATATTTTATTGATTTAATAATTATGCGTTGATATTTTATATCATTATAATTGTCATTTCACATCATTTTCATTATCGAAGCAATAATTCATATTATCTGAATAATATTATTAGATAACATTATTGGTAATGTCTAGAAAGTTCGTTTCAAGGAGAGGTTTGGTCACCTAATCAATTGCCAAGAAGGAGAAATCTTTATCGAAAGCCCCCTCTTCGGGAAACCGTCAAGGTTGTCAATATTGTGATTTCATAATATTATTTATGAATAATTAATTATTCATTCATATGATGAGAAAAAATATTAATTTTATGTGGATATAGATGGAGAAAATTTTTAATGTGACAATTGTTGAAAATTGAAATTTTATCTTTTTACGATAAAATAATTCATTTAAATATATTATTATATTTTAATAATATAATAATGGTGATATTTTTACAACGAATGTGGGATATATGAGTATACGAGGAGGAAGAGTATTTTTGTTGCAATAAATGTTTAAAACATGTTAAACATGTCGGAGGACCCCATTTATTGACTGAAATTTGATTATAGCCTGTAAACTCGCCCGTTTGTGGATTTCGGTCAATTTCTGTTTAAAATTTGGAAAAACTTTCTTCTGTAAAGTTGTAGAGAATTGAATTTCCTATAAAAAGTCGCGAGATTCGAATTTTTTGATAAAAGGGCTATTTATTATGAATTATTGAAGTTCCGAAGCTCTAAAATAATTGATTTTTGGAAGTTTTAATTATTTTTATTAAGAAAAATGTTTTTATTGTTTTTGGCACATGTGTGGCTGATGTTTGGACCAGATTTGTGTGTGTAGGAAATTTGATTATATATATTATTATTATATTAAATTTTCTGCTTTGGTGTTCTTAGCATTTTCCTATAAATAGGGTGCTTAGGTTAGAATTGAAAATCACACCGTAAATCAAGTTTTCTCTCTATATTATCGAGCGTGTATTCTTGTGAGTATTTTGAGTATAATTTGAGTATTGCTATACTATTGCAAGTTCAAGTCATAGCTTTATATCAGGTGTTTCAAATTAGAAATCTTGATCTTTCGAGGTAAGGGATATTAATATTTTTGTAATGATATTATTTCTTCAATATCATTACATTGAAATATTGATCCAAGTTTTTATCAAATTTGGAACTTTTGGTGTGAGTTACTATTCACGATATACGGCACTATTCACGATACTGATACTATTCACTTAATACGGCACTATTCATGAAAAATGAAAAATTTCTTTTTCGTCAAAGTATCTATTGTGGATACTAGCTTTGATTGTATCCATGTTTTGATCATTCTTGAATTTTACACCACTATGATTATTTTTGAGGTATTTTTGGACATGGATAAAACAAAGTACAAATCCTTAATCCTTAATCCTTATCATTTTATTTCACTTTGGATTCGTTTTTTTAAAAATATGTTTCATCATTCTCACTCTTAAATGATGATATTATTGAATATCTTGGGCCCGTAGTGCAAAAGATGAATGATTTGAAGAATATATTTGGTCAGTAGAGTGCAAAGATGAACAGTGTTTAGATGAACATGACTAATTGATGAATATCTTTGGCACGTAGTGCAAAGATGAATATTCGATTCCAAATATATATTGATTGATGTTACAGGATAAAAGATGAGCGATGAACTTTTAAATTCATACATAGAAGATAGTAGTTTGCATTCTCTACTTAACTCTTCTAATGAATTATTATTTCCGCTGAATATTGATTCAAAATTTGTTGTCTATTGTATTTTATTAGATTTTTCCTCATTGAAGACTAGCGATAATTTGTTGTATATTATCTTAGTCATAATATTCTTTATTGGGCTAGTTGAGCTCACCTTTTCCTTTTCTGTTCCATTTTTTTTTCTCGGGAGGCGAGAATATAATGAGTAAATTTAGCTGGGGGTATGAAATGAAAGTTCTAGAGAGAGTTGTTTAGTAGTCCTCACCATTTTTGTAAAATAATGTATCAATAAATGTGATGAGGATTTATCTGAGTATAGATATTATCAGAAGATAATATTTGTATTCAAACTCATGATTTTATTGTTGTAATAATAAAGTTGTAGTTATTTACATACCATGTATTGACAACTCAAAAAATGGGTGATGTATACCTATTTTGGGGGCATCACAGATTGGTATCGAGCTTAGGATATGATCTCCCATGAGATCGGGGAATAGAACTAGGAGGTGAGAGATGAGTAAATCCTTCGCTAGTGTGTCATACCTAAGCTTATTTGTTAGTGGTCAAGATATAGGGATATTATGTGATATATTGATTTCCTTAATTAACCCTTGTTTTATGACGATGATTTGAGAATGTCGATTGAGAATATTAACAATGGAAATGAGATCGTGGAGACGCCTTTGTACTCACCAACGAGGAGAAGCGGCAACAGTCGTGGCAATGTTCCTCCCATGAACAACACCACCTTGAGTAGATGATGAGCGAGGGATGTTTAGAAGCTTTTGTAGTTCATGCAAAATCGCATTTGAGGAGACTCGTGTTCAAAATATAGGAGGAAATGATAGCAATTCACGGGTTGTCACAAACCCAAGCGATTCAAAGAGTTGGGACCACGAGAATTTAAGGGAAAGCCAGATCCGATCATGGCGAAAAACATGGGTCAAGCAAATTACCAAGATATTCGATGTCTTGGGATGCACGGAGGAACAACAGAAGGTTCCATTCGCCACCTTTATGTTCCGTGGCGAAAGCGGAATTCATTGGTGGGAGTCTATGAAGCGTACCCACTCCATCTAGCCGACTCAAAGATGTCTTGGGGGAGACGTTTGAAGAAACTATTTAATGACAAATACTTTCCGAAAGTGTTCGCTATATGAAGGAAGTGGAGTTCATCAAATTAGAACAAAACAACATGATATTGTCTCGAAGACGAGGCAAATTTTGCAGAGTTATCCGTGTTTGCACCTCATTTGGTGGAGAATGAGGAACGTATATGACGCGGATGTTTCGAGAGGTTTAAAACCTAAGATACTTAAAAATATCTCATTTCTCATAAATTTTCTCTATTCGGGAGATGTTGTTAATGTGGCTCAATTGTTAGAGCGAGATAACGAGTATGTTCAACCGAGGGACCATAAACGTGGATCATACCGAGATAGCGATCAATGAATAATGATAACCAAACGGAGAAAAAAAGCAGACGGACAAAAATGGTAACCACTCTGGTGGTAATCATAGCCATGAAAATAGAAGAAAGCGAGTCGGGAGGAGATTTTAAAAGAGGAGATTTAACAACGACTATGTGAAGACGACAAGGTTGCAAAGAATCGGTTCTAAGGGAGAGAACGACCACCGGTCATATGCTATAAATGAGGGAAAGAGGGACATATCGGTCCAAATTGTCCCAACAGTTCAAGGTATGCTATAATTGTGGAAAGGAAGGACATATCGCCGAGATTCAGACGGCAGAGAAACCTAGTTCAATGGGGATGGTGACTCAAAAGATCTGTCCCGGAAAAGTCAAAGTCAACAATTAGGAAGAGCGTTTGTTGTGTGGTGGTCAAAATCGAGGAACCCAAACGAGGTGATCACGGGTAAGCTATTTATAAATTCTTATGAAGTTTATACCTTACTTGATCTAAGGGTTACCCATTCATTTATCTCTCTGCATGTGCTCAACGTTTAAACTTGACTCCGGAGAAATTAGACTTTGACCTATCTGTGGAAACTCCATTAGGAGAAACTTTCATCACATCCACTGTTTATAAATCTTGTTTGATTCAAGTTGGCACCATCACCTTATGTGACGCCCCCAAAATAGGTATACATCACCCATTCTGAGTTGTCAATACATGGTACAGAAACAACTACAACTTTTATTATTACAACAATAAAATTGTGAGTTTGAATACAAATATTATCTTCTAGACAATATCTATACTCAAATAAATCCTCATCACATTTATTGATACATTATTTTACAAAAATGGTGAGGACTACTAAACAATTCTTTCTAAAACCTTCATTCCATACCCCGAGCTCAGTACTCATTTATATTCTCACCTCCCGAGAAGAAAAATGGAACAAAAGGAAAAGGGTGAGCTCAACTAGCCCAAGAAAGAATATTATGACTAAGATAATATACAACAAATTTATCGTTAGTCTTCAACGAGGAAAAATCTAATAGAATACAATTGACAACAAATTTTAAATCAATATTCGCAATGAAATAATAATTCATTAGAAGAGTTAAGTAGAGAATGCAAACTACTATCTTCTATGTATGAATTTAAAAGTTCATCGCTCATCTTTTATCCCCGTAACATCAATCAATATACATCCGAATCAAATATTCATCTTTGCACTACTGGGCGAAGATATTCATCGATTAGTCGTGTTCATCTAAACACTGTTCATCTTTTTGCACTACTACCAAAGATATTCTTCAGAAATCATTCATCTTTGCACCACAGCCAAAGATATTCAATAATATCATCATTTAAGACTGAGGATGATGAAAAATATTTTTAAAGAAACGAATCCAGTGAAACAAAATGACAAGGATTAAGGATTAAGGATTCGTACTTTGTTTTATCCATGTTCAAAAATACCTCAAAAATGATCATAGTGGTGTAAAATTCAAGAATGATCAAAACATGGATACAATCAAAGCTAGTATCCACAATAGATATTTTGGACGAAAAGGAAAATTTTCATTTTTCGATGAATAATGCCGTATTCGTGAATAGTGTCGTATACGTGAATAGTGCCGTATACGTGAATAGTAACTCCGACACCAAAAGTTCCAAATTTGATAAAAACTTCAGATCAATACTTCGGCATAATGATATTGAAGAAATAATATCATTACGAAAAATAATAATATCCCTTACCTCGAAAGATTAGTACTTCTAATTTGGAATACCTAGGTTATAGTGTTGAAGGGAACTCAGATCGTCTAACAATACTCAAAGTATACTCAAAATACTCACAAGAATATTTCGATAATATAGAGAGAAAACTTGATTTCGGTGTGATTTTCAATTCTAACCTAAGCACCTATTTATAGGAAAATGCTTAGAACACCAAAAGAAAATTTAATAAATTAATAATATTATTTTTCAAATTTCCTACGCCCACTAATTTGGTCCAAGACATCAGCCACCATGTGACAAAACATTAAAAACGTTTTTCTTAATTTAAATAATTAAAACTTCCAAAAATCAATTATTTTGAACTTGAACTTCAATAATTCACAATAAATAGCCTTTTATCAGAAAATTGAATCTCGCGAATTTTTATAGGAAATTCAATTATCTACAAATTTGCGTAAGAAAGTTTTTCCAAATTCCAAATGAAATTGACCGAAATCCACAAATGTATCGATTTTACTGTGCTATAATCAAATTTTCATTCAATAAATGGGGTCCACCGACATGTTTAACATGTTTTAAACATTTATTGCAACAAAAATACTCTTCCTCCTCGTATACTCATATATCCCACATTCGTTGTAAAAATATCACCATTATTATATTATTAAAATATAATAATATATTTAAATGAATTATTTTATCGAGAAAAAGATAAAATTTCAATTTTCAACAATTGTCACATTAAAATTTTTCTCCATCTATATCCATATAAAATCAATATTTTCTTCATCATATGAATCAATAATTAATTATTCACAAATAATATTATGAATCACAATATCGACAACCAGTGCGCTTCAGTGAAAGAGGGGCTTTCAATAAAGATTTCTCCTTCTTGGCCGCAATTAGGTGACCAAACCTCTCCTTAGATGCAGAACTTTCTAGACATTGCCAATAATGTTATCTAATAATATTATTAGGATAATATGAATTATTGCTTCGATAATGAAAAATACGTGTAATGACAATTATCAAACAATGTTAATATAAAATATCAACGCAAACAATTATTGAATCAATAAAATAAAATCTTTGAATAAAGAATTACTGTAACCATTATTGAGTAGTGCCTTCTTACGTAAGAATCAACAATTGGTGCAATCTGGTGTGCTACTCTCGTGTTTTAACCATAGGTATTTTAACGAAGTATAATTCGTGAATAACTACTACTGTTATTTTTAAACCACTTATTTTTGTCGTTTTCTTCATCCAATCGCTTTCCATTATGGTGCCCACACATGGTGGCTATTGCTGTAAAATGCGAATATTCCCAACGATCACGAATATTCCACGACCAAACGAATATTCCCTAACAACAATGAATATTTTATAACCACTTGCTTATTTTGAAGTATTTTGCGTATTTTACCCTAACTATCCACATTAATCACATCAACCCTTACTATTTCAAAATAATAAATAGAAAATTAAATTTCATTAATAATAAGTTGGGGTCTTACAACCTCCCCTCCTTATGAAATTTCGTCCTCGAAATTGACGTACATACCTGGTGTTTCGAAAAGGTGAGGATACCTCGCTTTCATTTCCGTTTCCAATTCCCAGGTCATTTCCTCTATAGCATGATTCCTCCACAAAACTTTAACTTGTGGTATGACCTTTTCGCGTAGGACATGCTCCTTCCTATCCAAGATCTTGGCAGTATCTCCTCACACGTTAAGTCTTACTATTTCGATTTGGTTCTAATTCTATATAACGTGGTTCGGGTCTTTCACATATTTACGAAGTACAGATATGTGAAACACATTATGAACACAAGACATACTTGGAGGTAACGCAAGTCTATAGGCTACATTTCCTACTCGGTCAAGAATTTGAAATGGACCAATAAATCGTGGATTGAGCTTTCCTCTCTTCCCAAATCTTGTAACTCCCTTCCATGGAGCAACTCGCAATAATACATGATCCCCTACACTAAATTCCACGTCCTTTCGATGAAGATCCGCATAACTCTTTTGTCGATCTTGTGCCATTTGTATACGTTGTCGAATCATTTGGATCTTTTCGGTAGTCATACGTACTAACTCGGGTCCCAACAATGTTGCTTCACCCACCTCATCCCAACATATTGGAGAGCGACACTTTCGTCCATATAATGCTTCAAATGGAGCCACACCTATACTTGCCTGATAACTGTTGTTGTAGGAGAATTCCACCAATGGTAAATACTTATCCCAAGCGCCTTTGAAGTTCAGGACCACGAGTCTTAATAGATCTTCAAGAGTTTGAATATTCCTCTCTCGATTGTCCGTCTGGTTTGAGGATGGTATGCCGAACTAAATCGCAAATCCGTGCCCATAGCTTTTTTGCAAGCTAATCCAAAATCTTGAAGTGAATCTTGGGTCACGATCCGAAACTATGGATCTGTGCATGCCATGCAACCTCACAATCTCATTCACGTATATACTAGCAAGACGCGTCAAGGAATAAGTCTCCGTATTGGCAAGAAATGAGCGAGACTTGGTTAATCTATCAACAATAACCCAAATAGCATTGATGCCTTGAGAAGCGTAGTAGGAAGACCCGTGAACGTAAATCCATGGTAATGTGTTCCCACTTCCATTTCGGAATTTCAAGTGGTTGCAACGGACCCTTAGGTACTAGATGCTCCGCCTTTACACGTTGGTAAGTTAAACACATCGAGATAAACTTTGCAATCTCTCTTCATATTGATCCACCAAAATGTATGTAGAAGATCACGATACATTTTAGTACTTCGAGGATGGATTGAAAATGGTGTATTGTGTGCCTCCATCATAATCTTGTACTTCAAATCGAGTCGTTAGGGACACAAAGTCCTGAGTGGACTCGAAGTATTCCTTCTTCATCAATTCTCGCTTAGGAATAGCTCCTTCTTGTACTTTCTTCTTCATAAGCATCATTTCCAAGATTCGATTGGCTTGAGCAACCTTAACTTTTTCTATTAAAGTTGGCTCTGTCGTATACTTGACATCATCGCACTCATTCCGCATATGATCTTCTACTCAATGCGTCACTACCACGTTCGCTTTACCGGATGGTATTGAATAGTGTGGTCGTAGTCTTTCAATAGCTCGAGCCAGCGTCATTGCAGCATGTTGAGTTCTTTTGAGTGAAGAAATAATTAAGGCTTTTATGGTCCGAATATATCTCCACTTTCTCCCCATATAGATAGTGCCTCCATATCTTTAAGCGTGAACGATTTGCACGCTAACTCTAGATCATGAGTAGGATAATTCCTCTCATACTCTTTAAGTTGTCATGAGGCATAAGCTATGACTTTCCCACGTTGCATGAGAACACATCCTAACCCTTTGCACGAAGCATCATTTGTGAGATAACAAATCCATCCGAACCGGATGGTATTGTTAGAACAGTCTTAGAAATAAGTCTCCTATTAAGCTCTTGGAAACTATTCTCGCATTCTTCGCTCCAAGCGAATTTTGTATCCTTCCGATTTTTGAGTTAATGGAGTAGCGATTCGAGAAAACCCTTCCACGAATCTCCGATAATAACCAAACTAAGCCCAAAAAGCTACGTACTTGATCCACCGACTTGGTTGCTCTAACTTTGTATTGCTTCAATCTTGGCCGGATCCACGGATACTCCATGTTTTGACACTTGCGTGCCCAAGAAATGCTACTTCCTCAAGCCGAACTCGCATTTCTTCAATTTGGCATATAGTTGGTTTTCACAAAGCCTTTCGAGTACCGACTTCAAATGGTGCTCATGATCTTCACGACTTTTGGAATATATAAGGATGTCATCAATAAAGACAACAACGAAGCGGATCCAAATATTCCTTGAATACTGGGTTCATCATATCCATGAAAGTCGTAGGAGCATTAGTCATCCGAAAGACATGACTAAGAATTCATAATGCCCGTCTCGGAGTTCTAAAAGCGATCTTTGGAATATCCTCGCTTTTAATCTTGTTGATGATATCCGAATCTAAGATCGATTTTTGAAAAGAATTGTGCCCCTTGTAATCTGGTCAAACAAGTCATCAATACGAGGTAGAGGATACCTATTCTTGATGGTGACATGGTTCAATTCCGATAGTCAATATAAAGTCGCATACTCCCGTCTTTCTTCTTTACGAATAAAGCAGGAGCACCCCGAGGAGATGTACTAGGGCCAGAATGAAACCGATGTCCAACAATTCCTATAGTTGGACCTTTAACTCTGAAGTTCAATAGAGCCATTCGATATGGGGTTTTAGAAATGGGCTTTGTACTGAGGTTCAAGATCAATAAAGAATTCAACTTCACGTTCGGGGGGGAGGCGGAAGTTCTTCTTGAAATCGTCGGGAAAGTCGATAACAACAGGAATATTATTCAAATTTGGCGTGTCTTTATTCAAATCCATAACATGGGCTAAGAAAGCTTGACATCCGTTTTTCAATAAGCGAATAGCTTTATGATTAGATATAGATGATGATTGATTTTAATGGTTTAGTTGCTTGAATTACAACTGCGGGTTGGTTAGGAATATGAAAACTAACAACCTTACGAAAACAATCAATTTTGGCATGATGAGTAGTTAACCAATCAATCCCTAAAATCACATCAAAAGCAAGTATCTTTAAAGAAATAAGGTCAACGGGTAAGGTGATGGTGCCAACTTGAATCAAACAAGATTTATAAGCGAGGTGGATGTGATGAAAGTTTCTCCTAACGGAGTTTCCACAAATAGGTCAAAGTCTAATTTCTCCCGAGTCAAGTTTAAGCGTTGAGCACATGCGGGAGAGATAAATGAATGGGTAGCACCGGTATCAAGTAAGGTATAAACTTACGAAGAATTTATAAATAGCTTACCCGTGATCACCTCGTTTGGGTTTCTCGCATTATGACCGATCACAACAAACGCTCTTCCCGAATCGTTGACTTTGACTTTTTCGGGACGATCTTTTTGAGTCACCGTCCCCATTGAACTAGGTTTTGCTCTCTTGTATAATCTCGAGCGATATGTCCTTCCTTTCCACAATTATAGCATACCTTGAGCTGTTGTGGGCGGTTTGACCGATATGTCCTCTTTTCCGCATTTGTAGCATATGACCGGTGGTCGTTCTCTCTCCTTAGAGCCGATTCTTGTGCTTAAGACCTTTGTCGTCTTCACATGGTCATTGTTAAATCTCCTCTTTTAAAATCTCTCTCGACTCGCTTCTTCTATTTTCATGGCATGATTACCACCAGAGTGGTTACCATTTTTGTCAAATCTCATTTCTTTCTCCATTTGGTTATCATTATTACATTGATCGCTATCTACGGTACGATCCTGGTTGTGGTCCTCCTCGATTGGTATTACTCGTTATTTCGCTCTAATAATTGAGCCACATTTTACAACATCTAAATAGAGAAAATTTATGAGAAATGAGATCTACCGACGTATCTTAGGGTTTCAAACCTCTAAGAAACATCCGCGTCATACGTTCCTCATTCTCCACCAAATGAGGTGCAAACACGGATAACTCTGCAAACTTTGCCTCGCATCTTGAGACACCGTCATGTTGTTTCTGCTCGGTCTAATAAACTCCACTTCCTTCATATAGACGAACACTTTTCGGAAAGTATTTGTCATTAAATAGTTTCAAACGTCTCCCAAGATATCTTTGAGTCTTGTTTGGATGGGTATGCTTCACAGACTCCCACGATGATGCGCCTCGCCACGGAACATAAAGGTGGCGAATGGAACCTCTGTTCCTCCGTGCATCCCAAGACATCGAATATCTTGGTAATTTGCTTGACCCATGTTTCCGCCGTGATCGGATCTGGCTTTCCTTAAATTCTCGTGGTCCCAACTCTTTGAAGCGCTTGCATCGTGTGACAACCCGTGAATTGCTATCATTTCTCCCGTATTTTGAACACGAGTCTCCGTATGCGATTTTGCATGAAGCGCAAAAAACTTCTAAACATCCCTCGTTCATCATCGCTTTCGATTGGTGTTGTTCACGGGAGGAACATTGCACTGTTGCACGTTCTCCTCGTTGGTGAGTACAAAGGCGTCTCCACGGTCTCATTTCCATTGTTAATATTCTAAGTCGACATTCTCAAATATCATCATAAAACAAGGGTTAATTAAGGAAATCAATATATCACATAATATCCTTATATCTTGACCAACCAAAAAAAAATAAGCTTAGGTAGGACACCTTAGCGAAGGATTTACTCGTCTCTCCCTCCTAGTTTTATTCCCCGATCTCGCCGGAGATCATATCCTAAGCTCGATATCAACTGTGGCGCCCCAAAATAGGTATACATCACCCATTACGAGTTGTCAATACATGGTGCGAAACAACTACAACTTTTATTATTACAACAATAAAATTGTGAGTTTGAATACAAATATTATCTTCTAGACAATATCTATACTCAAATAAATCCTCATCACATTTATTGATATATTATTTTACAAAAAATGGTGAGGACTACTAAACAATTCTTTCTAAAACCTTCATTCCATACCCCAGGCTCGTGCTTTTCTTATATTCTCGCCTCACGAGAAGAAAAATGGAACAAAAGGAAAAGGGTGAGCTCAACTAGCCCAAATAAAAGAATATTATGATTAAGATAATATACAACAAATTTATCGTTAGTCTTCAACAGGGGAAAAATCTAATAGAATACAATAGACAACAAATTTTAAATCAATATTATAATGAAATAATAATTCATTAGAAGAGTTAAGTAGAGAATGCAAACTACTATCTTACATGTATGAATTTAAAAGTTCATCGCTCATCTTTTATCCCCTGTAACATCAATCAATATACATACGGAATCAAATATTCATCTTTGCACTACTGTGCCAAAGATATTCATCGATTGGTCATGTTCATCTAAACACTGTTCATCTTTGCACTACGACCAAAGATATTCTTGAGAAATCATTCATCTTTTGCTCTACAGCCAAAGATATTCAATAATATCATCATTTAAGGCGAGGATGATGAAAATATTTTTAAAGAAAGCGAATCCGGTGAAACAAAATGACAAGGATTAAGGATTAAGGATTCAGTACTTTGTTTTATCCATGTTCAAAAATACCTCAAAAATGATCATAGTGGTGTAAAATTCAAGAATGATCAAAACATGGATACAATCAAAGCTAGTATCCGAATAGATATTTTGACGAAAAGGAAAATTTTCATTTTCGATGAATAATGCCAGATTCGTGAATAGTGTCATTATCACGTGAATAGTGGCGTATACGTGAATAGTAACTCCGACACCAAAAGTTCCAAATTTGATAAAACTTCAGATCAATACTTCAAGATAATGATATTGAAGAAATAATATCATTCTTAAAAAATAATAATATCCCTTACCTCGAAAGATTAGTACTTCTAATTTGAAATATCTAGAGTTATTACCGTTGTTTAAAAGCGATAAATATAAGTTGTTTAAAAATAACTTGGCGTAGTTATTTAGTATTATCTTTGTTAAAATACTCGGTGGTTAAAACACGAGAGTTATTACCGGTATTGCACCAATTATTGATTCTTACGTGAAGAAGGCACTACTCAATAATGGTTACTGAATTCTTGCTTCGAAGATTTTATTGATTTAATAATTCTCTGCGTTGATATTTTATATCTTTGTTATAATTGTCATTACACATCATTTTCATTATCGAAGCAATAATTCATATTATCTGAATAATATTATTAGATAACATTATTGGCAATGTCTAGAAAGTTACATCTAAGGAGAGGTTTGGTCACCTAATTGCGCACCAAAGAAGGAGAAATCTTTATTGGAAAGCCCCTTCTCTGAGGAACCGCACAGTTGGTTGTCAATATTGTGATTACGTAATATTATTTATGAATAATTAATTATTGATTCATATGATGAGAAAAATATTGATTTTATGTGGATATAGATGGAGAAAATTTTTTAATGTGACAATTGTTGAAAATTGAAATTTTATCTTTTTACGATAAAATAATTCATTTAAATATATTATTATATTTTAATAATATAATAATGGTGATATTTTTACAACGAATGTGGGATATATGAGTATACTGAGGAGGAAGAGTATTTTTTGTTGCAATAAATGTTTAAAACATGTTAAACATGTCGGAGGACCCCATTTATCGATTGAAATTTGATTATAACTTTGTAAAATCGCCTTGTTTGTGGATTTTACCAATTTTTGTTTGGAATTTGGGAAAACTTTCTTACTGCAACGTTGTAGAGAATTGAATTTCCTATAAAAAAGTCGCGAGATTCGAATTTTTTGATAAAAGGGCTATTTATTATGAATTATTGAAGTTCAAAGCTCAAATAATTGATTTTTGGAAGTTTTAATTATTTTATTAAGAAAAATGTTTTTATTATTTTTGGCACATGTGTGGCTGAATTTTGGACCAGATTTGTGTGCGTGAGGAAATTTGATTATATATATTATTATTATATTAAATTTTACGCTTTTGGTGTTCTAAGCATTTTCCTATAAATAGGGTGCTTAGGTTAGAATTGAAAATCACACGTAAATCAAGTTTTTCTCTCTATATTATCGAGTTTATTCTTGTGAGTATTTTGAGTATAATTTGAGTATTGCTATACGATGCAAGTTCAAGTCATAGCTTATATCCGGTGTTTCAGTTAGAAGTCTTGATCTTCGAGGTAAGGGATATTATTATTTTTCGTAATGATATTATTTCTTCAATATCATTCTCATTTGAAATATTGATCTGAAGTTTTTATCAAATTTGGAACTTTTGGTGTCTGAGTTACTATTCACGATACTGAGACTATTCACGATACTGAGATTATTCACGAATACTGGCACTATTCATCGAAAAATGAAAAATTTTCTTTTCGTCCAAAAGTATCTATTGTGGATACTAGCTTTTATTGTATCCATGTTTTGATCATTCTTGAATTTTACACCACTATGATTATTTTTGAGGTATTTTTGGACATGGATAAAACAAATACGAATCCTTAATCCTTAATCCTTATCATTTTGTTTCCTTTGGATTCGTTTCTTTAAAAATATGTTTCATCATCCCTAGTCTTAAATGATGATATTATTGAATATCTTTGGCTCAGTAGTGCAAAGATGAATGATTTTGAAGAATATCTTTGGCCTAGTAGCAAAAGATGAGCAGTGTTTAGATGAACATGACCAACTGATGAATATCTTTGGCACATGTAAGTGCAAGATGAATATTCGATTCGAGATATATATTGATTGATGTTACAGGATAAAAGATGAGCGATGAACTTTTAAATTCATACATAGAAGATAGTAGTTTGCATTCTCTACTTAACTCTTCTAATGAATTATTATTTCACTGCGAATATTGATTTAAAATTTGTTGTCTATTGTATTCTATTAGATTTTTCCTATTGAAGACTAACGATAATTTGTTGTATATTATCTTAGTCATAATATTCTTTATTGGGCTAGTTGAGCTCACCCTTTTCCTTTTTGTTCCATTTTTTTTTTCTCGTGAGGCGAGAATATAAGCGAAAGTATTTAGTCTGGGTATGGAATGAAAGTTCTAGAGAGAGTTGTTTAGTAGTCCTCACCATTTTTGTAAAATAATGTATCAATAAATGTGATGAGGATTTATCTGAGTATAGATATTGTCTAGAAGATAATATTTGTATTCAAACTCACAGTTTTATTGTTGTAATAATAAAGTTGTAGTTGTTTCTGTACCATGTATTAACAACTCAGAATGGGTGATGTATACCTATTTTGGGGGCGTCACAACCCATAACCAAAGTATTATATCAAATTAACTCCTTATTATTTTAGAATAATGAATAGAAGAAAATTTAATTTTATTTATAATAAGTTGGGGTTTTACAACTCTAGTAGTGTTTACATGCTGAAATGGATAGAGTTTTCTCTCATTTTCTCTTTTTTTTTTCAAATAAGCTTTCAAAAGCTCATATTTAATGACCCGATGGCCGCGATTCTACCTACGGCTACCCAGGCTATCCCGAGTCATACGGGTCCTGTCGTCTCGAAGTACGTGTACTTTGGCTATGCGTTGTCCGCTCGAACCTTCATAACTTTCAATCTGGGCATCCGATAAAGGTGTGCTGTACCTTTTCAGAATGTTATTATCAAGAGCTACACAATGACATGGGATAAGAAGTTGTATAAAGTTGGGAAGATGGGTCCATGACCAGATCTTCGAGTCTTCAAAGTCTATCCGTTGTACTGTCTTGTGTAGTAGTCACTCGGGATTTAAGTTATGGTTTTTATGGGACACTTTTGATATGCAGTGTGGATTAAAATGTGTTTAGATGACGTGAATGTAGCATTGAGGTGGCAAAATGATGATTTTTGCCTCCACTGGGGTTATCTCCGGCTTTCGTGTAGATGTGGCAGTCGTTGCTCAGGGTTATCTCTAAGATTGGGCTGCTGTGAATGCTGAATGTCCTTAGGGTTATCTCTGAGGTGGCTTGATCTCCCGAGGTTATCTCCGGGGTTGGAATTGAGTGTCCAGGGGTTGCCTTTGTGTTTGAAACTGACTTTTCTGAGGTTATCTCCAGAACTGGAATTGCATCCCTCAGGGTTATCTCCGAGGTTGGAACTGAATCTCCTGGAGTTGTCTTCGGGGTTGAAACTGAGTATCTCGGGGTTGTCTCCGAGATTTGAAAACTGAGGAGCCCGGGGTTGTCTCTAAGACTAGAACTGCATCCCTTGGGGTTATCTCCGAGGTTGGAACTGAATCTCTCGGGGTTATCTCCGGGGTTGAAACTGAGTTAACTTCTAGGCTTATCTCTGGAAGACAATTTTGCCCTCCTACAAGGTTAGTAACAGGAATATAAATTTTGAGTATCTACAGATGGTATCTATTTGGGTTATTTATAAGAAGTTGTTGTTGAACACAATATTCATATAGGGGAACTAAGTGAGGGCAGATCCTAATCAAGTGCTAGAAGGTAGCCAGCTTGTTGATCTCTCAAAGCACCATTCTGGAATTCATACTCTCCCGTAATTTCCTATAAATCCCAGCAGTTGTATCACAATAGAGCTTTATTACCATCAAACAAAGCATTACCAAAAAAAGTTCAACAAAGCATTATCAAGTAAAATTTCAAAAATAGAGTTGGGTCCAAACAAAGTTTAAAAAACAAAGCACAACAGAGCAGCTGCGATTTCGTAGATAACAAGTAGCTCTGGTGATTTATTCGGACAGAATGGCAAAAAGGAATAGAATTGTTGTTTTTAAATCCATAGAAGTATTGATTGACGATTTTCAAACTTTGAGTATCAAATTGATTTTCGTCCAAACTTGGGGGGATAATTTTGTCATTTGCCCATCTTAAAGAGTAAGAATGTATTTAACCTTCATGGTTGCCCCCCAATTAGCAGCCATAGGATTTGATTAACAAACAAGAAAATTAAGAATTAGATATGTTAACATCAAGATTCGTCCACACATTTCAATCGCCAAACAGCGTTAAATTCCGTACAGAAACGAAGTCACACCAAATGTTTGACGACTTGGCTCGCCGGAGATAGTTCTGGTGTGAGTATTAATGGAGGCTTAATACTCTAGTGCTGTAAAATAATATGAATGTGTCAGCTGATGATTGAGAGCAGATCCTCTGTCCGCATTTTCCCTGTCCCCTTGTGTCCCCTACTTAAATTTTAACACTTAGTGATAAGTAGGTTTATACCTACTTATTGGCTATCAAATTGCTAGAATTATGGCTTAAACTCAAGTATTTTTAGTATTATTTGATGCTTTTTTTGTTTATAGGATTGCATTAAGGAAGCTCATAAGGCATGGCAATGGCTTGGACTTAGCAAGAATGGTGAGCGTGTGGTGAAATGAAGAATAAAGCAAGGCATGTGCATTTGGGAAGGGCATCTGAGCAACTTAAGTGAAGGAATAAAGAAGAAGGAAGTAGCAGCAAAACACTAGTAGAAGAACTGCAGAAGAATGCAGTAATCGAGCCATGGGCACGCGCAAGATAAAGATAAGGAGAAAAGCAGTGGCATACCAAGACGAGATATAAGCGGAAACAAAGATGGCACGCGCCTGGCTCCCCAATTACCATACGAGGGCCGATCACTTTGCTGATCAAGGCTCAGAAAATATTAACTTTTCACTTAAAGTCTGTTGTAGCGTGTTTACTTAAAAGGGGTGTATTTACTAGTTACGAGATAGGAATATAATCAATTTTTTTCCATTTTATGGTTTTGTAGAGCTAGAGAGAGTTCTTAGCTATACTCTACCATTTTGGTTTCTCTCTTTAGATCTTAGTGGCTTTTCATTATAAAGATTTCTCTTGTGGTTTGATTATGGATATGAACTGAGTTTGGAGCTTACTTTGGACATGGATTAATCATATTTGCATTATCTATTCTCTTTAATCTCTTTACTTTCATTGTATTTTCTCATGCTTAGATCAAATCCCATAATGGTTTTTGATTAAGAGATGAACTAATCACCATTATGGGATTCTAATGAAGCTTATTGTGTAGTTCAGATCTATATACCTCATTGTTATGCTTTACTGAGTATATTTGGATTGCCTAATTTTGTTGTGCTTACTGCTTAGATGTTTGATCACCATCTACCCTAATAACTTGTATGGAATTGAAAGAGTAAGTTCAGATTTGACCATGTTAGCATATGTTCATGAAATTTACATGTGATAAATTTTGTGATTCGTAATCCGGATAGACATATACCGACTTATCATGTATAGTCATTGAGAGAGCTTGCACATAAATTAATATTACTTATAAGTCATATAAACATATAGTGAGTTAGGAAATATTGATGTTCATTTGAATTTTATCTAATTTTGTGGATTTTATGTGATATGGGTATGGTGTATTGAAAAATAGTCATGTTTCACTTTCGTGCTCTCGACTAGCAATCCATAGTAATTAATTAAGTTTAACAAAAGGAGTATACTCTGGATGAAGCATTAAGTGACATTAGGATCCCATATCTTTCCAATTTGAATCTCTTCGCTTGTTAATTAGTTATTTTGAGTTGATAATCATTTTAGTTTTTAAATAACTTTTTATTCGATCGTTTAAGCGGCCAGAAATAGCTACAAAGTTGTTGCATGATAGATTAGGAATAATTACCTTTCTCCGTGGGAACGATACTTGACTTACTCTATATTACTTGTTGACCGTGTATAGTGCACGTGTGTGTCTGTTTTGTTAAATCCGAAACAAGCCAACACCTAGCCTCTTACTTAACACCAATTAACTCTAAAATTAAATAAGAGGTTATGTGTCAAAATTTAAGTGGGGAGACACAAGGGGGACAGGAAAAATAGGGACAAAGCATCTGCTCTCCTAATGATTAGGGTATAGTAATGTATTTGTAGTGATCACACCTCCTTTCCCGTATAGAATTAGGATTTCTCATTAGGTATGATTCCTTAATGAGATTGAGCAAATCTTCTTAAAAAAAAGAAGTTGGATTATATCCTGACACTTTTCTTAAGAGTTGAAAATTAAATGCAATTAGAAATCTTAGATTTTTTAAATACTCAACTGCCTAAATAAGTTCATACGTAGTGTGAAGCCCCCAAAATAGGTCCACACGACCCATTCTGAGTCGCCAGATATCACATTATAAAAATCATTTACAAACTTCATTTATACAACTGTTGAAATATTGTGCAGAATACGACCACAGTTAAACTGTGAGTTTTAATACAAATGTATGTAACTCTCATGGTTCCTCGACCACAACCTTAAAATGGTACTTTACATAAAAGTACAGTCAAAAACTGTTTTAGAAATTAAAATTTTTGGGAAGTGCTCAAGGAAACCTTCGTACATGGGAGGCCTTGCGTCAAGGTTATGATAGATATCATATGTCCACGAATTATCCTTGGTTGAATCTAATAGACCCCAAAGAAAAATGAGAAGATTACTATCATGTTCTTTCCAATGGTGAGTCTTCTCTTGACATATAACTATCTCCCTTTATGCGGAATTGAAAATTATATTTCAACCAAACTCCAAGATCATATAGGTAGTGCTCGTAGATATACTCAGCAAGTGGATGTGCACAACCCTGTCTTATGATAACACGAGGTTGTATGTCATTAGACATCTTGTATGATAGTGGCAAAAAAACCCTTCCAAAGTTGGGTTCACCTCACCCTATTCGGTTCACCAAAATTAAATATCAAATGACGTATACAATACGACACACTTATCTAAAGTTCTCAATAAAATTATTTTCATACTATTTAAGGAGAACCTCAACAGCTATAAACCACCGTTCTATTCTCCTATTACCCCCGCTTGACCCAGCTACACTCTTATTACCTGAAAGAAATTGTGAAGCAAAAAGGGTGAGCACAACTAGCCCAGTAAAAAATATCATGACTAAAGATAATTTACATCATCAATAGCCTTCATCAGTAATAAATTAGAGATTTAGAACATATGGTAGATGATAAAACTTTTCAACCATAGTTGCAGTGGAACGAGCAATCCATTAGAAGAGTCAAATAGACCATCAGATCTATTATCTTCTCCATGTTAAAAGTCCACTAATAATATTTTATCCCTATAACTTCAATCAACAATTCATGTCCACAATCATATGAATAACTCATAATCATAATTAATATTCTAAATTCCTCTTTGCACCCAGGACGAAGATAATTTTCATCACCTATCTTCACCTGAAACATCAAAAATTATGGTTATACCAAATCACAATTCCTGCTCATAATCATACTAATAAATTCATCTTTGCACTACGGCCAAAGATATTCATTAACAATTCATCTTTGCACTACAAGCCAAAGATATACAACTGTATTTTAGAAGAGTCAAGTAGAGCATGATATCTACTATCTTTTACGAATTAAAAGTGTATAATCAATATTTTATCACTGAGACTCAGCTTAATAAATAATCCACATCATCGAATCATCCACCCACTCGACCGAGGATATTCATGTAATCATCAATGGTCATGATTATATACCGAATAATCCACGGTTATAATCATACCAATAAGCATCCCATCAATGCACTACGGCCAATGAGAACTTTACCACATCATCTATAACATTACGGGTCATGATTATACCGAATGATCCCTGGTCATAATCATACCAATAAATAGTTCATCTATGCACATAAGCCAAAGATACTCATCAATCAATAGTTCATCTTTGCACGTAAGCCAAAGATATACAACTGTAAAACCAATAATCAACAGTCCATCTTTGCACGTAAGCCAAAGATATACAACTGTAAAACCAATAATCAACAGTCCATCTTTGCACGTAAGCCAAAGATACTCATCAATCAATTGTTCATCTTTGCACGTAAGCCAAAGATATACAACTATAAAACCAATAATCAACAGTCCATCTTTGCACGTAAGTCAAAGATGACTTTCATCATAATATAAGCATGAGGATGATGACAATGATATAAGCATTAATCAAACGAAATCAAGGATAAATATTAAAGAATTTAAATTTATCCAATGTTTAAAAAATATCCAAATTGTCAACATGATACTGCTTTGTGGAGTAAAATTCAAGAATAATATTCATGTACCAAAAATATTTTAGACAGAAAAGAAATATATTTTTCGGGTAAATAGTACCCCACAATAGTACCCTATGAATAGTACTTCGGGAATAGTACCTTGTGAATAGTACCCCAGCATGAAAAGTACCCCAAATACCAGAGTGAATAATATTTAGGTGAATAGTAATTTGGGTGAATAGTAACCCATGAATAGTACTCTGACACGAAAAGTGCCCCGAATACCCGAGTGAATAATACTAGAGTGAATAATAATCGGGTGAATAGTAACCCGTGAATAGTAACTCGTAAAAAAAATAGCAAAGAAAATGATATTCCATGACGAGTATAAAAGAAATAATATCTCATACGAGTATAATAGATTATACGAAACTGCAAATGGATTTTCACCCGCCATGCGATAATCCACGTAGACAAATCATTTTCACAATTTAATAAGGAATGAATACAAAGGATCATTCACCATGCATGCGGTAATCCACATAGACAGGTTATTCCAACAGAATAATAAAGAATGGAACCAGATCATGCGTAATCCGAGCATGCATGGATATTCAACGATGTAATAATAAAGAAGCGAAACCGGTCAGTGCGTAATCCTCATGAGCGGGATATTACAATAGAATAATAAAGAATGGAACCGGTCATGCGTAATCGCACAGATAGGATATTCCAATGAATAATAAAGAATGGAATAACAATGAAGAATTCACGGGCATGCGATAGAGCCGCATGCAGATGAGTTATTCCAACAGAATAATAAAGAATGGAATAATGAAGAATTTCACCGTGTATGCGGTATTCAGCATATGCATGAAAAGTTATTCAACATAATAATAAAGAATGGAATAACAACCACTTACAGTATTGAAAGAAAATAACTCTCTTCATGAATACGAAAGAATAATACCCCTTACTATAATAATAATATCCCTTACCTCAGAAGAAGATTGGATACTGGAATAGTGAAGTAGAAGACTTCGCTTCTTCTTTCTCTCTATAGCTTCTCTCTCTATAATTTCTCTATAATAATTTCTCTTGTGAGACTTAGTGAATTGGTGAAAAATAATGAAGGAATGAGCTTCTATTTATAGGAAAATATATTTCCATAATTGCACATTTTGGGGCTCGAAATATTACAGTATAATACCCTCACCTTTTCTTTCATTTTTAATTTAGTCATGCAAGTATTATCAAACTTGCACCACCTCCCCTAATAGTAAATCAAGTGAATCAATAGTAAATCATGTGACTCAATAGTTCTAAACATGTGAAAAAATTAATTATAGTATAGTACCTTCAACTATACCTCCATTTTTAACTTAGTCAAGCAAGTATTATCAAACTTGCACCAACTCCCCTAATAGTAAATCATGTGAATCAATAGTACACACATGTGAACACATAGTTATAAGCATGTGAATTAATAGCAATTAATTGCTCATTTATCTGGTTAATTACCCGATTGGTCAATATAACCTCCAGACATCAATTATTATCGAAATAAATATCGATTTTCACTAACACTAATAATTCCAACACAATGGAACTATCAATTTCATCTTTAATCAACACGAACTTATTCATCATTAATATTAAAATTCACAATATTTAACAACTAGGTCGTTCCCAGGAAATAGGGGACTTTTCGATAAGGATTTCTCCTTATTGGCGCGCAATTAGGTGACCAAACCTCTCCTTGACAGAACTTCTAGACATTGTCAATATTGCGAATAATAATATGAATAACTTTGTTGTCTCAATTATTGATTTAATAATATAACATATTATGCAGATGATACTGTGACAATAATTTAATCAATAATATGAGAGATATGATCAAAGACAATTATTGTAGTAATAATTGAGTATAACTGAGTGACTTCTTACGTAAGCATCAATAATCAATACCGGGTGCTACTATGCAACCACGCGTATTACTGTACTTTTACTACCGGGTAGTTCAACAGTTTTAACGGTAACACTTTCGCCGTTATTTTTAATAAAAGATAAATCTGTCGTTTTCTAAATACGACAATACTTCCGTTGGGGAGTCCACCAATGATTATGCCGTCGAACGAATATTCTCTGTGAAAATGAATATTCCCTGACACAACAAATAACAACTTGCTTACTTTGTAAAATTTTCAAATATCACCTTTAACTTTAACCCTTTCTCAATTTAACCATTTACTAAATAACATAATAATTATAAGAAAATTGAATACTTTCATTTCATAAAATTCGGGGTCTCACATGTAGGGTTAAATACCTCCACGTGGATTTTGGCCCACTATATAATTCATGCCCAAATAATTACACCCCAACAGTATATATAATCTCAATCTTTAAATATGGACCTTAGTAAATTGGGCAAAGGTTCAAAAATGCCCCTGATATTTATACGGATGTCCCACTTGCACCCTAAACTAATTTTTTTTCCAAAAGTACCCTTAACATTTCAAAAAATAGGTCACTCGTGCCTCTGTCGTTAACAGAGGACAAACGGGGTTAAAATGTGATGACATGGCAGGTTTAAATATAAAACATATTCTAAATAAAAAATATATATATCATTTAATCAAAACAAAAAATACTAAAATAAAAAATAAAAAAAGCATAACATATTTACATCATTTAATCAAAATACTAAAATTCAAAACATAACATATTTACATCAAATACTAATTAAAAAATACTAAAATACTAATTAAAAAATACTAAAATACTAAAAAAATCAAATTAATACTAAAATTCAAATTATTTTGTTAATTAATCAAAACAACAAAAATTCAAATTACATCATTAAAATACTAAAATCATAATACTAAATAATAATTGATATAAAATACTAAAAGATATAAAAAATATTAACGCTTATTTAATACTAATTAGTATTTTATATTAATAAATTGATGACATTATTTAAAACTAAAAGATATAAAAATATTAACATTATTTAATACTACTTAGTATTTTATATCAATTAGTATTTTATATTAATTAGTATTTTATATCAATTAGTATTTTGACGTTATTTTATATCAATTAGTATTTTATATCAATTAGTATTTTAAAAGCTGAGTATTATGATTATTTTAGTAATTTTAATATTAATTTTAAAATCATATCAATTTAAAAATATTTTAGTATTATCAATTTTTAAACTGGAGTATTATCAATTTTAAAATCATATCAATTTTAATATTTTTAATATTTATTAATTTAAAAATATTATTTAGTATTATGATTTTAGTAATGTAAAATTTTATATCAATTAGTATTTAGTATTATGAATAAAATAATTTGAATTTTAGTACTTTTTAATTTAATTTTTTTAGTATTTTATTTTTTTTTTTTAATTAGTATTTTAGTATTTGATGTAAATATGTTATGTTTTGAATTTTAGTATTTTGATTAAATGATGTAAATATGTTATACAACTTATTTTATTTAATTAGTTGTTTTGATTAGTTAACAAAATAATTTGAATTTTATTATTTTGATTAAATGATGTAAATATGTTATGTTTTTTTTATTTTGAATTTTAGTATTTTTTTTGTTTTGATTAAATGATATATATTGTTTTATTTAGAATATGTTTTATATTTAAGCTTGTCACGTCATCACATTTTAACCCCGTTTGTCTTCTGTTAACGGCAAGGGCACGGGTGACCTGCTTTTTGAAACGTTAAAAGTACTTTTGGAAGAAAAAAATTAGTTTATGGTGGAAGTGGGACATCCGTGTAAACATCAGAGGCATTTTTGAACCTTTGTCCTTACTAAATTGGAGAGATTATAGAAATGTCCATGCAATAAAGTCAATGGTCATAACTAGATTTACGGATTCATGAAAAAACAAAAATAAAAAAAATGTAAACTGGCTATTGTAGAGCTCGATATATGACTTTATTACAAATCTCAATTTCGTAAAATAATTAATAAATTCATAACACAAAATGATATCTATATATGAAAAATATCGTTATAAATGTATAACCACGATACTAATATAATTATAACTAACATCAAAGTCCATTCTTTTTCCTTCTTTTGGTTGGCTTTTTTTTTGGGGTGATAAGATGGACTTTATTTATGTTCTTATTAATATAAACATAACTGGGAAAAATTAAACCACCTTGGTAGGAACAAAAGCAGAGGTTTAGTCACTAGTTATTATCAATAAATAAGTTGTATAACTAAGTTGCCTAGTAGGAACAAAAGCTCAATAAGAAAAAGGTCAAAAGTAAAAGTAGAGATACCATTAATTAAATATTAGCATATATTAAATGAATAAGTTGGGCATATATATAGTAAATAAAGATGATAAAAAGTACGGGTTAAATACAAAGTCGATCACTGAACTTATCTAGTTGGGTATTGAGCCCCTTTCTTCTAGTCAACGCAAACGAAGCCCCTTTCTATTTAAATATTTGGACTTTGAGCCCTCAAGTATACATGTGCATTGACACGCTTTATGTGGCGAGATCCGATGGACATTTTTATTTTATTTTACAAGTGGACGAGCTGACGTGACCATTTTTGAAATTTTTCCCAAAATTATGTAGATTCAAAGATTCTAACAACTCACCTCTAGTTTGGAACTTTGGTGCAATGACCAACTGAGCAACATGAGTCTTGTTGTTATTATTTTGCAAAGATTTATATTTATAACTAAATATTTATCGAAAATTATATAATATTTAGCTAAAATATTAAATATAATATTTAATTAATATTTTACCAAAAATATAAGTAAAATATATTTAATATTAATTCTTCCCAAGCAGTATTATTTATCTTGTCGTGCCTATCGGAATACCGATGCTCCGAACAAAACATATCTCCACACCTACACTGAAACCCCATCAATTCGACCTTTTGTTTACATCCAGAGCACCGATTTACCCATTTCCTCTTCAGCTTAGTCTCTTTATTACCTTCAGCAGATCTAAGATCGGATACTGACGACTCTTGTGATTTTGCCGACCTTAATCTCAGATCTGAGCTCTCCGGCAACCTAGCAGAACTCAAGCTCTGGTCATCGTTCAATGTGGGTCAATTGCACGACTTGATTTATCTTGCATCATATGAACGAATGAAAACTGCGAATTGCTTAGTTATAAATTTGGGAATTTAATTGTTTAGTTATAAATATAAATCTTTTAATTTGGGAATTTAATTGTTTAGTTATAAATATAAATCTTTGCAAAATAATAACAACAAGACTTATGTTGCTCAGTTGGTCATTGCACCAAAGTTCCAAATTAGAGGTGAAGTGTTCGAATCTTTGCATCTACATAATTTTGGGAAAAATTTTAAAAATGGCCACGTCAGCTCGTCCACTTGTAAAATAAAATAAAAAATGTTCACGTTAGATCTGCCACATAGGCGCCACGCAGGCAGGTCAATGCACATGTGGCGCCTGGGGCTCAAAGTCCAAATTTTTGAATAGAAAGGGGCTCCATTTGCGTTGACTAGAAGAAAGGTGCTCAATACCCAAATACGAGATAAGTTCAGTGGTCGACTTTGTATTTAACCCTAAAAAGTACTAAAAGCCTTCAACCGCATGTGTGTATAAGCATCGGTAAACGTTACATTTAAAATTAAGAGTAATAATTACTTTGCTTTTCTTATCAAAATTTTTAATTGTTGTCTCTAATAAGTGTTTAAAATAATACCACCTATGTTCTTAAAAAATTGTCGTTTAAAATTTTTACATATAAATTAAGAAAGTCATTTAATACTATTATTTAATAATTAAAATTTATTTGAAATTCCATCACTACCCCTTTATGGAAAGTTAAAAATTATTAATACAAAGAAAAGAATTTCTTGGGACAATGAGAGAAGGTAAGGGTGATATAGAAAAGTAATTAATTTATTCTCCTTGAAAGTTGTAAATGACAAATAAATTCGAGCAAATATTTTTTTCTAAAACGACAATCTTTTATGAACGGAGAGAGTAGTATAAAATTAAAGTTAATAGTCTTGAAATAGCCGGTAAGATCTCTTTTTACTTTGAAAGTTCATCGTAATTAACCGCCGCTAATTGAAATTTGAGCAAGTAACCAAATTGGGAACCGAATCGCTTTAAAATCGCACGAACCGCACCAACAATTTCACGGCGATAATAATGTTTTAGGTGGGTTGAATAACCAAATTAACGGTTCCGATTTGGTTACTAGCCAAAACCACACGCATAAAACCGAAATTGCACCATGTGTGTGTATGTATGTATTATCTCTAGTAAATTCTAAAGTTACTTTTTACTTAAACACGTTTAGAGAAAACTTCAGTCTTGCATTGTCATTTTTTCACCAATTGAAAGGAGATGGTTAGAGGTTATAGTGTCAAAAATTAAGCATTTCGGTTTTTGAATTTCGGATTTGTTTGATGTGTTATTAGAGGGGCTTATAGCTGAGGGGCCAAATTCGTTGGTGCGAGCACTTGATGCATCGGTTAATGTCTATGTTATAGTAGTAATAATCTAATAAATTATTTTTTTTAATTAGGTACAGTTAGGATTAGTTTTTAAAAGTCCTAGCTCCCTGCAATATATAAGATAGAATTTCATTCTATCTCCAGTATATACTTTTAATTTTTGAGGAACTAGATAAACATTCTTCCTTGTTATCGAATATATGGCCTCCGTTGTTTTATATAGCGTATGTTTTAGTTTTAAAGCATCATTCCTTTATTATAAACTAAAACTATTTTATGTGTCTCACTGTTCTATGATTTGATGGTGAATTTGACATGTTTGGCAGAAATTGTTTTGTTTCTATGCTTGATATAATTCTCATTATTGACTCTGTCACTAAGTTAATTGCTCGGTGTGAGCTCTGTGTTAAATTTTATTGAAGGCTTAGACCTTTTTGTTGTTTTAATTGGTTTTAGAACCGAAACCATACCAACTAAAACCGCACCGCACAGTTTAAAACCGCATTGCACCAATCACAAGCGATTTCGTGTGCGATTTTGGATTTGTCAAACCGCACCTAAACGATTTTGGGTGCGGTTTGGACTTCAAATCGCAACATGCTCACCCCTACCGCGAATGTATGTTTTTCCTAAATTTCTCCTTAGTTTCTCATCTGACTGTCTTCTCAGGTTCTTCACTAAAATACTAAGATGGAATATATTCTAATAATGAAATTGGAATAGAATAGTTTATAAAAAAAAAAATCTAAAATATAGGAGTATATACTTTATATTAAATATATGATAACAATATGGAATTAATATTTTTATAAGTAAAAGTGTTAGTTTCACAAGTTACTCTCTCACACGAGGATGAATCTCACACTTACTATTCATGTGAAAAATCGTTTATAAATCTATCAAATTTACTCGTTAAAATATCAATTTCCTAATAATATAATAATTACCGTAAATATGCATTTTAAACCCCTCACATTCATCTAGCATTTTTAGTCTCAAGCCATCTATATATATATATATATATGATCCATAGCATGTATTTGGTATGGATCAAAAATTGGCAAATAACATCTCTACCTTCCATACCTTCCATAACAACTATCAATGGTTGAGATTAAAAAAGCCATCTTGCCATTCGCTAGAAATACTAGCGGATTGGTTAAAAAAAATATGCCCCCATCATCAACGTCATTTAAACTATTAAACTATTAAACACAATCGCCGTATACTAGTGGACCAACTCAATGCATCCATTATGAAAATCCAAATTCACTATTCAATTAATTTACAAATCATGTTCCAGTGATATCAAATAGAAATCCAGACAATATATATCACATATAATAAAACTCAAGTCAAATACCATGTCATTCATTAGCCAAGGGTCTTGAGCTCAGCAAGGTGCCTAGAAAGATCATCCTCATCGACCTTCTCCGTAGTCTTCAGGGGCACCGCATGGGCCGCCGGTTGTGGTAGGCCAACTGAGACCTAAAGGCCGTAATCATCAGCCACTTGCTGCATCAAGCAGTTGACTTCACCCTCGGGAGTCGAAAGAGAAGTGCTTCCGGCCATCAAACTCTCCATAAACTCGGCCTGAACCTCTATATTTACAAATTGACGCTCGAAACTATCCATAGTCTCGAACATCTTCTGCAGGTTCCCCGTGGCGAGCGTGGACTTGAGCGATTTGACGATGTTGGACATGGATTTACTGATGGTGGTCATCTTGGCTTGGGTGTTGAGCCTGGCAACGACGGCGTCGAGACGAGAGGCTAATCGGAGGTAACTCATCTGCTCGTTGTGCTTCCGGATAGCGTTCTCGGCATAGATGCGAGCGCCGTCCATGTTGCCTTTCTCGATGACTTTTTTGACAATGATGTTAAATAACCCCCTGCGCGAAGTCGCGAACCTCTAGAAGTCTTAAAAAATCTTAATGGGAACATAATCAAGGATAAATAGAGGAGATGCAAACTCTGATCCACCCCAATCCATCTCTGTGAAAGCAAATTCTTTTTTAAAAAGCGCACAAAAAAGAAGAATCTGTCTATGAAATGGGTGAGGTGAACATTAGTATTGGCATGGTGTACTTATATTTGGTCTAAAATTTGCAGCTCCAAGGTCATTCTTTTCTCTGTCATCATTTCTAATCAAGGGAAGCGAGTCAGATGACCATCTCCGGAAGAAATTTCACAGTTCTAGCATTTGGGATCTTCGTTCATCATGCCGGTGTAAAGGATCTTCAGATCTTCGTTCATCAGGCCAGTATAAAGGATCTGAAATCTGAAAGGTTTCTTCCATTTTATTCTCGTCGATCTTTACGAACTGTAATTATAAGATAAGGATTGGGAATGTAACGAATAGATTTTTTGAGTTGTGATTCTGGGGACAGAATCCTTTTAAAGGGGAGGATGTAACTATCGAGAAATTTATAATTTAATTTAAATATTTATTGAATTAAATAAATATTTTAAATAATTTATTTATTAAGGAAAATAAATAATTGATGAATTGTGGTGAATTAATTTAGTAACTAAATTGATTAAAGTTAATTAAGTTGAGTAATGATAATTTTATTTGAAGGATTTAATTTAAGGAAATAATTAAATTAAATCAATTTCTTAATATTTAAGAAAATAATTAAGCTAAATAAATTGTTTAATTTAATGGAAATAAATAAATTAAATAAAGTGATGTGTCTAGTTTATTAATTAAATTAGATATATAATTATTTCTAAGATAATGATAATAAGAATTTTATTATTATTATAAGTTATTTAAATTAGATAAACTAAAGTTATATAAATTAAATAGATTAAGAGTGTGACAATGGAAAACCATATGATATAAATATTATTTAAATAATATAGTTGGGAGTTTATGTGATTAGCCAAACAAGGCCATATGGCCTTTGGCATTATTCAACTGACGTGAACCTTTTTGTGTTTTTACCTGACGTTAGTGGGAGTCAGTTTATTATAATTCCTACGCGTTTATTGTTCTAAGGCTAAGTTCAGTGAGAAGGAGAAATAACAGAGAGTGTTGAGAGAAAAGCTTGGAAGAGAGAATCACAGTGATATCAAGTGGAAGAGAAGGGTTTGTTAATTGGTTTGCTAATCAAGGTAAAAACTATCTCCATTCTAACTCTTAGTTTCGATATATATATATATATATATATATAAATATATTATGTGATTGGAAATCACGTGAAGTGTGATAGATGTATGTTCATATAGGTTTGCAAAACTCTGTTAATCATCATGTATGCTTATTATTTGTTATCAAATTCGTGTAAATTGGGTGTAGGAAGAACAAGGAAAATAACAGTGTTTATGTTCTTATTATATGGCTTAGAAAGTACAAAAATTGATGCTCTATATGTGTAATAATCTGTAGTTTGTTATTGGATTGTGATAATATGTTAAAAAACGAAAACAACGAAGTTTAAATCATGTCAATTGATTAAGAAACGAGTTCGTGGCAATCAAATTCGTTAAAAGTATAAAAATGAAGAAAATTTGGAAAAACTATGGTCTTGATTCCTCAAAATCATGTATATGTAATGTTTTGTATATAGAATGGTGTTTAGCATGAATAACTACAATATGTCAAAGTTTTAGATGTTGAATTTGGGAGAAATTCTATTGAATTGGGATTTTTGGCCTTTAGCAGTGTATTAGTTCGCGTCTGTAAAAGCTGAGTCTGGTCTTTCACCAGCGGAGCGCCTGCACAGCGTTGTTATCGCGAGTAGTGACATGAGGCATTGAGCGTGGTGCCTTGATGTTCTTGTGGTATGTGATAATGATATATTACTCTCTTTGACCACGACGTAACCCGATCATGAGCAGTGAAATGCTCGCTTAATTTGCAGGTCATATATAATGAACTTATGTTAGCTAAGCAAGCATGTTAATGATGTTAAGGTATAGTAGAAACTATAATAACAAATTCCAATGTGTTATAATGCAAAGTGTAAAGATTTGAAATAATGATATAAGTAAGTTCTAAAATGAAACCAAGTGTGATGTTTTTTAAAGTTAGAGATGAATGCTTAAGTTATGTTGGTTTGTAATGAGATTCAGATTCGTTAAGTATATTAACCTACGTGTTTAGGTGCTAGGTTAGGGTTATGACCTAAGTGATGGTTTAAACCCTAAAGCTAATATTCAAACAATTAATTATTATTGCAATTTTAATGATATGTGTAGGATAATTGGAGATTATTTTAGGTTTGTATAACTTACAATCGAGGCAAGTTCCTAAACCTTAACTCTTTACATTGAGCAAGCTTTCGAACTTCATTCTTTTCATATTGAATGCATGTTCCCATTCCTAAATCGTGATTGTATAAGTTCCTAAAATTCTTGTAAGGTTTAACAAGCCTAGTTTATCTTGAGTTTTTTTGTGCAAGCTCTTGTAACCTAATTCGTTACATCGAGCAAGCTTTACTTTCCTTATTATCATTCGAAGCATATATTGTTCTAATACATTAATTCATAGAAGATTTTTTTAAACTCCTTTGAATAGAGCACTTTGCATGTAAATCATGTTATTCAGTTATATATATTGTTGATATCCGATCTTTGACTTTAATAGCCTTGTTCAGTTATACATTCTCGTATTAAACCTTTATTGATGGAAGTTGAATAGTGTTCTAAAATTCTAGAGACACTGATAAGCTAGTTCCAAACTAAACTTTCTTTAGTGCGGAAATTCTAAATTCAAACTGAGACGAACAACCCTAATTTAGGGGATTTTTGTACGTGTAATGTTTAGATGTTTGTGCACAATACATGGTACAAAGGGTTGATCCCCCTAAGTACGATAAGAAGGGTCTGTAAAGTCTAATGACTGTTAAGGTTAAGGTAATAATACCTATATACTAGAGACATAGTTTGTGGTCTTAAGACCCTCAGACATTGATTTCGAACTTATTATCTGCACTAGATTCATAGAGCAAGTTCATTATTGTTCAGCATTCGTTGTTCACTCTTATATTGTTATCATTACTACTTTCTATATTAGTGAGCAATTGTTTGCTCACTCTTGCATTTAACACTGCAGCTAAAGTTGAGGAAGTCGATGAGCCGTCTACTAGTCAAGGAAAGGGGAAGACGTCCAAATGTTGAAGACATATGAGAAGTTTATTTTAATGAATTATGTTAAAGACTTGTTTTAATATATGATGTATTCCGCAAACTGATGTAATAATTTTAAGGTTAGATTACCTAGGATTTATTTTGAGATGATGATGTAACCCTTTAATGGGGAAGATTATTGTTTAAGTTTTTTTTAAAATTTTGTCTTTATCCTTTATTGATGGGTAGTTAGATGTAATAGTTTTGATAAATGAGCACCAAATCCTGTGGAAATGAAGTACCTGGATTTGGGGGTGTCACAGGGAAAGTGCCAACAAATAAGGAAGCTTAAGTTCACCGTGTTCAGCAAAATACTCGCTCTGTATAACTGAGGGCATTTCTATCCAATGAAGTTTTTAATCCAGTCCGCTAGTATAACTAGCGGACGGCGAATCCTCTTTTCTAATCTCAGCCGTTCAGAATTAGTACGGAAGGTATAGATGCTATTTGTTATTTTTTGATCCATAGCAAATAGATATTATGGATCATTCCCCTATATATATATATATATATATATATATATATATATCTAATGGCTCCAAACCTTTCTTTGACTAAAAATTTGGCCCCTCCTATTCCTCTTATTTAACAGTCAAGTCAAAGACACAACTAATGTTTGTGTGTTCATGAAATGGGGTTTTTAACCCATTTACGACGCCCAAAACTCGAACCCACCCATTGAGAACTTTCTAAGTTCTTTTTTTTTCTTTTTTGAAGAAAGAGCTCTTTTATCCTTTAGTATTTTACACATAAATTGTTTTGAAATGGAATGAATTTATTTATATATTGAGCAATGCTATATCTCCAACAAAAATCATTTTTAAAGCATTTTTTTGTGATATGAAAAATTGATCTTGATTTGCTAAGAGAGCACTCTAAAATTTGTATCATTTTAAAATTTTAAATAGCTTCACCTTTTTTATGATTAATTTTATTCCTACCCGGATTTATTTTTTATTTATCAATGTACATCTTTATCTTCTTTTGATGGGAATGGAACCATGGAGGTTTAGTAGGGTTTGATCCGAACACTCATCACAAGGTTGGTAATAGAAAAGAATGTCCTTATATAGACTACACGTTTTAATTGCAAGGGAAACAGGGTTGCATGGGAGTTGGGTTACAGACCCAACATGTATAAATCTACTATATTAGATATATATATATATATATATATATATATATATAGTCCAAACTCTCTCCGGTAATGAAGGGAGCTAATTAAAAAGCGAAGCGGCTATATAGCGGCGGTTTTTTAAATCGCTATAGCATAAAAATCGGCTTTCTATACTATATCAACGAAAAAAACTGTCGCTATAGTCGGTTCATTCTTAGTTTGCTCCTTCCAGTTCGCTAGAGAAGCGGACCGATCCATAATGCTTAAGTTAAACTTCAAATACCCAAGAAGTTGAGTAATGAACTAATAAGCGTATATCTTAACAGAAGATGCCTCCTAGAAGAAGACAACCACGTCAGCAAACACCTCCAGAGGGGTCTACTAATAATAACAATGAGACCAATGCTAATCCGGTTCAGCAGTTGGTAGCTTTGTTGACAGGTGCACTTGCAAATCAACTGCAAGCTCAAGTCACGACTCTCAAGGATTTCAAAGTGGTTGGACAGCCAGAGTTTCAAGGGTCTATAAATCCAGTGGAAGCCCAAACCTGGATCATGGAAATGGAGAAGGTGTTCGACGTTGCTAGAGTTAATGAAGATCAAAAGAATGCGTTCATAGCGTTCATGCTTTGAAGTCGAAGAAGCTAGCTCTTTGGTGGCAAGCAAATAAGGTTCGTGGAGGACAAGGAGTGATAGCGTGGGATAGATTCAAGGAAATGTTTTTCAAAATGTACTTTCCAGCGAGTTCTCGGAATCAGCTGGAAGTGCAATTTCTGGAGTTGAAGTAAGGAACGATGACGGTGCCGGAATATGCTGCGAAGTTTAACGAGTTGGCAAGGTTTGCCACATATCAAGTCAATACCGACGAGCGTAAAGCGAGAAGGTTGGAACAAGGATTGAAACCCTGGCATTACAGCAAGGTTTCAATGTTCCAGCTGAATACATTTGCAGCTGTACTGGAGAAGGCAATTATCGCGGAAGGTGGAAGCGATGCTTTGACCAAGTACAACAAAGAATAGAAGAAGAGGAAGAATGAGAATGAAAATAAGGCGGGTGGAAGTAACGTTGGAAGTAATAATCAGAAGAGGAAATGGAGCGAGAATTCGACTGCGGGAGGACAACAGGGAAATCAGCAGAAGAAAAAGTTTGAGGCTTGCGCAACTTGCGAGAAGAACCATACTGGGGTATGTTTGAAGGGAAAGCGAGTGTGTTTCAACTGTGGTCAGGAGGGACACATTGCACCGAATTGTTTTTATCCGAAGAAAGGAGCATGTTTCACCTGCGGTTCAAAAGATTACATGGCTCGTGATTGCCCTAAGAAGCCACCGGAAAGTGCAAGTGGTGGAAAAGGAAACAACAACGGTGGTGGTGCATTGACTATCATTTGGATCGCCACGATGTCAATGAGCCCTCTGCGAGGACTTTTAATATGATTGTATGCGGGGATCTTTCATCTGATCTAAGGATTTGGTGTCAAGTATCATTCCGATTAATGGTATTAATGATTATGTACTATTTGATTCGGGTGCTACTTGTTCATTTATATCCGATGAATTTGCTCAGAACTTAGATTTTCCCAAGGAAGAATTAGAATTTCCCTTAAGTATAGAGATTGAAAATAGAGAAGTGATTCCTGTTAGATTTGTATATAAGAATTGTAGAGTGGTCATAAAAGGTCACGAGATGATGGTAGATTTGATACCAATTAGACTTGGTGAATTCGATGTTATTCTGGGAATGGATTGATGATTCAATTATGGAGCAGTAATTAATTGCTAAAGGAAGTGTGTTAACCTTATGACTCTGTCAAAGGTTGTGTTCTTTGGCAGCAAGTCAGCTCGACAAGCAAGTTATCTGACGGTGATGCAAGCAAAGAAGTTGTTAAAACAAGGGTGTGTAGGATACTTAGCCTACATCGTCGATACACAGAAAAAGAGTGCGAAGTTGGAAGAGATACCGATCATAAGAGATTTTGCAGACGTATTTCCAGACGATTTACCGGGTCTTCCACTGGATTGACAAATCGAGTTTGTGATTGACCTACTACCAGGAATGGCCCTGATATCTAAGGCACCATACAGATTTGCCTCGGTAGAGATGAAGGAGTTGATGGTGCAATTGCAAGAATTGCTCGACAAGAAGTATATTCAGCCGAGTGTTTAGCCATGGGGAGCACCGGTGTTGTTTGTTAAGAAGAAACACAGATCGATGCGGCTCTGCATTGATTATAGAGAATTGAATAAAGTCATGATTAAAAATAAGTATCCATTGCCTAGAATTGATGATCTGTTCGATCAGTTGAAGGGAGCGATATATTTCTCGAAGATAGATTTGAGAAGTGGTTATCATCAGCTAAAGGTGAGGCCGGAGGATGTACCAAAAATAGCATTTAGAACTCGGTATGGTCATTATGAGTTTCTGGTTATGTCTTTTGGTTTAACCAATACACCTACAACGTTCATGGATTTGATGAACAGGGTGTTTAAACTATTTTTGGACAAATTTGTAGTGGTGTTTACTGATGATATACTGGTGTATTCCAAAACCATGGAGGAGCATGTGGAACATTTGAAATTGACGTTGGAGACGTTGAGAAAAGAGAAGTTGTACGCTAAGTTCTCAAAATGTGAATTTTGGTTGGAACGTGTACAGTTTCTCGGACACGTTATTAATAAGGACGGAATTTTGGTAGATCCATCAAAGGTTGAAGTTGAAATAAACTAGGATCAGCCGAAGACACCGTCAGAAGTAAAAAGTTTCTTAGGATTGGCAGGATACTACAGGCGTTTTATTCTAGACTTTTCCAAAATCGCAACTCCGTTGACGATTTTAACTAGAAAAGCGGTTAAGTTTGTTTGGACAGAGAAGTGTGAGGAAAGTTTTCGAGAGTTAAAGAAGATTTGAGCTCACTTTTTGTGTTGTCATTGCACGATGATCTGAGGAAATTTTGTGGTGTATAGTGACGCATCGCATAAAGGACTAGGTTATGTGCTTATGCATAACGACAGAGTTATTGCGTATGCATCACGTCAGTTGAAAAATTATGAGAAAGGGTATCCGACTCATGACTTAGAGTTGGCAGCGGTGGTATTTTCCCTGAAAATTTGGAGACATTATCTTTATGGAGAGAGGTGTGAGATATATACCGACCATAAAAGTCTGAAGTATATCTTTACACAAAAAGATTTGAATATGAGGCAGAGAAGATGGTTGGAGTTGATTAAAGACTATGACTGTGAGATTTTCTATCATCCCGAAAAGGTGAATGTTGTTGTTGATGCCTTAAGTAGGAAAGGACGGGAGAAGTTAATGTTGCTAACTGATCAAGAGAAGCTAGTGTCGGAAATGGCTAAGATGGAGTTGGAAATTAAATATCCGACAGAATCCGATGAAAAGTTATTCCAGATGGAAAATAGTTCAACGTTGGTGGATAAGGTGAGAAATGCACAATTTTAGGATGAAGACTGCGGAAAGATAAAACAGAGGATATCTGAAGGTGAGGAAAGCAAATTCAAAATCGATTCGGAAGGGTTACTTCGATTTGAAGGGAGAATTTGGGTTCCGCCAGTACCAGAGGTTAAAGAAGAAATTCTGAATGAAGCTCACAACTCACGATATTCGATTCACCCTGGGAGTACAAAGATGTAACAGGATCTTAGACATCATTTTTGGTGGCCGAATATGAAGAGGGATGTGGCTTAGTGTGTGGCGAAATGCTTAACGTGTCAAAAATTCAAAGCTGAACATCAAAGGCCAAGAGATTGTTACAACCGTTGGAGATACCAGAATGGAAATAGGAGCATATCACAATGGATTTTATGGTAGGTCTTCCAACGACTCAACAAGGTTATGACGCCATTTGGGTGATTGTCGATCGACTGATGAAGTCGACACACTTTTTGCCAATCAAGATTCGATTTACCCTAGATCGGTTAGTAAAACTGTACGTGAAGGAAATTGTTTCAAGGCACGGTGTACCTGTGTCTATTGTATCAGACAGAGATCCACGTTTCACATCTAATTTCTAGAAATGACTACAAGAGAGTTTGGAAACACAGCTGAGAATGAGCACAGCGTACCATCCTCAGACCGACGGACAAAGAGAGAGAACCATCCAAACACTAGAAGATATGCTCAGAGTATGTATTATGGATTTCAAGGGAAATTGGGATGACCATCTGCCATTGGTGGAATTTGCCTATAATAATAGTTATCACGCGAGTATTGGCATGCCGCCTTACGAAGCGTTATACGGCAAGAAATGCAGAACTTTGTTATGCTAGGACGAGGTAGGTGAACGTTAGCTATTAGGTCCAGAATTGGTACAACAGACTGTCGAGATCATCAAAGTAATTCGAGCAAGATTGATAGCAGCACAAGATAGACAGAAGAAATATGCTGATCAACATCGACAAAATCGAGATTCGATGCCGGTAGTTATGTTTTCCTGAAAGTGAGAGGAAGGGAAAAATTCGATTTGGCAAGAAGGGAAAATTGAGCCCTAGATTTATAGGACCTTTTAAAGTGCTTTATCGAGTTGGCGAAGTGGCATACGAGATAGCTTTACCTTCGGAGTTGGAGCATATTCATAATGTTTTCTATGTATCGGTATTGAGGCCATATAAGCCTGATTATAAGCATGTTATAGAATATGAGCCCTTACAGTTTGAGAAAGATTTATCATATGAAGAAGTCCCTGTTCAAATTGTTGACAGAAAAGAGCAAGTACTGAGGAATAAAGTGATACCTTCTGTTAAGGTAATCTGGATGAACCACAATGCTGAAGAAGTTACTTGGGAACTTGAAAGCGTTATGATGAAGAATTATCCTCAGTTGTTTGCTTGATTTTGTATAGCGATTCTGGGGACAGAATCTTGTTTAGGAGGGAAGAATGTAACGAATAAATTTTTTGAGTTGTGATTCTGGGGACAGAATCCTTTTAAGGAGGGAAGGATGTAACGATCGAGAAATTTATAATTTAATTTAAATATTTATTAAATTAAATAAATATTTTAAATAATTTATTTATTAAGGAAAATAAATAATTAATGAATTGTGGTGAATTATTTTAGTAACCAAATTGATTAATGTAATTAAGTTGAGTAATGATAATTTTATTTGAAGGATTTAATTTAAGGAAATAATTAAATTAAATTAATTGCTTAATATTTAAGAAAATAAATAAGTTAAATAAATTGTTTAATTTAATGGAAATAAATAAACTAAATAAAGTGATGTGTCTAGTTTATTAATTAAATTAGATATATAATTTTTTATAAGATATAATGATAAAAAGAATTTTATTATTATTATAAGTTAGTTAAATTAGCTAAACTAAAGTTATATAAATTAAATAGATTAAAAGTGTGACAATGGGAAACCATATGATATAAATATTATTTAAATAATCTAGTCGGGAGTTTATGTGATTAGCCAAACAAGGCCTTATGGCCTTTGGCATTATTCAACTGACGTGAGCCTTTTTGTGTTTTTACTTGACGTTAGTAGAATCGATTTATTATAATTCCTCGCGCGTCATTGTTACAAAGGCTAAGTCAAAGGTGAGAAGGAGAAATAAGAGAGTGTTGAGAGAAAAGCTTGGAAGAGAGAATTGCAGTGATATCAAGTGGAAGAGAAGGGTTTGCTAATTGGTTTGCTAATCAAGGTAAAAACTATATCCATTCTAACTCTTAGTTTCGATATATATATATATATATATATATATATATATATATTATGTGATTTGAAATCACGTGAAGTGTGATAGATGTATGTTCATATAGGTTTGCAAAACTCTGTTAATCATGATGTATGCTTGTTATTTGTTATCAAATTTGTGTAAATTGAGTGTAGGAAGAAAAAGAAAAATAACAGAGTTTATGTTCTTATTATATGGCTTAGAAAGTACGAAAATTGATGCTCTATATGTGTAATAATTTGTAGTTTGTTATTGGATTGTGATAATATGTTAAGAAACGAAAACAACGAAGTTTAAATCATGTCAATTGATTAAGAAACGAGTTCGTGGCAATCAAATTCGTTAAAAATATAAAAATTAAGAAAATTTGGAAAAACTATGGTCTAGATTCCTCAAAATGGTGTATATGTAATGTTTTGTAAATAGAATGTTGTTTAGCATGTATAACTACAATATGTCAAAGTTTTAGATGTTGAATTTGGGAGAAATTCTGTTGAATTGGGATTTGGGCCTTTAGCTGTGTATTAGTTCGCGTTTGTAAAAGCTGAGTCTAGTGCATCGCATGATATTTACCTGGCGCATGGTTGTCGATGGTAGATGTGACATTTGGAGACGCATGGTATGCGATGAATTGATATATTACTCGCTTCTGTATGTGAGTAGCCGATCATGACAGTGAAGTCTGCTTAATTTGCAGGTCATGTATAACGGACTTATATTAGGTAAGCAAGCATGTTAATGATGTTAAGGCATAATAGAAACTATAATAACAGATTCCAATGTGTTATAATGCAAAGTGTAAAGATTTGAAATAATGATTTAAGTAAGTTCTAAAATGAAACCAAGTGTTATGTTTTTTAAAGTTAGAGATGAATGATTAAGTTATGTTGGCTTGTAATGAGATTTCAGATTCGTTAAGTATATTAACCTACGTGGTTAGGTGTTAGGTTAGGGTTATGACCTAAGTGATGGTTTAAACCCTAAAGCTAATATTCAAATAATTAATTTTTGTTGCGATTTCGACGATATATGTAGTATAATTGGAGATTATTTTACGTTTGTATAGCTTACAATCGAGGCAAGTTCCTAAACCTTAACTCTTTACATTGAGCAAGCATTCGAACTTCATTCTTTTCATATTGAATGTATGTTCCCATTCCTAAATTGTGATTGTATATGTTCCTAAAATTCTTGTAAGGTTGAGCAAGCCTAGTTTATCTTGAGTTTTTTTGTGCAAGCTCTTGTAACCTAATTCGTTACATCGAGTGAGCTTTACTTTCATTATTATAATTCGAAGCATATATTGATCTAATACATTAATTCATAGAAGATTGTTCTAAACTCCTTTGAATAGAGCACTTTGCATGTAAATCATGTTATTCAGTTATATATATTGTTGATATCCGATCTTTGACTTTAATAGCCTTTTTCAGTTATACATTCTCGTATTAAACCTTCATTGATGGAAGTTGAATAGTGTTATAAAATTCTAGAGACACTGATAAGCTAGTTCCAAACTAAACTTTCTTTAATGCGGAAATTCTAAATTCAAACTGAGACGAACAACCCTAATTTAGGGGATTTTTGTACGTGTAACGTTTAGATGTTTGTGCACAATACATGGTGCAAAGGGTTGATCCCCCTAAGTACGATAAGAAGGGTCTGTAAAGTCTAATGACTGTTAAGGTTAAGGTAATAATACCTATATACTAGAGACATAGTTTGTGGTCTTAAGACCCTCAGACATTGATTTCGAACTTATTATCTGCACTAGATTCATAGAGCAAGTTCATTTTTGTTCAGTATTCGTTGTTCACTCTTATATTGTTATCATTACTACTTTCTATATTAGTGAGCAATTGTTTGCTCACTCTTGCATTTAACACTGCAGCTAAAGTTGAGGAAGTCGATGGTAAAAATCTACTAGTCAAGGAAAGGGGAAGACGTCCAAATGTTGAAGACATATGAGAAGTTTATTTTAATGAATTATGTTAAAGACTTGTTTTAATATATGATGTATTCCGCAAACTGATGTAATAATTTTAAGGTTAGATTACCTGGGATTTATTTTGAGATGATGATGTAACCCTTTAATGGGGAAGATTATTGTTTAAGTTTTTTTTAAATTTTGTCTTTATCCTTTATTGATGGGTAGTTAGATGTAATAGTTTTGATAAATGAGCACCAAATCCTGTGAAAATGAAGTACCTGGATTTGGGGGTGTCACAGGAAAAGTGCCAACAAATAAGGAAGCTTAAGTTCACCTTGTTCAGCAAAATACTCGCTCTGTATAACTGAGGGCATTTCTATCCAATGAAGTTTGTAATCCAGTCCGCTAGTATAACTAGCGGACGGCGAATCCTCTTTTCTAATCTCAGTCGTTCATAATTAGTACGGAAGGTATAGATGCTATTTATTATTTTTTGATCCATAGCAAATAGATATTATGGATCATTCCCCTATATATATATATATATATATATATATATATATATATCTAATGGCTCCAAACCTTTCTTTGACTAAAAATTTGGCCCCTCCTATTCCTCTTATTTAACAGTCAAGTCAAAGACACAACTAATGTTTGTGTGTTCATGAAATGGGGTTTTTAACCCATTTACGACGCCCAAAACTCGAACCCACCCATTGAGAACTTTCTAAGTTCTTTTTTTTTCTTTTTTGAAGAAAGAGCTCTTTTATTCTTTAGTATTTTACACATAAATTGTTTTGAAATGGAATGAATTTATTTATATATTGAGCAATGCTATATCTCCAACAAAAATCATTTTTAAAGCATTTTTTGTGATATGAAAAATTGATCTTGATTTGCTAAGATGAGACTCTAAAATTTGTATCATTTTAAAATTTTAAATAGCTTCACCTTTTTTTTATGATTAATTTTATTCGCGTGCGGATTTATTTTTATTTATCAATGTACATCTTTATCTTCTTTTGATGGGAATGGAACCATAGAGGTTTAGTAGGGTTTGATCCGAACACTCATTACAAGGTTGGTAATAGAAAAGAATGTCCTTATATAGACTACACGTTTTAATTGCAAGGGCAACTGGGTTGCATGGGAGTTGGGTTACAGACCCAACATGTATAAATCTACTATATTAGACATTATATGTATATATATATATATATATATATATATATATATATATATAGCCCGGCTCTCTCCAGCGAACTGAAGGGAACTAATTAAGAACGAACTGGCTATAGCGATGGTTTTTTTTGTCGCTATAGCATAAAAAATCGCTTTTGTACTATATCAACGGAAAAAACTATCGCTATAGCCGGTTCGTTCTTAGTTCGCTCCTTCCAGTTAGTTGGAGAAGCGGACCGATCCATAATTAACGTTGTAAAAAAGTGTCTAGTCTTACAACACATCGTTACCCTCCATTCAAAAATCGAAAGGTTAAATAGACGGACCGTCCGCAGTTTGGTTTCCAGTATTTCGCAATTTAATACTGCGGACAGAACAGAAGACCAAAATGTCACTCCTTTACAATTCTCCTTCCGCAATTTAATATTGCGGAAAATAGGATTATGAAGCAACAGTCGGACGACGTCGTATTCAACTAGAACTTTAAGGTCCCATCCACAAAAAAATGATAAGTCACGTTCGTAGAGTAAACTGCAGACGCTAGGCTTCCCATATATAAGACGGATGCTACTGCAAACTTCTCTGGAGACACAGAAGAGTTCAACCTAAAGCAAATGAACTATCTATTTCTTATTGTTACTCATTCATGTGATCTGGGATGAATGGACATGCATGGCATAAGAATTGGAATACTGTAAATGTTCAAGGCTCTGTGTGTTGAAAACACTTCACCCCACAGACTCCTTTTATCCAACCTTCCAATTTTTGTTGTCATGTGTGTTTCTTATCATCCTAAATCACTTGAATATGTAACAACTACAAGAATATACAACAAAATTAGATGATTTTTAGCTTTAAAAACTTATTTTTAACGCCTAGATGTCTCAAAATTAAATGTACTTCCAGGATGGGTTAATTGTTAAGCTCTTTGAATCAAACCTTGGAGTGTCCACAACATCTTGAGGTCATACATCAATAATCCTCAATATGTTGTGCTGGTACTTCCAGGGTTTGCATCGAAGACCTAAATAATTAGCCCATTCTGGCATGATGTACAATCTGCAGTTTAATACTGTGGATGCTAATTTGCCTACATAAACAACGTCGTACATTATTAACACTAAAAGGTTTAAACGACGTCGTATCCTTCTTAAATTTGAAAGGTCTCGTCCCCAGTTTAACACTACGAACTCTAATTCCCCTACATAAATGACGTCATATCCTTCTTAAGTTTGAAGGTCCGGTCCGTAGTTTAAAACTTTATTTGTATAAAAATAAAAAAATAACTCGAAAGAAACAAAATTATAAAGATTCGGGCCTTTTCAACCCTAAAGTTTTATAATGGTTCCGTTTATCGTGGTTTGTAAAAGTTCCATATATTGCACTGCGGACTGGGACAGACTGACATTTACCGGATAGAGACATGCAGTTATCGATAGTTACATATATACAGAGACAAATCATAAGCAAACAATAACACTTTATTTGTAAAACAAAATGTCAAAATAACTCGAAAGAAATGAAATTATGAAGATTCAGGCCTTTTAAACCCTAAAACTTTATAATGGTTCCGCTTACCGTGGTTTGTAAAGATTCCACATATTGCACACTTTCGAAGTGGTTTTCTGACCTGCCAATTGTTCGACAACACTTTTCAGCAGTGTTACTTTTTTTGACCTTTTGTTTGCGAACATATTGGATCAAACACAGGATCATTGGAAGTAGTTGCATCATCATACTCATCATCCGACAATTCCATAGCAACCCCAGTATTGATAACATGTTGCACATTCTCGTTTGGTCTTACTTTCACACCTTCTGCAGGGAAGGTGCAAACAATTTTGTGCTCACGATCTAGCAATTGGAGAAAATAATATATAGCTTTTTTAGAAGAAGAAACATCCAACAAAAATGTTTCGAAGCGTTTGTGTATACAATTGAACCGACCAGTTTATGTCTCAGCATAATCTGTTGCAGATGGGAGAACGTACGAGGCTACACCGCTCATTTTAATATCATCTTGAGTCCATCACTTGTGTATCAATTCTTCAGGTATCTGAATTAAGTTCTTTGAACTTAATAGCCTGAGAATGTGACGACATATTGTACCCGAATGTTTAAAATGTTTACAATTACATTTTGCCATCTTAGTATCGATATATTTCACAACTTTGAAATACCTACGGCTAGATTCAGGATCCATCACTTTGAACACCAAATAGGTTTTTGAATCAGAAGTTGACAACTCATGAACCCTTTTGAAGTTAACTCGTGCGATTTTGTCAGTTCAATTTGAAAACGCCGGAACATCTCATTTGTATATATCTTAGTTGCATGCACCTCTAATGGATCTCCAAAAAGGAATTTTCTTGCACGACTAATCGTCAGATAATCATCTTGTTTCTCTCTTATGTACTGTTTCTCAATGGCTTCTTGGGACTGTAAAACAAAATCTCTAATCCCCGTGGAAGTTTTTACAAATTCGTCAAAAAAATTATTCATACTTCCACTTTTAGAAGTAATAGTCATTTTTACTGCGAAGAAATTTTTTGAATACACCCCAATCCATTTCTCTTTTAATTCATACAGAGATTTCAACCATTCTTAATCATGCAGACCATAGTTTTCAAGCAACATTACATTTTTCCTTAAATTCTTGAATAGTAAAAGACTTAAACACATAGTAGTTAAAGTCTGACTTAAAAGTCAGATGCGAGAAATAGATATGCCCAATTTTTTTGAGGTATTTTTTGCTACTGTGTTAAGTACACAATGTATGGTGTGTATTAGGAAAAACCCTAGCAATCGCATTCGACATAACACGATCTTGATTAGTGACAATGAATTGAATGTTTGTAATTCATTGCTTCAAGACATTTCTCAAACAACCATATATATGTATCCTCAGTCTTATCGCTCAATAGTGCACACCCAAGCAATATAGAATGATAATGATGATTTACACTCGTGAAAGGAGCAAATGACATGGAATACTTGTTTGTTCGGTATGTGGTATCAAACGTAATAACATCTCCAAAATTTTGATAAGAAACTATTGAACGATAATCTACCCACATAATACATCCGATAAGATTATCTACGCATGGTTTTACGCTAAAATAAAATCGTATTGGGCTCTCTAGCTGCAACTTTTTAATGTAATCTATTGCAGCCTGTGCATCATTCGCAATGATATTATTACGTCTAATATCTCTAAATACATATCGCACATTCTTTTCGATCAGAGAACCTAATATTACTCATTCCTCCTCCTAATGAGCTTATAAGAACATCCATCATCCTACTTGGACCAATCTTAGCATTATTAAGGGTTTCAATCAAATCCTTGACAACTCCTGAAATATTTTTGTGTGTTTAATTTGTGAAACTTTGTTTGGGAACACAAATTCATGATTGTGATTCAGTTTAAGAGTGGACACAAACTATTTATCTTACTCATATCATGTACAACATAAAATTTTGCTCTACATTTTGTTCTAATAATCGAGTCCCTCCTCCATTTGCCCTTAACCACATTATTATCTTCATCATCAGTGACAATCTCTTTTTTCTTAACAACCATACTCCCAACTTTATGTCATTGATACAATCTAAAATAAAAATCTTTAGATCTAACATGGTTTTTTCTAGTTTTTATTCGTACTTTAAAACCAACACGTTTCGCATATTTTTTGTAAAAATTTTCAGCATGTTCCAACATATCAAATATTTGACCAACATACGGAATGGTATCATCAAATAAAATTTTTACATTATATCATACAATTTTTCTGAGTTCTTGACAGTGAATGAAATGATTCTTCAGCAAACAAATCCATGACAAATCAAATGAATCAGTAATTAGCACTCAAATTAGAGATTACCAATGACACGTTTGTGTGCATGTATGGTTGCTTGATAGGTTGATATGCCATCTCAAGCTGATTGATCCCTTGCACGATGAAAGAGAATATCTAGTGTCATATGCAATTACGGTTTTAATAATCATGATACACACTTTAGTTCTGCGGACATACGCAGTACTTACAAACGTCACCGTTTTTCTATCCCGAACAAAATTAAGTCAAAGCTTAAAATCATCTAGTTCTATTGCAGTCTTTCAAATCTTTCACTCGTCGTTTATAATAACCAAACACCGCTTATTCCACGTGCCAAATCAAAACCCATGATCATCATTACCGCGTTGTACTTGAAAGAATGTGTTTCTTAGTCCACGTTACAATTCAGGACCTAACATCATAATTACAACGTCGTACTTAAAGAAACGTGCTTATGATAATTTTTTTTCCCATATTTTGAAACTTCTCAGATCATCCCAGTACATTCCCTTCCTACAACGATTCTCCTCTTCTCTGGTCACACCAACACAGCTTCTACTAACTTACCTATCATCAATGGCTGATTCCAGCTCCTTAAAACCTCAAAAAACTACCAACGACATCGTCATCTCTGTCACCATAGACAAAATCATGACCACCCCCAAGGTCCATCTACCCACTCGGGAAAAGAAGACACCCCTTTGTCGGCTAAAATCAATGCCGAAAAAGCCGAGATGAATATGTTAAAACAATATTCCTCCAAAAAAGATACACCCACATCAACTGAAATTCTTCCATCACCAATCACCAGCTAGCACAAATTTGCAAACAGTATCTCATCCCGATCGACTATAACCTTCATGTACTAGATCTGAAGGAAAGAATGTATCAACGTTCCGACGGACGGATGGTCGTTTCCTCTATGCTCTCAGATTCGGGGTTCGTTTCCCCCTACATGAATTTATTTCTGCCTTCCTCAATTTCATAGGAATCGGGTTCACACAACTAGTGTCGAACTCATACATTAACATCATATGCTTCATCGCCTTCTGCCACGAGTGTGGCATCCCACCATGCAATGATTTTCTCTTCCAATTATTCTCCCTCGGCTTATCCAAAGAAGTGTTAAACACCTGAAAAAGCTTTTAGCATCAAAGCGGGTTGCTTTATGTAAGCTGCGAAACAAACAAGCCAACACAACAACTCTCCATGCATAATCACTTACTTTATTAATATCCTCTAAAAGTAAAAGATACCTCGCACGTATGAAGTCACTATTTTTCGATGCAAATAATACATTTCCCAAGATAAACAATACGTATGTTATGCTTTGGTGTAAGTCATCACCGTTTCCCAATCAGCATCTATCGGAACTTGGCAAAATCTACTGCCCAACCACGAAAACATAATGCCCCCTCGACTATACACTTTCTCATCCCCCATAAAATATTGATTAAATTCGCTATCAATAAAGTATTGTTTAGGGCTATGGAGTAATGTACATGTTATAAGATTCCCTATAACCGATAATCCTAAAATGAAATGTACATCTTCAAGGGTTACTTTCATTTCACCGGTCAGGAAGTTAAATGTTGGTCTCATTACGCCAACGCTCAACTTATACTTCTATCAACAAAGCATCTAATTGGTTACACAAATTAATATTTATAAATACTCCAAAACCCCAATCGCGTAATAATTCTTTTTAGGTCATTTAAAACCCATAGTTCCAACGAATGTCCACTCTCTTCGATTCTGAATGACCTAATGTAATGGGGATTGTCCCATACGGCTATTGAAATGTGGTTGGTTGATCCCATAATAAAGTATTGAGAGTGGGTCCGGGATTGAATTCCATTTCTGTAAGTAACAAAACCTATAACGCCCCAGAAAATCGAACCTTTTGTAAATACTTTTATAATGAATAAAATAATATTATTTATTATTATTACGTGTAGTAAGATGAATTTCGTTCTATAACCTAGAAACGTCGGAACATCGTAGTATTTTAACTACGTGAAGGAATTAAAGTGTTTGAATTTCCAAGACGAAAATAAAAGTTTTCTGAGAAATTTTCTGAAAAACACTATTCCTCGATTTTCGTTCAGAAATTATTTTTGAACTTTCGAGAAATGCGTAACGTTATAGTATCAAGATGAGATGGATTATGTAATAATAATCTAAGTATAGAAAACGCAATATTTTGCATGCGGACTTAGTTCGAGAACGTTAGAAATATCAAGCGTTAAGAAAATAATGTGATAATCGTATGATACGTATGTATTGTACGAGGTATTGAATATGAAGTAGTGTATAATATATATATATATATATATATATATATATATATATATATATATATATATATATATATATATATATATGAAGGATGGTATATCGTATATTGAGAATTAATATACAAGTAATTAAGAATACGAGTATAATACGTAGAGAAAATTTAATAAGGCTTTTAGCCAAATGAATTGGACTTGTTATTATTAGTAATTTGTAAAGTCCAATGGAATTAAGGTACAAGCCCAACTTGGTTTAATGCAAGCCCAAAGATAAGTTAAGTAATTTAATACCTAAGCCCAATTAATGATCCATTGGGTTAGGATTGATCCATGGAGCAAACCATGTTGATGTGGGTTATCTTGGTGGGCAAGAACTTTGTGTAATGGCCAAGAACTTTGTGTGATGGGCAAGATAGTTGTGTGGTTAGCAAGTTTACTTAAAAAGTGGGTAATGAATAGTAAAGAGGTGAATTAAGGAGGTGCGATTAAGGTGCAAGCCCAACTTGATTTAATGCAAGCCCAAAGATAAGTTAAGTAATTTAATACCTAAGCCCAATTAATGATCCATTAGGTTAGGTTTGATCCATGGAGCAAACCATGTTGATGTGGGTTATCTTGGTGGGCAAGAAATTTGTGTAATGGCCAAGAACTTTGTGTGATGGGCAAGATAGTTGTGTGGTTAGCAAGTTTACTTAACAAGTGGGTAATGAATAGTAAAGAGATGTATTAAGGAGGTGGGATGATTTAAGGACTAAAATGCCCTCACTTTTGCTTTCCTATAAATAGAAGGCTAGGATTTTCATTTATTGCTTGTTATTTTCAACCAACAACTTCCAATACAAAGCAACTTAAGTGTTAGAGAGATTAAGCCAAGAATAAGTCAAACTTTCTTTGTTAGATTTCCAAGAAGGAGAAAGCTAGTCATCAAAGGAAAATGATCTTATGATCTTATATCTTCCATCTCTATCATTGTAGGGTGATAAGAGAAGTGTAGTCTAATAAAAATGTATGCTAAGAACATATAGCATTGGTTAATCAGTGGACTTAAGCCGAATAAGTCATGAATAAGTAAGATGAACCGAAATAAGTTATGAACTTATGATGAACATATATGAACTTGCCATATGTTTACTTTAAGAAGTTAGTATGATTGAAAATATGTAAGAATGTTGCTTAAAGGACTTAAACCAATAATAAGTCCTAAGGAATGAAGACTTGTCATTTATAATTTATGAAGTCATGAACTCATAAAGAATAAGCCATATCATAACTTAAAAATAAGTTGTTGTGATATGTAGTTTGAAATGTCCATATGATGGTATTGAATCCATTTAGAACGATGATCAAAACCTAAGTAATGAAGTTTTTTCCAGAATTCACACGATTGGACGATAATCGTCGAATTCGTGAAATTCTCGGAATGGAAGTCGGATTTTGTGTTTGAACTCGAAAACATTGGTTTTTGATTGAGGTAAGTCATATTTGGCATTATAGAGTTGCGGACTCAAAAATGATCGGATTCCGACTTAGAATGAAGAAACGAGCGTTGAACGTTCACGAACGTTTATCGTTTTCATTAAAAATGAACCAATAGGTGAATTTTGAGTAAACGAAGTCGAAAATATAAAATTCTTGCATGAACATATAGAATATGTAATTTGTGAACCGTAGGCTCTTGAACGAGCCAATTCGGACTTATAACTTGAGAAGTTCGAGGTAGAAAATCTCACAAATTAAAAATCATCAAAGTTATACGGTGCATGAGTTGGTATGCATGGCGCCAACCAAGAAGGTATAATGGTGGTGCGCTTGAAGACTATATCTGATGTTATCACCTAGTGCAGAGTCATGCATGTGGCGCATGATTGAGAGAGTTTAATGTGCTTGACAGTTTGGACTCGACCATCGACTCTTTGAAACTTCATGTGCATGGCCTTGAGTTGTATAAGAATGATGGCCTATGGCGCATATACTTGACCTTAAGAAAGGCATATTAAGGAAGGTTTATCAGTATGAAATGAATGGTAACTCATTAGTAATGAACTAAAGCTTGATTATAATATTGTTAAGATATGTTTAAACCTTAAGTATGAACAATTAAGGTTAAAGTAAGTCAATTGTATGTGAATGTAAGAATGACGTAACGAAAAGCCGTAACCAATAATAACAAATCTAAGTCGTAATTAGATTGAGAAGAAGGGTAAGATTCATTAGGAACCGTGTATGTTCATTCATGACCTAATGTGTTATGTGATGTTATTATTTACTGTAGAGACTTAAAGACTTAAACGTGAATGTGTTATAACTGTAGCAGACGCTGAAGGCAAGTATTCTAACCCTTGTTTCAGTTCAACCTGGACAAACTTTGTAATTCATGTATCGTTACGCATGAAGTATTGTATGATGAAGTCAAAGCCAACTCTTTTGGCTAGACTTATATTATGTTTCTATCAAAGCATGGTCAATGTTTACCAAGTTATATTGGTGTGGTTTTCAAACAAAGAGTGAGTATGCTAAAAATGTTTTGTCTTCAAACGACAGGCACGTGAGGTTGCCACAACTTAAACGTACATACGTTTAATGAATGTAGTGTTGATTAACATAAAGTACTATAGGCTGATCACCTAGACGTGCTCGTAAGAAATGTCGGACTTACAGACTTAGTGTCGGGATGTCCTTTTCAAAGAACTTATGAAATGTTCAAGGTCTTGGACCGAAATTAATGTTTTACAGAATATTGTTGTTGTAAAACGTTTTGAAAGAAAAGAAGTGCTATTTTGAATTAACGATAGTACTTCGTAACTATTGTTCAATTATTGAAGATATATGATTCTTATGTTTCAAACATGTTGTTTATTAGAATTGTTGTACTTGCTGAGCCAGTCATGCTCACTCTTACTTGAACCATATGAACGCTGACTAAGATCGAGCAGATAGAAGGCTCTGGCGAGGATAAAGCAAGGCGAAAGACGAACCGTAGAATACTTATGTAATAGTATAGGGTGAATGATTGTAATATAATTTGATATTATGATAAGAAACAATGTAATGGTTATAAAGAACACAGGGAATGTTAATATTATTTTGAATATATAAAAGAAATATTAGTTTCTATTAAGGCTTTTAATTGAATGTATGAATGTGTGAATGGTAGTAGTGTGTAGCATCATCATCGGGTTGGAAGATACCCAAATTTGGGGGCGTCGGGAGGTTGGTATCAAAGCATTAGGTTATAAAACTTAAGGGGGGAATTAAAAACCTTAAGTCATAACCTTAAGAGGAGTTAAAAGAAGTAAAAGAAGAAAATAACCTTATAAAAATGCATTATAAATATGTTATGTGTTTTTATTATTCTACTGGCGTATACTAATCAACTTAATTATTTTGCGTAGATGTCAGGTGTAAATGGAATGCATTTAGATGTACAGACTATTAGTGAAGAATCAGTTAACCAGATAGAGGTTATACCGAACCCGATAGTAGAAGAGTCCGGAGAATTAGTCATTGACTTTGGAGACTCAGAGGATCCCGATCTCATGTCTGTGTTTGACGGCATGATGGAAGAAGAGGTGGAGGTAGTGTTCTTCAACCCGGTAGCAATAGCAGCAGAGATGGCTCCTGGGGAGTCAATGATGTCACTCTTTATGTCACTGTTGGATAGAAATATCCACTATTGTCAAGAGGTTAAGGAGCTAAAGGCAGAGCTCCAGGCTGTCATAGAAGATAAGATAGACGTGGAGTCCATGTGGGAACAAGAGCACGATAAGAGGATTTTAGCTAAGGACAAGGTCCATGAGCTAAAGCATGAGGTTTTTGAGCTCAAGGAGGAGCTAAAGACCAAAAAGAAGAATATAGGGAGAATTTCCTATATTCATAGGAGTTCTCATCGCGGATTTCGGTGACGGTAGTTGGTTATCCCATAGAAGGCGAGGCGGGCGCGGCATCTTATCGGTAGTGATATTATTGCCGGTCTTGCCAAGGAAGATTTTGATAATGCCTTAAGGCAGATGTAATCTAGTAGTAGCTAGAGTAGTTTTGATATGTAAATATTTTGTATCCAGTAGTGACGTAAAACCCTCTTTTGTATAACAAAGGGTAGTCTTTTATAAATCCCAATTTTTGGAAAGCAATAGCGGGATAGTAATGTAATCGACTTTAGTTTGTGTAATGTAATGATGTAGTATTATACTACTGATGAATGAATGAATATAAGCCTTTTTTGGAAACAATTGAGCAATGGATGTTTTGAAGTTATTGTTTAATATCTGAATAATAACTAACTAATAAAGAAAGGAATAATAACGAAATGTATTTGTTTATTATATGACAAAATGCCATGAGAAGAGTACAAGCGTAATCAAGGAGCTAATGTAAATCAATAGGAGGGAGGGTCCAGTTAACCCCATCACGAGGAGTTTGTTAATCTTTTAACAATAGCATTTAATAGAAATGGGGCTAATATCCCGTAAATATGGGAGTAGCGACATTTACTACCTTTAAGGATTTTAAGAGTGTTGGTCCACCAGAGTTCAAAGGAACTACGGACCCTATCAAAGCCCAAACATGGGTAAAAGAAATTGAGAAGGCATTTGTAATAACAAATGTCGTGAGGCCCGAAGGTTGCCTTTGCAACCCTCATGATGAAAGGAGAGGCCAACTTTTGGTGGGGGAGGCCAATCAAAGTAGGGTAGGGATTGAGAATCTAGCGTGGGTGAGGTTTGAGGAGATATTCTTTGAGAACTACTTTCCCTGAGCATGCGAGGAAAGATGGAGATCACGATTTTTCTGAATTAAAATAAGGGGGGATGATGGTTCCCCAATCGCCTCAAGTTTAATGGTGGCGAGGTTTGCTCCACACCAAGTGGACAGAGGTTAGAAAGGCGTATGATGGGTTGAGCGAGGGCTTGAAACCCTGGCTCTATAACCAAGTGTATTTACGTGTTCCAAAGTACTTCGTTTGGGACCATTTAGAAAGCGATAATCTCCAAGAAGGTGGTAGCGAGACGTTGAGCCAGCACCAGAAGGACAAGAAGAATAAAGGAAAAGTGGATGGGGGAGTGAAGATAGAAGGAGCCAGTGGGAGTGGCGAGGGATAGAAGAGGAAAGTGTTCAGCTTTGGGAATACTGGAGTGAAGCAAGGAGACTCGAAGAGGAGAATGGAGGCCTGCAAGACCTGTGGGAAGACTCACTTAAGAGTCTGTCTCAAGGGGAAGGCCATATGTTATAATTATGGATAGGAAGGGCACATCTCGCCTAACTGTCCAAGTCCGAAGAAGAATCAAGGATGCTTTGTGTGTGGGTCAACTGACCACATGGCAAAGAATTGCCCAAAGAAGGGGACGGACGGGAATCGGGGCACTAATGGCGGTAAGTTAGCTATTAGTGGTCCAGCACAGCCGGGTAGGCCAATGGGCCGTACCTTTAGCATGACAGTAAAAGATGCGGTTGCATCAGGGGACATCGTCGCAGGTATTATTCCGATCAACAACATCAATGCTTACGTGTTGTTTGATTCGGGTGCTAGTTGTTCGTTTATAGCATGTGATTTTGCTAGACGATTAGGATTACTTCCCGAAAAGTTGCCTATACATTTAAATATTAGGATATCAAACGAAGAAATAATTCCTGTTGAAGATGTTCATAGGAGTTGTTGCGTAGATATACGAGGTTGTAAACTATCAGTAGATTTGATACCGATAAAGTTAGGAGAATCCGATGTAATTCTCGGAATGGATTGGTTGGTAAACCATGGGGCAATTATAGATTGTCAGAAGAAAGGTGTGAACCTTAGAACGTTAAAACAACCACAGGTAGTATTTTACGGGAATAGATCATCGGGACGTTCGTGTTGTTTAACCATGACACAAACTAGGAAATTATTGTGGAAGGGATGTGTAGGTTACCTATGTCATGTTGTTGATACCCAGAGAGTGGTAGCAACCATGGAACAAATACCTATAGTTAGAGAATTCGCCGATGTATTTCCAAGTGAATTACCGGGTCTTCCACCGGATAGGGAGACCGAGTTTGTAATAGACATTGTGCGGGGCGGCATCAATTCTAGAGGGCACCGTATCGTATGGCGCCAGTGGAAATGAAGGAGTTGATGAATGCGATTACAAGAAGCTGTTGGACGGGAAGTACATACAACCAGAGTGTTTCATAGCAGGAGAACCACAAGTCTTATTTGTCGAAGAAGAAGGGCGGATCGTTAAGACTTTGTATCGACTACGAGAGAGTTGAACAAGTTAACGATAAAGAATAAATACCCATTGCCGAGGATCGATGATCTTTTGATCGAGTTAAAAAGGGCTAAGTATTTTCTAAAATAGATTTAAGAACGGGGTATCACCGGTTGAAGGTTAGGAAGGAGGATGTACAAAAAAGACGACATTGAGGACTCGTTATGGTCATTATGAGTTTCTGGTGATGTCATTTGGATTGACTAATGCACCAGCTGTATTCATGGATATGATGAACATAATGTTCAAACAATATTTGGACAAGTTTGTCGTGGTGTTTATCGATGATATTCTAGTCTATTCTAAGACGCCAGAAGATCATACTGAACACCTAAGATTAGTGTTGGAGATACTAAGGAAAGAGCAGTTGTATGCGAAGTTCACTAAGTGTGAATTTTGGTTGGAGAATGTATATTTTTTAGGTCATGTCATTGACCATGAAGGGATTTTGGTAGATTTAGCGAAGGTGGAAGCTGTGATAAATTGGGAACAACTGAAAACGCCGACTGAGGTGCAGAGTTTCTTAGGGTTAGCAGGATACTATCAAAGATTCATCCAGGATTTTTCAAAGATAGCTACTCCATTGACTAACTTAACAAGGAAGGCGGTGAAATCTGCGTGGGCGGATAAATGTGAAAGGCGATTTTCAAGAACTGAAGAAGAGGTTGAGTGAAGTGCCTTTTTTGTCATTACCCGATGACACAGGAAATTTTGTAGTTTATAGCGATGCTTCGCATAGAGGACTTGGTTGCGTGCTCATGCAACATGGCAAGGTCATTGCGTATGCATCAAGGCAGTTGAAGGATTATGAGAAAGTTTACCCTACTCATGATCTGGAACTAGCCGCAGTAGTTTTTGCCTTAAAGATATGGAGACATTATCTTTACGGAGAAAAATGTGAGATATACACGGACCACAAGAGTCTAAAATATATCTTTACACAAAAAGAGTTGAATATGAGGAGACAGGAGGAGATGCATTTGGAGTTGATAAAGGATTATGATTGTGAAATCTTGTATCACCTGGAAAAGCTAATGTAGTTCTTAAGCGCCTTAAGTAGAAAGGGTTGGGAGAAGTTATCTATGTTAATGGCTCAAATGAGTTAATAACGAGAGATGGCTAGGATGGAAATAGAAGTGAAGTTGCCGAGAGAGAATCGGAGCAGATATTTTTTGATGACGGAAATTCAATCTACCATCGTAGAAAGAGTCGAGGAGGTCTGACTCAAAAGCGATGAGTGTGTGTGGGATAAAAGAAGCGGTTAAACAATGAAAAAGATACTAAGTACAGTCTTGATAATGAGGGATTATTAAGATTTGAAGGAAGAATTTGGGTTCCGAATGAGACAGAATTAAAGGAGCAGGTGTTACAAGAGGCTCATAGTTTGACGTTTTCGATTCATCCTTGTAGTATTAAGATGTATCAAGACCTTCGACAGAGTTTTTGGAGGCCGAACATGAAGAGAGAAATAGCTAAGTATGTAAGTAGGTGCTTGACTTATCAGAAAGTTAAGGCCAAACATCAACGACTAAGTGGCTTGTTATAGTCATTAGAAATTCCAGAGTGAAAGTGGGAGAATATCACGATGGATTTTGTGGTAGGACTTCTGACTACAACGAAAGGATATGATGCGATTTGGGTAATAGTGGATCGATTGACGAATCGGCTCACTTTTTGCCAATTAAGGTCAAGTATAATTTGGACCAGTTAGCTAGACTTTATATTAAAGAAATAATTTCCAGACATGGAACACCAGTATCGATTGTGTCAGATCGTGATCCACGATTCACATCGAACGTTTGGAGAGAGTCTATAAAGCGATTGGGAACGAGTTGAAGTTGAAAGTGATGCTGATGTATCATCCACTGGCCCGATGGACAAAGTGAGAGAACAATTGAGACGTTAGAAGATATATTGAGATCTTACGTCATGGATTTCAAGGGTAGTTGGTATGATCATCTACCATTAGTAGAGTTTGCATATAATAATAGTTATCATGCAAGCATAGGTATCTTGCCTTACGAAGCTTTATATGGGAGGAAATACGAGAACACCATTGTATTGGGATGAGGTGGGAGAAGCAGCCCGAATGTTAGGGGCGAATTGGTGCAATGAACAAGCGGATATAGTGAAATTGATACAATGCGTTTAGTAGCACTCAAGGCAGAAGAAAAGAAATTCTTGATTTGCATCGAGAAAATAGATAGTTTGAAGTAGGCTCTTATGTATTTCTAAAGGTATCTCCCTGGAAAGGAAAGATACATTTTGGAAAGAAGGAAAAATTAAGTCCAAGGTTTATAGGACCTTTTGAAGTGTTAAAACAGGTAGGTGAGGTAGCTTATATGGTAGCATTACCTCCGGACCTAGAAACGAATACATAACGTGTTTCATGTATCAGTATTACGTCCTTATAAGCGGATTATAAACACGTGATAGAATATGAGCCTATTCATATCGAAAAGGACTTAACGTATGAAGAGTTGCCAATTCAAATTCATCGATAGAAAAGAGCAAGTTTCTACGGAACAAAGTCATACCTTAGTGAAGGTGTTATGGAAGAACCACGATGTTGTTGAAGAAGCAGCGTGGGAGCTAGAAGAGAAGATGAAAAGAATTACCCTCACTTGTTTGTGTAATTTTTTTTATATAGCGAGATTACAGGGACAAAATCCTTATAAGGGGAGAGATGTAGCGACCGAGAAAATCAAACCTTTGTAAATACTTTTATAATGAATAAAAAATAATATTATTTATTTATTATTATGTGTTAGTAAGATGAATGTCGATTCTATAACCTAGAAACGTCTGAACATCGTAGTATTTTAACTACGTGAAGGAATTAAAGTGTTTGAATTTCCAAGACGAAAATAAAATGTTTCCGAGAAATTTTCTGAAAAACACTATTCCTCGATTTCCGTTCAAGAATTATTTTTGAACTTCCGAGAAATGCGTAACATTATAATATCGAGGTGAGATGGATTATGTAATAATAATCTAAGTATGGAAAATGCAATATTTCACATGCGGACTTAGTTCGAGAACGTTAGAAATATCAAGCGTTAAGAAAATAATGTGATAATCGTATGATACGTATGTATTATACGAGGTATTGAATATGAAGTAGTGTACGAATATATATATATATATATATATATATATGAAGAATTGTATATCGTATATTGAGAATTAATATACGAGTAAGAATACGAGTATAATACGTAAAGAAAATGCAATAAGGCTTTTAGCCAAATGAATTGGACTTGTAAGATTATTAGTCATTTGTAAAGTCAATTGGAATTAAGGTGCAAGCCCAACTTGATTTAATGCAAGCCCAAAGATAAGTTAAGTAATTTAATATATAAGCCCAATTAATGATCCATTGGGTTAGGTTTGATCCATGGAGCAAACCATGTTGATGTGGGTTATCTTGGTGGGCAAGAACTTTGTGTAATGGCCAAGAACTTTGTGTGATGGGCAAGATAGTTGTGTGGTTAGCAAGTTTACTTAACAAGTGGGTAATGAATAGTAAAGAGGTGTATTAAGGAGGTGGGATGATTTAAGGACTAAAATGCCCTCACTTTGGCTTTCCTATAAATAGAAGGCTAGGATTTTCATTTATTGCTTGTTATTTTCAACTAACAACTTCCAATACAAAGCAACTAAGTGTTAGAGAGATTAAGCCAAGAATAAGTCAAACTTTCTTTGTTAGATTTCCAAGAAGGAGAAAGCTAGTCATAAAAGGTAAATGATCTTATGATCTTATATCTTCCATATCTATCATTGTAGTGTGATAAGAGAAGTGTAGTCTAATAAACATGTATGCTAAGAACATATAAGCATTGGTTAATCAATGGACTTAAGCTGAATAAGTCATGAATAAGTAAGATGAACCTAAATAAGTTATGAACTTATGATGAAAATATATGAACTTGTCATATGTTTACTTTAAGAAGTTAGTATGATTGAAAATATGTAAGAATGTTGCTTAAAGAACTTCAACCAATAATAAGTCCTAAGGAATGAAGACTTGTAATTTATAATTTATGAAGTCATGAACTCATAAAGAATAAGCCATATCATAACTTAAAAATAAGTTGTCGTGGTATGTAGTTTGAAATGTCCATATGATGGTATTGAATCCATTTAGAATGATGATCAAAACCTAAGTAACGAAGTTTTGTTGGAATTCACATGATTAGACGATAATCGTCGAATTCGTGAAATTCTCGGAATGGAAGTCGGATTTTGTGTTTAAACTCGTAAACGATGGTTTTCTATAGAGACAAGTCATATTTGGCATTATAGAGTTGCGGACTCAAAAATGACCGAATTCTGACTTAGAACGAAGAAACGAGCGCTGAACGTTCACGAACATTTATCGTTTTCGTTAAAAATGAACTAATAGGTGAATTTTGAGTAAACGAAGTCGAAAATATAAAATTCTTACATGAACACGTAGAGTATGTAATTTGTGAACCGTAGGCTCTTGAACAAGCCAATTCGGACTTATAACGAAGAAGTTACGAGGCCAAAAATCTCACAAAGTTAAAAAATCATCAAAGTTATACGGTGCATAGAGTTGGTACATGATACTGACCAAAAGTATAATGGTGGCAAGCTGCATACCATATATAATATTATCACTACTCAGAGAGTCATGGCGGCATGATTGAAGAGAGTTTAATGTGGCGCCCATGACCTTGGGACTCGACCATCATTTACTTTTATGAAACTTGTGCACTTGAGTGAGTTGTATAAGAATGATGATTGGCGCATATGATTTCGATATAAGAAAAGGCATATTAAGGAAGGTTATCAGTATGAAATGAATGGTAACTCATTAGTAATGAACTAAAGCTTGATTATAATATTGTTAAGACATGTTTAAACCTTAAGTATGAACAATTAAGGTTAAAGTAAGTCAATTGTATGTAAATGTAAGAACGACGTAACGAAAAGTCGGAACCAATAATAACAAATCTAAGTCGTAATTAGATTAAGAAGAAGGGTAAGATTCATTAGGAACCGTGTATGTTCATTCATGACCTAATGTGTTATGTGATGTTATTATTTACTGTAAAGACTTAAAGACTTAAACGTGAACATGTTATAACTGTAGCAGACATTGAAGGCAAGTATTCTAACCCTTGTTTCAATTCAACCTAGACAAGCTTTGTAATTCATGTATCTTTACACATGAAGTATTGTATGATGAAGTCAAAGCCAACTCTTTCGGCTAGACTTATATTATGTTTCTATCAAAGCATGGTCAATGTTTACCAAGTTGTATTGGTGTGGTTTTCAAACGAATAGTGAGTGTGCTAAAAATGTTTTGTCGTCAAAGCGAGCGAGCGCGTGAGGTTGCCACAACTTAAACATACATACGTTTAATGAATGTAGTGTTGATCAACATAGAGTACTATAAGCTGATCACCTAGACGTGCTCGTAAGAAATGTCGGACTTACGGACTTAGTTTCGGGATGTCCTTTTCAAAGAACTTATGAAATGTTCAAGGTCTTGGACCGGAATTAATGTTTTACTAAATATTGTTGTTGTAAAACTTTTTGAAGGAAAAGAAGTGTTATTTTGAATTAACGATAGTACTTCGTAACTATTATTCAATTATTGAAGATATATGATTCCTATGTTTCAAGCATGTTGTTTATTAGAATTATTGTACTTGCTGAGCTAGTCATGCTCACTCTTACTTGAACCATATGAAGCATGACTAAGATCGAGCAGACCAGAAGGCTCCAAAGCGAGGAGGATAAGGGCAAGGCGAAGACGAACCCGTAGAATACTTATGTAATAGTATAGGGTGAGTGATTGTAATATATTTGATATTATGACAAGAACAAATGTAATGGTTATAAAGAACCTGGGAAATGTTAATATTATTTTGAATATATAGAAGACATATTCGTTCTATTGAGGCTTTTCAATTGAATGTATGTGTGAATGGTAGTATCGTGTAGCACCATCTACAGGGTTGGAAGATACCCGGATTTGGGATGTTTGAATTAAAAACGACACCGTATTAAGTTTAAAACATCGTCTGCAGTATTAATCTGCGGATAGGGGATTTTAGACAAGAGTAGTTCAATTTAATGTTATTAGTTTTCCATTTTTTTGGGTATTATTGTTGCAGATCAATCATCTTATCTTGTGATGATGAAAATAATACCCATGAATAAATAGAAAACCTAATAACACTAAATTGAACTATACTCATCCCAGATCGGTATTGTAAAGAAGAGACGATATCTAAAAATATATATAACTTATTAAAGCTAAAAATCTTCTATTTCTCCTGCATATTCTTGTTAGTTGTTACAGATTCTTGTAATCTGGGATGATGCGATACATCAATGGCTAAACAAGTGGAAGAATGGATGTATACCAATGGGGTGAACTGTTTTCAATACATCCTTCCATTTGGTAGCCATCAATTTGCCTCATAAACATAGATTACATGATTCATGTTCAAACAATAAAACTATGCAAGGAGAGATAGAAAATTCATGAGCCTTAATTCAATAATTACTCGGATTAGGTCTAGATCAGTTCGCAATACTATCCCGTCTTATATACAGGAGCCCTAGCGTCCGCAGATTAATCCCGCAGACCAGAATTATCGTTTTCCCATGTTCCATTCGGCGTCATTTTATAGTCATAGCGCCGTCATATTATATGTAAGAGACCTAGCGTTAGTAGTTGAATATGCGACTGTACGACGTCATTTTAATCAGAGATCTAGCGTTCGCGGCATTAAACCGCAAACGGTACGTCAACATCCACTACCAGGATGGGTCAATTGTTTAGCTCTTCTATGAAAACCCTGAATGTGACATCATAACAAGTTGAGGTTTATTCATGAATAACCTCAACATGTTCTGATGGACACTCTATGGTTTGCTTGAAAGAACTAAACAATTAACCCATTCTAGCAGTGGATGTTGAGACATCTAGGCATTAAAAATAAGTTTATAAAGCTAAAAATCATTTATTTATGTTGCATATTCTTCCTAGTAGTTACATATTCAAGTGATTTGGGATGATGAGAAACACATATGGAAACAAAAATTGGAAGGCTGGATAAAAAGAGTCAGTCAGATGAAGTTTCGGATTCAGAACACGTTAAGGGCTTCCTGCAAATATTGTGGCTTCCAAATATTTTGTCATGGATGTCTCTTCATCCTAGATCACATAAATTGGTAACAACAAGAATATATAAGAAGAAACAAAAAATTCTTGAGCTTTAGGTCGAACTCGTTGTGCGTATCCAGATGTCTTCTGACAGTACTATCTAATCTTATATATAAGAGACCTAGCGTCTACAGAATTAACCAGCGGATGGGACCTTTAAGTTCCAGTTGAATATGATGTTGTCCGACTATCGCTTCATAATCCTATCGTCCACAGTATTAAACTGCGGAAGGAGAATTGTAAAGGAGGGGCATTTTGGTATTTTTTTTTCTTATGCAGTATTAAACTGCGGAATACTGAAAACTAAATTGCGGGTGGTCCCTCTATTTAACTGTTCGATCTTCAGATGGAGGATCGCGATGTGTTGTAAGGCTAAACTCTTTTTTATAACGTTAGCTATGGATCGGTCTCCTATATATATATATATATATATATATATATATATATATACACACACACACACACACGTACGTTTCCCTTCTCCAGCGAATCTTAAACAGCGAAGTAAAAACAAACCGGCTATAGCGACAGTTTTTTGAGTAATAGCGATGATTTGAACGGTCGCCATAGCTATATCATCGACTTTGTATAATAGCGACAGAAAAAACCGTCGCTATAGCCGATTCGCTTTTTTGGTTCATTGTTTAAGGTTCGTTGAAAAAGGAGACGGACATATATATATATATATATATATATATATATATATATATATATATATATATATATATATATATATATATATATAGGTCAGATTGGATTCGGATTAATGAATCGTATCTTTTAACAGACGTCTTTAGTCGCTAAATGTCGGTCCGATTAAATTAATCAAATTCATGGAGAACTTCTTGCTGATATATATATATATATATATATATATATATATATATATATATATATATATATATATAACATAGTTGTTATAAGACCTTATATTATATGATCACAAAATCTTACACCGTTTATTTTAGATATTGTAATGAGCAATGCAAGATGTGATGACCGTATAAACTCTTATAGCCATCATTTATTATGAATTAATTAGGTCGTTTTGTACATGTATGTAAATGATTATTATATTCTTAGATTGAGGCAACATTGTCTCTAGCCTGTTCATTAGAAATAGAATGCCTCTAAAACCTTCCTTTGAGATCAACATGCTGTCTTCATGGGGATCTCCATAACAAAAAGACATCAGATCTCACCCACAAGATACAACCTCATTATAAAAAACATTACAAATTAAAGTTTTTTCTCAAATTTATTAAGGAAAATTCACTAGTAAATTTAATAGCATTGCTACATTTCTAATCCAACGGTCAGGGTTGTGCCAAATGAACATTTTTAACGAAATGACAAATTTAAACTCTCATTTAGACTTCCTAGGGTTCCCGACAACGTTGGAAGCAATGTACAAGTTTATATGGAGTAGTAGATTTGTATAATCTTCATGTTTACGAGTGTGTGATTTAATTAAATTAAGAAACTTTGTTGCGGTGATCAGTGCCGAACAAAATAGAAGACTGACAATATTGATTTATGTAGCCATATTGATTTTTAATACTACCAAGTAAATGGTACCAATGTCAACTATTTCTTGGTAATGAAAAATAGGGTTTCTAAATCTTCATGTTTTTGAGGAATTTTTATAGCAAGAAATGTGGGTCGGAAGCATCTAAGTAATTAGTGAGGAGATTAAAGAAATAATCGTCGTGTTCAATAGTCCTATTCTCAGCTTCCCTAGGCAATGGCTATAATGAGAGTGGCTCATGCGGAATCTTACATTAATACTATCTTCATTTATTTAATAAAGTATGGACTCTTACCAAGAATAATTTGTCATATTTAGATCAGGGTTTAAATTGTTTATTATGTTGGGGTTGATCATGCCATGGAGCTCAAAAACTTTTGGTTTGGATGTGAATGGTTTAATTAAGGCCTAGAGCAATAATTAGGTTGTCAGAATAATATATGTCGTCGAAAATTTATAATATTGTTAAAATAAGTGTAAAAGTATTGTTAAATACATATTTATTTTAACGACATAAATATTGCTCTAAAATTATCAACAACCTTAATTAATAGAGAATTTAAACTTAAATTTAGCAAAAGTGTCACTATCACAATTCAACTTTTTTATTTTAAACATTTTTTAAATTTTTTTATATGATATATAGTTTAGTTCTTGGGTCTAAAACCAAACTAGCTTTTTCACGTCAATATTAAGAATTTTATTATTTTTACTAGCAAACTACCCTCAACATGACTATATATGTTTCTGAGTTTTCCGATGGTAAAGAAAAAATAGAAACTTAAATTAAAGTAGAAAATAAAAAAATAAAAACTTGTAAGTTCCCTTTAAACTTGTTATTGAGTTCATGAAGGAAAAGAAAGATATGAAGCTTTATATTTATATTACTATTTTATTCTTATATTAATTAATATTTGTTGTGTTTGTGATGTGGAGGATATAATAGAGATTATATAAAGATTTGTTTGTATCGTGTAGTTTTTCACCCGAATTCATTCATTTTTGGACAGAAAACTTAGGCAAGAAAAATTATCAAATTTTTGTTTTTTCTTTGTTTATTAAAAACTCAGTAATAAAAGAATTAGACAAAAAAAATTTATGTTTTTCAACCTTTTATTGTTCATTTAAAACTCAAAAATATAGTGCAAGAGGCTCATAAATTTATGGGTTTTGTGGTATATCTTTACTTGTTGAACAAACCGGCGCTTTGAGTTTTTAAAACATGTTTTTTCCCCTCATCTAGTTATTGGTTATGTAGCAACCCTCTCATCAAGTGTAGGGGTGACAATCCTGTAATTCTGTATATGTGCAAATTTAAGTTAAAAGTGATAAATAATGATTTTTTTTTAATTTTTTTGTTACAGGTTTAAATTGAACAAGGATGTTTGTCTTTCTGTTTGTCTGTTTTGGTGTCTGCTTTAGCTTATGTTCTTCATCAGTTACAATCAGACGTGATACCCTGTTTGCTTTTTGTTCTGGATTAGTGCATCTTCAAGCGAGCATCAGAGCAATATATCCAGAAATAAAAATGCAGAATAAGAAAAGACAGAATAGTAAATCACACCAAAATTTTTACGTGATTCAACTTCTATCCTCTAATCTAGTGGTCTAATCCACGTACAATACCAATTTTGGAAACACATTTTTTTAAATTTTAATACTCAATTGATTACAAAGAAAAACTGACTGTTCAAAGAAGCTTTGCTATGAATTGAACACTAATGCCCCCTTGCATCTCTGCAACCTTTGCACCTCTACAACCTTTCAAACAGAGCCGTTCCTGAGAAATTGGTGGTTCAAGACAAAAAATGAAAGCGAGACAATTTTCAGAATATTGTCTTCACTAAAAAATAAAGAAAAAATTAAATAAATAAGTATTACAAGTTGTATCCAAAAAGTGCATTTCCGGAGCTTAAAACATAATAGTTCGACTACAATAAAATATATAAAAATTCCAACTACATCAAAATATATGTGAAGTTCGTACAATAAAATATATGAGAATACATTCATTGAAATATACTTCTTCTAATATTTTTAGAGCTAAAATCTTCAATCAAATATTCAAAATCCTATATATATTTATTGGGGCCCCTCTGATCGGGGGTCCAGGCGCTCGACACTCCCGCCTAAGGTTGTAAATGAACCAAGTCAAACCGAGTATTGAGTTGCTCAGATTTGGTTCATAAAATTTATCAAGTGTAAAATAAGGTTTGATTGAGCCTCATTTAGGTACCGAGTCGAGCACGATCTCAAATTAAGCCCGAACCGTTTGAATTTTTCGAACGAATATGATCCGAGTATCAATAGAAAATTATAATTTGAGGAGGTTCGAGTAATTTATCGAACTTTAAAATTTGCTCATATTTGATTCGTTTATATTTCAAGTTAAGCTCAAATCGAACTTTTAGTCGAGTGAAGTCTAAATCGTACCTGGCTGTTGCTTCGTTTCTCTTTAAGTCACTTGGTGTTCAAGACGAATCTACTTTCAAGCTTCCTTTGAACAGATTTTATTCACTACTAGATCGAACAAGTCAAACAAGACTTGAATTTAGATTTAAATAAAAGGAATATGATTACAATGAACTAAGATTTTTCAGCCAAAAAATATTAAGAACAAGGCACAAGTGAATGTTCGAAGTTTTTCTTTGAAAGTTTAAAAGTGTATTTGCTTGAAGAGTTCTGACTTTTTCTTTTGCCGAAAAAAATGAATATATATAAGATATGAACCAACGGATATAAAAATATTGTTAATATAAATCCCAAAATCTTGGATGGAATAAAACACCAGCTTGTTATGAACCAATGGATATGATATGATATCTTTTTAAATAAAATTTTTAAATATTTTGAGTTTCAAAATAAAATAATTTGAAAAAATTTAATTAAAAGAAAAGATATTAGCAAAAAATTTAAAATGTTAAAATTGGAGTCCCAATCAAATCAGTTTGTTTGACACCTTCTGTTTCCATAATTTTAGTATTTTAATCCATATCAAGTTTTAATAAAAACATACTTCTAGCATCCAAATAAAACCTTGAAATTAAAATATTTTAGGCTAGAAAGTCTTACATGAATTCCTAAGATCCGAAGACACTCTATTAGACTTTATATCAAAGTTCAATCTTCATGAATTCAACTCCATTATCAGCAACACCATATATGATTAAATCAGTTCCCGAAACCTTTTCAAACAAAATTGCTCCATCCAAAACATATTGTCATTATTAAAATAAAATATATAAGCGAACAAATCGTGTCATGTTAAACAAAATTGTGTCATATTAAGCGAATTTGTGTCGTACCAAATAATAAGTAGTACACTAAATACGTCAACACTAACATTACTTATTTAATTATTCGTATCAAGGTTCTCAACACTAACATTAATATGTTTATTAATCGTGTTAACGAGCCGACCCGTTCAACCCGTTTAAATAGTACATAAATTAAAAAATTAAATAAAAAAATTAATATCATTTACTTATTTATTAAATAATAATATAATTTATTCATCACAATAATATTTATTTAATAAAATGCAAGATAATATGCTTAGAAAAGTATCTGAGAAAATTAAAACTCAATATTTAAAGTAAATTATAATGTTATATCATATTTATTTTTAAATTATTTTAAATAAACGTATATAATCGTGTCTAATCACATATATCCATTGATTATATATTTTTGACCTATTTAAATTTTGTGTTAAACGTATCGATCCTCTTATTTTATATTGTATTTGTGTCGGATTACCGTGTGCTATCAAAAATTACTACCCGTGCTCAACTGTGAAGCACTCTAATAATGGCCTATACAGTTGACGCGGTCAATATTGACCTTTTTTCTCCTCTACTTTTGCAACATAAACTTAGATCACGTGATTATATATATTGGTTAAGCTAGAATGTATATATATTTGACAAATGTAGTCCAAATAATTGTTAATCATCAAATATTATTATTTGAAAGAAATAAATTTTATGTAGATACCGACAAGAGACATCAGTATGTTGATGACATTAATTGTTTTGTGATTTATAAATGCATATGGGTCTCAAGAGACAAGATTCATGTTGTCCATTACTACTCAAGATTTGAACCACAACTTGGCATTGAAAATGAACAATCAACACCAACTCAAACTACTACAATTAGGGTGAGCAAGCTACGATTTGATGCAGTTTAAAATTTAAATCGTTCATGAAATTGTTTAGGTGTAGTTTGATAAATTTAAAACTGTACATGAAATCGTTTGTGATTAGTACGGTGTGGTTTGATTTAGTGCAGTTTCTGTTTCAAAATCAATTGGAACAACAAAATTTATTCAATTTAAATTAATAATTTAGCATCGCACAATATTAAATATTACTTTAATAACACACACAACTTTACTTATAATGTTTGTCTAAACAAAAGCTAAATATAATAGAGTAATATGATGTAAATTATTAGAGTAGAATATAGTAGAGTAAACAAAAGATAAATACAATCTTTGTTACTCTACTAACATGGTGCGGTTTCGATTTTATGCGTTCGGTTTTGACTAGTAACCAAATTGGAACTGTAAATTTGATTTTTCAACCCACTTAATATCGTCACATACGCCGGAACCGTTGGTGCAGTTTTAATTGGTGCGATTTATGCAATTTTTTGTGCGATTTTAATTCCAAATTGATTATTTACTCAACCCTACTAATTATTCCTTATCAACCGCATGTATTGTGACTATATGTTGTCCCCAAATAATAAGTGATATGGAAGAATTATATTAGACCTTTTTATTCCTTTAAATTTACGGGAGTTCAGCAGTTCTTTAACAAAAATATTTTTTTTCATACATACAATATTATATTTGTAAGACCTCAAATTTTATGAATAAAAATTTAATTTTCTCTAAATATTATTTTGAATTATAAGGTGTGGATTTGTTATAAAGTTATAGTTGTGAGTAATATATATTTACAAACTTTGCAAAGTAAGAAAGTTATCATAAAATATTCGTTTGGTCAAGGAATATTCGTACGACGACACAATCATTGGTGGACCCCACAATGGAATTACTGTCGGAGTTTAAAAATGACAGAAATAACTTTTTATAAAAATAACGGCAAAAGTTTTTATCATTAGCTGTTGAAATACAGTGATAAAAGTATGATGAATACGCGTGGTTGCATAGTAGCACACGATATTGTACAGTATCTTTGATTATTGATGCTTACATGAGAAGTCACTCAGTTTTATTCAATTATTGTCACAGTAATTGCTGCATAATATCTCACATTATTGATTTGATTATTGTCACAGTATCATCTGCACAATATTTTATATTATTAATTCAATAATTGAGACGACGAAGTTATTCATATTATTATTTGCATTATTGATGATGTCTAGAAAGTTCTATTGAGTAAAGAAGTTTGGTCACCTAATTGCGCGCTAATAAGGAAAAGCCATTATCGAAAAGCCTCCTCTTTCATGGGAATGATCTGGTTGTTAATATTACGAGTTATAATATTAATGATGAATAAATATTATTAAAAATGTGTTTTGAGAAGCCAAGTGAATTGAGATAAATAGAGGGATTTTTTATAAAGTAATTGTTGTAAATTTGTCTTATTACATGGACCCCCACTTACTCATTTTTCAAAATTATCGAGAAAAAGTTATCTTAGTTTTGTTTTATTGTATATATATATATATTAAATGTGTGTCGTGTGTATTATGTTATATATATATATATATATATATATATATATATATATATATATATTTATATTATATATATAAGTCTTATTTTTTTATATAAAATAGAATATATTATATTTTATTATGCATAGTGTTGGATAGTAATACATAGTGTTGCATAGTACTGCTTAGTGTGTGCATAGTGCTGCATAGTGCAGTATAGTAAAATCAAAATTTATCAAAATATCAGCCGAAGAAGCGCCCACGGAAATTTTCCTGTTCACCCGTGATTTTCTAAATTCAAGTAGTACCCTGCCATTCTCCTATAAATAGGATGCTTAGTTTAGAAATAAAAATCACACCAGAATCAGAGAATTCTTCTTCTATAATATTGAGCGTATTTCTTTAGAGTTTAAGGAAGCTTCAAGTGTAGAAAATAGTACAAGTTTTCTTTAGAAATATCCCCGCCATACCAGTTAGAAATACTCTCCTTTTAAGGTAAGGGATATTATTTTTGTTCAATATTCGTATGAAATAATATTTTCTTCCATACTCTGTAGTATGTAAGTAAAATTATTTCGTTTTATATTCTTAATTCTACACCTATGTTGATAAGTATTGCTTTTATACTCCTTGAAATTAGTAGAATATCCTTGAAATTTGCGATTCATCTAGTATCGTTTTACAAGAATATTTTTCTGAACATTCTTGTTGAATTTTAATATTTTCATGTCGGAGTACTATTCACGGGGTACTATTCATGAAGTACTATTCATGGGGTACTATTCACTCAGGTACTATTCACCTGGGGTACTATTCATGATAAAAATTGATTTCTTTTCTGTCCAAATTATTTTGGATACATGAATATTATTCTTGAAGATTACTCCACAAAGCATTTATCGTGTTGACAATTTGGATATTTTTTAAAACTCTGGATAAATTAAAAATCTTTAATATTTATCCTTAATTTCGTTTGATTGATGCTTATATCATTGTCATCATCCTCATGCTTATATTTGTTAGGTTTGTAATATTCATGAACGCAATCAAATTGCACAAAATAAGTGAAAATGTGATAAAATAGAGCCGGTATCCAATACCCAAGTAGACCCTTACTTAAAGAAAAAATTATTTCAATCATGAACAAAAACTATATTTATATTCGAAACTTCACTAAGCTTCTTCTGGTTAGCATCTGCAAGATGCTTCTTGTAGTTTCTATCCAGTGTCCAAGCTTATTGCAGTGGAAGCAAACTCATTTGCTATCCATATCAGTTTTGTTCTTATTATCCTTTATTTTTGCCTTTCTATTTACCTTATTTGAATTGTTCTTCTTTTTAAAAGATCCTTTGGCCCCTACCAGTAAGACTTAGTCTTTCTTGGTTGAAAAGTGACTCTCAGCCTTTTCAACATGTTAAACAAATCAGGGAAGCTGATATCTAGCTTATTCATATGAAAAATTCACAACAATTGTGAAGAGAGTCCGGGAGTGAGTGCAAGATCAAATATTGGTTCAACTCTCCATCCATAACAAAACCCGTTGTCCTAATTGCTCAATCAAATTGATTATGTTAAGGAACTTTGTTTGTACTGTAGTGTCATTGATCATTCTAAATCGGAAGAACTGTGACGCCCCCAAAATAGGTATACACAACACCCATTCTGAGTCGCCAAATACATGGTACAAGAAGCAAACTACAACTTCAATAATACAAATGTCGTGTGAAATACGTATAATATATCTTAATGAGTTTAAATATAATATTGTCTTCTAGACAATATCCACACGCAAATAAATCCCCATCATAATTATTGATACATTATTTTACAAAATGGTGAGGACTACTACTAAACAACTCTCTCTAGAACCTTCATTCCATACCCCGACTAGTACTCGCTACATTCTCGCCTCCCGAGAAGAAAAATGGAACAACAAGGAAAAGGGTGAGCTCAACTAGCCCGAGAAAAAGAATACTATGACTAAGATAATATACAACAAATTATCGTTAGTCTTCAACAGGAAAAAATCGATAGAATACAATAGACAACAAGTTTCGGATCAATATTCATAATGTGAAATAATAATTCATAGAAAGAGTTACGTAGAGAATGAAATCTACTATAATCTATGAATTTAATAAATCCATCATCAATATTTTATCCCCTGTAACATCAATTAATATTCATCTCAAATCAAATATTCATCTTTGCACTACAGCCAAAGATATTCATCAATCGGTCATGTTCATCTCAACACTGTTCATCTTTGCACTAAAGGCCAAAGATATTCATCGATCGGTCGTGTTCATTTAAACACACATTCATCTTTGCACACAGGCCAAAGATATTCTTCGAAATCATTCATCTTTGCACTACTGTGCCAAAGATATTCAATAATATCATCATTTAAGACTGAGGATGATGAAAATATTTTTAAAGAACGAATCCAATTGAAACAAAATGACAAGGATTAAGGATTAAGGATTCGTACTTTGTTTTATCCATGTCCAACAATACCTCAAAAATAATCATAGTGGTGTAAAATTCAAGAATGATCAAAACATGGATACAATCAAAGCTAGTACCCGTAATAGATATTTTGGACTTAAAAGAAGAAATTTTATTTTTCTATTGAATAGTGCCGTGATACGTGAATAGTCAGATATCGTGAATAGTCCGTGATATCGTGAATAGTAACTCTGACACCAAAAGATAGAAATTCCACAAAAACATCTTCACGCTTCATGAATAGTACTCGTGAATAGTAACTTCGTGAATAGTAACTCATGAATAGTAACTTCGTGAATAGTAACTCATGAATAGTAACCTCGACATGAAAAAGTTCCAAATTTGATATAAAACTTCAGATCAACATTTCATCATAATGATATTGAAGAAATAATATCATTACTGAAAAAATAATATCCCTTACCTCAAAGAATCAAGATTTCGGAAGGAAAGGCTCAAGTGATCTTTGAATGAAACTTGATCTTGAACAAAGAACTCTCAAAGTATCTAAATACTCACAAAATACGCTCAATAATATATAGAGAGAAAGAGAAAACTTTGTTTCGGTGTGATTTTCAATTCAACTTAGCCCTCTATTTATATAGGAAAATGTTAGCCCGCCAAGCAGACTTGACTTTGCTACACGATGGCTTTTACGCTACTATTGCCACCCACCACATTTGAAATAAAATTCAGCACATTTCTTCACCAACCACAAGTGGGGCCCACTCAATTCTAGAATTTTCCACCAAAATCAATTATAACCCTAATTTAGAATCAGACACCTCTTAAAATTCACAACAAATCATTCGTGAATTTTAACAGTTCAAAATTTGTGGACATATACTCAACTTATGTATGTATAACATACCCAAAAATTACCACAATCCAACGGTTTGATTAAAAATTATAACCCCATAATATATCTCAAAACCCACGATTTAATTTTTAATACCTCAATCCGATAAAATCTCGATAAAACACCTCAACATTAATTCCTTCATTAATAACCACATAAATAAATCCATCATTTATATCCACATAAAATAAATATTTCTTTATCATATGAATCAATAATTAATTATTCACAAATAATATTACGAATCACATTTATGACAACCAGTCGTTCCTCAGAAAGAGGGGCTTTCAATAAGGATCTCTCCTTCGGGCGCCGCAATTAGGTGACCAAACCTCTCCTTAGAGCAGAACTTTCTAGACATTGCCAATAATGTTATCTAATAATATTATTCAAATAATATGAATTATTGATCCGATAATGGGAAATCTTGTGCGGTGACAATTATTGAAACACAATAATATAAAATATCAACGCAGCAATTATTGAATCAATAAAATAAAATATTGAACAGTAACTACGGTGAAAATTATTGAGTAGTGCCTTCTTACGTAAGGATCAATAATTCAACAATATCATGTAATACTGGTATAACACATGCAACCACGCCAGACATCGTATTTTAACCACCGGGTATTCCAACGATCTTAATTGACAATAATAACTACGCCGTTATTTATAACCACCCAAACTTTGTCATTTTTTCTCATCCAATCGCTTTCCGTTATGGGGCCTATTACATGGTCGCTTGCCGTCATACGAATATTCCCGACAAAGATCGAATATTCCACGACCAAACGAATATTCCCCGATAAAAATGAATATTTTATAACCACTTGCTTATTTTGAAATATTTGCGTATTTAACCCTTAACTATCCACATTAATCAAATCAACCCTTACTATTTCAAAATAATAAATAAAGGAAATTCCTTTTTATTTAAAAAAATTTCGGGGTCTTACAAGAACTCCTTAGATATCTAATATCTATCAGTCCTACTTTTCTCACCATTAACTACTTGACGTGCAGGAGTATAGTAAGAGCATCCATAGTTTCATACTAACGCTAAAGCTCGTTACTCGTGGATGCGAGTATTATGCATTGAGCCAACTGTGCATCATCTTGCCACTTTCTAAAAGTAGCAATCTTATCCTCAGAGGCATTGTCTGCAACCATTGGAGGGATAGGCGTATTAAGGACATAAGATAGTTTTTCAGCCATGAGAACTATTCTCAATTTCTTTAAACAATCCGTTTAATTCGGTTCGATTAATTTAGCATCTAATATGCTACGCAGTGATAGTAATTTAGACATTATAAAATTCTGTAAATGAATTTGTAATTAACAACATTTTAGCATACATTCTTTTATTAATTACCAAAATAAATTAGGTCTTGTTTTAAATTGATATCTCCCACTATTTTCATCAAACTATATTACCCTCACTTATATAGTTCGGTAAAATCTAATTAAAGATTTGTTACTAAGAATAAAGATCTCATTTCAAATGTATATAGCTTTGTGGTGACACAACAAACTATATATAAATAAATAGGTAGACAACTCTTGTCAATTACATCAACTATGAAACTCCTTATATTTTGCTTCTTAAGATTATTTTGATCAAGTGGTGGCACATCCGAATCAAAATTATCCAAGTTAAGTCCAACCTAGCACTCCATATATTCAAAAAAGAAAAATATTATCCTTGTGATGACACAACAAAACAACATTGTTCAATTTTCTTTATAAGCATCAACTGTGATAAAATTAACATCTCAAAGAATTAAGATAAGCCTTGTGGTGACACAATAAACTTATAATAATTAATTGATACTCTATTATTTTTATCATGCTAGAAGGCGACGTTTGATATTTCAAATATCTTTGAACACTTAGGACTTAATATAAAAATTTTGAGAAGTTTGTTATTAATTTGTCTCATCTTGTTTAGCGCGCATGCACACATATATATAAAATACGCGTCATATTAATTAACATGCGAAGCATGTTTGCATAATATATATATATATATATATATATATATATATATATCTGATCTGGATCAGTCCGGACTCTTTAACTCGACCAAAATCTGGACCTTTTTTTTTTTGCTTTTTTTTTAAAACAACTAAAAAAATTATGGAACTTGAATTTTTACATAATACAGACAAGTTTTGTTATATGTATCCAAATCACACCCAAAAACATCAGATTATGTAAAATTATGTTCCATAATTTTTTTAATTGTTTTAAAAAACAAAAAAAAATTTGGTCCGATTTTTTAACATCGTCCTGCTCCGGGACAGAGATCGCTATATATATATATATATATATATATATATATATTGTATAAGCATGCACATATAGAATACTATATTCTAGCCGGATTGATTATGGACTTTATTTTAGTTCGGTTCACTAGAGCCACCAAGTGAACCAAAAAGGTCAAATCCTAGGAGTGCAAGAATTAATTTAAATATAACTATTACATTTAAACCCGAGCTCCATTACAAACGGGTCTTCAAACGCTCATTGCTCTTTAATCTCTAATTCTTTAAAATTAATTTTAACTATTCCTATTACAAAACTATTTAAAACAAATAGAAATCTTGATCAACAGTCAATGGAAAGTACATAGGAGGATAGAATTTACATTAAGACAAAATTAGAGAAGACGAGGTACGCATACCCCATTTAATAAAACACATACATTCACGCATCCAACTAAAATAAAATTCAATCATATTGGTCAATAGTCCATAATCAATCTCATTTATTATTAGGGGTGTAAATGAGTCGAATCTCAGCGAACACCTTCATACTCAGATTCAGCTCGATTCGAAAAAATTGAGCTCGAATTCGACTCGGATTCGATAAGGGACTTATATTTTTGCACCAGACTCGACTCAAATCATTACTCGGACCTACTCGGCTCGTAAGTACTCGACTCGTTTACAAAGCGAGTTACTCATGAGCCTTCAAATTGAGTTTCGAATATGAACCATTTCACTTAAAAATGAACCACTACATACTAAATTGGTTACTTAACTAATATTTATATATAAAACTTTTTCACTTTTATTTATGTATTGAAATTATAAGGAATGTAATATAAATTGACATTCAATTAATTGATTTATTCAAGTACAAGTTTACACAATTTCATACTACACTTTATAAATTATAAAGATTGATACAAATATCATATATTTAGCTTACTAGCATGGATCAGACCAATATTTGAATATGATCCATCGAGCAGGTATCGAGTATGGTTCAAAAAAATGAAATATTCGACCCATAATATGAGCGAACACTGGTATGCTCGAATTCGACTCGTGTATCATTAAACAAAAAAACAAGTATGGATTAGATTCGACTCAGATCAACTTCGAATTCGAGCTTTGGATCATATTTTCGAGCCGATCTCGAGTTGAGTACCGAACTACTTAGCTCGGCTTACACCCCTATTTATTATCACACATATCTACATATGCATCAATAAATAACATTTATCTCATGAATAATAAATATTCAATGTATATATTGATATCATTTAATGGACAAATTTAGTTAGCATAAAATCTAATTTTTAATTAAAATAAACTCCTTTATTTTTAATCCAAATTTAAATCAAAATAAACCTCTTTTATTTTAATTTATCTAATTTTGAATAAAATAAACTATTTTATTTTAATAAAATTCTTAAATCAAAATAAACTCATTTATTTTAATTAATTATGGAATCCAATTCCAAGTTAAAAAAACTCCTTTATTAAAGAAAACACAGATTCTCTTTCCTATTCACAAATAAACTCTTTTATTTTGAATAATATGAAATCTTATTCCATATCTAAATAAACTTCTTTATTTAAGGAAACACAGATTTTCTTTCCTATTCACAAATAAATTCCTTTATTTTGAATAATATGAAATCTTATTCTATATCTAAATAAACTCCTTTATTTAAGGAAAGATGGATTCACTTTCCTATTCACAAATAAACTCCTTTATTTTAGGAAATATAAAATCTAATTTCAACTCCAATTAGTTATCATGGAATCCAATTCCAACTCTAATTAGTTAGTATGAAATCAATATTAAAATTAAAATAAACTTTTATTTTAATTATAAAAAAATAATTAATATATATATATATATATATATATATATATATATATAGGAGTTCCATCCACAACAACCGGTTGCTGTGGAGCAACCCCTTTTTAGCCTTGTGTTGTAGCAGTTGGAGCAAAAAAAATAAAATAAAAAAATTGAAACAAGGTTAAAAAAGGGGTTGCTCCACAAAGAATCGTTCTTAATGGATGGAACCCTATATATATATATATATATATATATATTGTTAGGTTTGTAATATTTAAGAACGCAATCAAATTGCAAAAATTAAGCGGAAGCGTGTAAAATCAGAGTTTTAAAATTTTACAAACCATATACCCGGATCACCCTTTATGCACAATTATTAATTAAACGAAAAGATAAAGAATAAAATCATACCCTTGAAGATCCGAAGCTTCCTCGTGTACAAGTTCACCTCAATCCTTTTCGCGTTCAACTTGAATCTCTAGGGTTTGGTTCCTTCCTTTGATCAACGTTAGCCACCCAAGTGTTTGGCCTCTAGAGGTGATCCACCAAGGAAGAATAAGAATTCAAGAAGATGGGGTATTGGCTCAACCCTAATTTTCTATCTCTATAGAAAAGGCGTACTCTCCCACAAATTGGAATTATTACGTACTTGTCAAAGTCAACAACTCCGCCACCCATAATAAGACTCCTCTTATTTATAGATGTAGGCAACCCACCTTAACAATTAAGGAATTGGGTTTTATTTAATTAATTAAATTCTTTTAATTAATTAAGCTCCCTAATCTTATTAGGGATAATTAATTAAACTCCTTTAACTAATTTTCCTTCCTAATTCAATTAGGAATAAATGAGAGTACTTATATTAAATTAATTCCTAAACTCTTTTAGAAATTAAAATAATAATAATTGTAATAATATTAATAAGACTCCTCTTATTAATTTATATTTAATATTTCTAAAATATTAAATAATAAATATTAAGCTATTTAATTTATTCTATCACCATAGATTAAATTAAATATACTTAATATATTATTACGATTATGCCATTAACTCCTTAAATAATTATTCTTCCTTTTATGTGTGTGACCCTTTAGGTTCTCCATATTAAACCGGTTGTGAATAAATCAATTAGAACAATTCTAATCTTATTTAAATAAATAAATTAAACAATTAATTTATTTAAATAAATAATATTTATTCTACTGATAGGGATAAGCCTCCCACTAGCGATCAACGACTTTCCGGATAATATAGATTTCAACATTAATCATAAAAGAACCTTTGAGTAAATAGTTACCGTGACAATTCAATCCTTCCACCATACAATGTCCCAATTAAATATAAGACATGGAATTACTCGTCAAGTCTTATTTTATTTAATTATATGTATTTCGACTCTTAAATGCACAACTCAAATAATGCAAATTAGAAACTCCTTTCTAATTTCATTCTACCGCCGCCGAGGACTCTTTGGGTTGTCATTTATCGAATCACATAGGACATTTCTCTTCTTTTATAGAAGTGGTAGATTCTTTATTGATCATACATTATCTCCATATACAACTTATTATACCCAAGCATACCCTTTGACATACCCTAAGGGTCTTAAGGAATAAGTCAAAGTATAACTCATCATACACAAGATACTATGATGATCTCAAGTCCAAGGATTACTTGTACTACTATCACTACAGGAATTCTTATTGACAGGCAAATAAAACTCCATTAGGTATTCCTTAGCTAGCCACGTTCAGTGAACTTATTCTCTAATAAGCACCTACATACTTGCTTTAGTGTCTCCACACAAATGATCATGAGATCAATCATCCTCATCCAATGAGCAAAGCAACGATGTACCAATCTATCCGGATTCACTAATCCCCAATTTAGTAATCCAATGATTGGAAACTATTTTAGTTTTAAGCTTTCTAAGAATTTAGATCTCATTAGAATGATCATCATCATTATTCTAAAAGCATTGCTTAAAACTATGGGTTTATCACATATAATAATAATCAAGATCATGTAGATAATTAAAAGCCTTTAATAAACTAATACTTTTTATTAATAAATGAATAAGATTGTTACAAAGTATATGCTTTATCATCAATCATGATTGGCTTGTGTGCATACTACTTTCAATCTCCCACTTGCACTAAAGCCAATCGTCATGGTATCTTATACTCTTCTTCTCTAAGTGGCGATTATCCTGCTTTGTTGGATAAGCTTTAGTTAATGGATATGTAATGTTGTTCATGAGAGTCCACTATCTCTATAGTGATTTCCCATCTTTCAATGATTCTAATAATCAAATGAAAGTGCCACAACACATGTTTAGATCCAAGATGAGACTTAGGAACTATTCCTAGTTACAGAATGAACTTTGAATCCAAACAATCAACTTGCGACTTCATTTATAGCTATATACTTTGTCTTTATCACTAAACCAAAGCAATTCTTTCTTTGTTTGGAACCTTTCCAATTCAATCGCACCCTTTGTTCAAGATAACGCTTTACCTTAAAGTGGATTTTCGTCATCTTAGTGCATTCGAAAAACTTGAGTCTGTTAAGCCCTCTAGTTTTAATTTAGACCCACCATGAATATGATCACATCCTTAGTCTTGGGTTAAGTACTTTAAGATGTTTTTCACTGATTCATAGTGAACTTCTCCAGAATATGACTGATCAACATCAGGTCTCGTACATTTCATTGCATACATGATTGTTACTCATGCGACCTCTCTTTTCAGGAGTCTGTGGGGACTATTAAGAGAGATACACTCCATGGCTCATTAAGATGAGACATCTCTTGGAGTTTGCCATGCTAAACGACTTTAGCATCAAATGAATATACGTTCCTTGGGTTAAGTTGAGCATCCTTTTAAATCTATCTATATAGATTTGCATCCCCAATAATGATACTCTTCCCAAATCATTCATGGAGGAATGTTTAGACAACTTTATCTTTATTGATTGTAGCATTGGTATGTCATTCTTTTTATCCGTAGTATATCAACATATAATACTAGAAATGTCACGATGCTCCCAATTGACCTTTTGTACACACACTAGAACTCTTACCTCATCGTATATAACTCGGATCATCATCTTCATGATCGTACCTCATCATCATCATCCATGATGAATCCATACCTCCTAGGTATCTTTGGTACTATTCGATTTACGATTCGGTTGTGGTATAATAAATTCTATCTACTGAGTTCCTCTTATTTGACTTATAGTGTTTTGTGGTTCTTGAACTCTTCAAGATCTATTATCCTCCCACTAGCCCCTTTAATGATAAACACCTTTATCTTAGAAGGCAACGTGTTTCGCAACAAACACCTTTTGCTAAGTAGGATTATAGAACATATACCCTAAACTTACTTTAGGATGTCCCACAAATTGTACTTGTCAAATCTTGTCCCAAGCTTATCCTTTGAAACCTTTTCACATAAGTTGGACAACCCCTTATCTTAACATACTTAAGATTAGGAATCCTCCCTGTCCATAACTTTTATGGAGTCTTGGGGCCTGATTTTGAGGTTACCTTTTCATAGATATGCAGCCATTTCTAGGACATGATCCTAGAAGGATACTGGAATGTCGGTAAAATCATTATGGACCGTACTATGTCCAACAAGGTATGATTTTTCCATTCAAATACATCAATCAATTATTGCGTATCAGGAGGCGTCCATTATGAAAAAACCATTTAAGATGATCTAGAAACTTATTTCACAAGTATTTATTCCTTGATCTAATCAAAGAATCTTAATACATTGCCAATTTGTTTCACTTCTGAATTCTTTGAACCTTTCAAATAATTCATACTTGTATTTCAGAAAATACACACATTCAACTCTTTGAATGATCATCTCATTTTCTTATACTAGTTTGTTCAATTTGCAAAATTATTTTCACGTAAGTCAAGTATATAAAATCCATTAAGTAATATTCCAGTTATATACAAAACATTATCATTATTATAAATAGAACAACAATTGTTCTTAATTATAATACCAAGAATTTCATTGTCCAACAATAAAATGGAAATAATATTTTTTAACAAGAACTGGAATACAATAACAACTTATTGACTTAATAGATTTGCCCGTAGGCATTGCTAAACTATAAGTTTCTATAGCTAATGCAGCAACCTTTGCTTCATTTTCCACACATAGGATTACTTATATTTGTTTAGCTTTCTACTTCTGTTTGGTCCCTTCATAAATCTATATTTATGATAACCAAAGTCGGTATCCAATACCCAAGTAGAACCTTGACTTAAAGAAAAATTTATTTAAATCATGAACAAAATTGTATTGTAACCGAAACTTCACTAAGCTTCTTTGGTTAGCCTCTCTCGAAGATGCTTCTCATGATTTCTTCTAGTGTCGAGCTTATTGCGGTGGGAAGCAAACTCCTTTGCTATCCGTGTCGATTTTGTTCTTATTATCCTTTGTTTATGCCTTTCTATTTACCTTCTTTGAATCGTTCTTCTTTTCGGAAGATCCTTTTTGGCCCCTACCAAGAAGACTTGATCTTTCTTGGTTGGAAAGTGACTCTCAACATTTTCCAATATGTTAAGCAAATCGGTGAGGCGATATCTAGCTTGTTCATATGAAAAATTCACAACAATTGTGAAAGGAGTTAGGAGGAGTGAGTGCAAGATCAAATCTTGGCTCAACTCTCCATCCACGACAAAACTCGTTGTCCTAATTGATCAATCAAATTGATAATGTTAAGGACTTTTATCTCATCTTTGTAGTGTCATCGGTCATTCTAGATCGGAAGAGCTCCTTAGATATCCGATATCTATCGATCCTACTTTCCTCACCATCAACTACTTGATGTGCATGAATATAGTAGGAGCATCCATAGTTTCATCTTGTGTCAAGCTCGTTACTCATGGATGCGAGCATGATGCATTGAGCTAATCAATGTGCATCATCTTGCCACTTTCTAAAAGTAGCAATCTCTTCCTCAGAGGCATTGTCTCGCAACCATTGCGAGGATAGGCGTATTAAGGACATAAGATAGCTTTTCATTTATGAGAACTATTCTCAAATTCCTTGACCAATCCGATTTAATTGATTGCGGTTAATTTAGCATATAATATGCTTCGCAGGTGATAGTAATTTTAGACATTGTAAAATTTCAGTAAATGAATTTGTAATTAACAACATTTTAACATACATTCTTTTATTAATTACCAAAATAAATTAGGTCTTGTTTTAAATTGGTATCTCCACTATTTTCTTCAAACTATATTACCCTCACTTATATAGTTCGGCAAAATCTAATTAAAGATTTGCTAGTGAGAATAAGGATCCCATTTCAAATGTATATAGCCTTGTGGTGACACAACAAACTATATATAAATAAATAGGTAGACAACTTTTGTCAATTACATCAACTATCAACTCCTTTTCTTTTGCCTCTTAGATTATTTTGATCAAGTGGTGGCACATCCGAATCAAAATTATCCAAGTTAAGTCCGACCTAGCACTCCATATATTCAAAAAGAAAAATATCATCCTTGTGGTGACACAACAAAACAATATTGTTCAATTTTCTTTATAAGCATCAAATGTGATAAATTAACATCTTAAATACTTAATACTTGCCTTGTGGTGACACAACAAACTCATATTAAATATTTAATACTCTATTAATTTTATCATTAGAAGGCGACGTTCGATATTCCAAATATCTTTGAACGCTTAGGACTTAATATAAAAATTGAGGGTTTGTTATTAATTTGTCTCATCTTGTTTAGCAGCATTTGCATATATATATATAAAACGCGTCGCCATATTAATGAACATGCCAAGTATGTTTGCATAATATATAATATATATAGTATAAGCATGCACATATAGAATACTATATTCTACTCGGATTGATTATGGACTTTTATTCTAGTTTGGTTCACTAGAGCCACCAAGTGAACCAAAAGGTCAAACCCTAGGGGTGCAAGAAATAATATTTAAATATAACTATTACATTTAAACTCGGGCTCCATTACAAACGGGTCTTCAAGCGCTCCTTGCTCCTTGATCTCCAATTTTTCAAAATTAATTCTAACTATTTCTATTACAAAATTATTTAAAATAAATAGAAACCTTGATCGTGATCGAGGGAAGTACATAGGAGGAGATAGAATTTACATTGAAAAATTAGAGAAGACGAGTCTTGTAAGACCCCATTTAATAAAACCCATACATTCATGCATCCAACTAAAATAAAATCCAATCACATTGGTCAATAGTCCATAATCAATCCCATTTATTATCATACACATCACCATATGCATCAATAAATAACATTCATCTTATGAATATTAAACATTTAATATATATATTGATATCATTTAATGGGCAAATTTAGTTAGTATAAAATCTATTTTTGAATCAAAATAAACTCCTTTATTTTAATCCAAATTTAAATCAAAATAAAACTATTTTATTTTAATTTATCCAATTTTGAATAAAATAAACTATTTTATTTTAATCAAAATTTTAATAAAAATAAACTCCTTTATTTTAATTAATTATGGAATCTAATTCCTATATATAAAAAAAAAAAATTATTAAAGGAAAACACAGATTCTTTTCTTATTCACAAATAAACTCCTTTATTTTGAATAATATGAAATCTTATTTCATATTTAAATAAACTCCTTTATTTAAGGAAACACGGATTTTCTTTCCTATTCACAAATAAACTTCTTTATTTTGAATAATATGAAATCTTATTTCATATTTAAATAAACTCCTTTATTTAAGGAAATTAGGATTCTCTTTCCTATTCACAAATAAACTCTTTTATTTTGAATAATATGAAATCTTATTTCATATCTAAATAAACTCCTTTATTTAAGGAAACATGTAATCCAATTTCAACTCCAATTAGTTATCATGGAATCCAATTCCAACTCTAATTAGTTAGCATGAAATTTAATTTTAAAATTAAAATAAACCCTTTTATTTTAAGATTAAAATAAACCTTTTATTTTAAAATTAAAACAAACTTTTATTTTAATTATAAAATTATTAAAATATATATTATGAAGACCAGAAATTTTTTAAATAAAAAGGAATTTCCTTTATTTATTATTTTGAAATAGTAAGGGTTGATTTGATTAATGTGGATAGTTAAGGGTTAAATACATAAATATTTCAAAATAAGCAAGTGGTTATAAAATATTCATTTTGTTGGGGAATATTCGTTTGGTCGTGGAATATTAGATCTTTGTCGGGGAATATTAAATCTTTGTCGGGGGAATATTAAATGCACGTAGCACAAAACAATAATGTGGGCCCCATAACTGAAAAGCGATTGGATGAGGAAAAGCGATAAAGTTTGGGTGGTTATAAATAATTGCAGGCGTGAAGTTATTCCAATTAAGACCTGTTGGAATACTCGGTGGTAAAAAATACGATGTCTGGCGTGGTCGCATAAAGAAGCACCGGTATTACGAGTATTATTGAATTATTGATCCTTACGTAAGAAGGCACTACTCAATAATTATCACAGTAGTTATTATTCAATATTTTATTTTATTGATTCAATAATTGCTGCGTTGATATTTTATATTATTGTTGTTCAATAATTATCATCGACAAGATCTCCATTATCATATCAATAATTCATATTATTTGAATAATATTATTAGATAGCATTATTGGCAATGTCTAGAAAGTTCATCAAGGAGAGGTTTGGTCACCTAATTTGGCCAAGAAGGAGAAATCCTTATTGGAAAGCCCCCTCTTTCCTGGGAACAGCCTGGTTGTCATAAATGTGATTCTGTAATATTATTTGTGACTAATTAATTATTGATTCATGTGATAAGGAAATATTTATTTTATATGAATATAAATGATGGATTTATTTATGTGGTTATTAATGAAGGAATTAATGCTGAGATGTTTTATTTCCATTTTATCGGATTGGAGGTATTAAAAGATCAAATCGGTATTATTACAACTTTATTGTGTGAGTTATAATATTTAATCCAACCAATTTGGATCGTTGTAATTTTGGATATGTTATACATATATAAGTTGAGTATGTGTCCACAAATTTTGAACCGTTAAAAATGAGCGTATAATTTATTATGAATTTTAAGAGTGGTGATTCTAAATTAGGTTATAAATGATTTTGGTGGAAAATTCTAGAATTGGTGGGCCCCACTTTTGGTTGGTGAGAAATGTGCTCAATTGAATTTTCAAATGTGGTGGGTGGAATAGTAGCAGTAAAGCCATCAGTGCAATGAGTCAAGTCTCGCTTGGTAGGGCTAACATTTTCCTATAAATAGAGGGCTAAGTTAGAATTGAAAATCACACCGAAACAAAGTTTTCTCTTTCTCTCTATATTATTGAGCGTATTTTGTGAGTATTTAGATACTTTGAGAGTTCATCACATTCGCATACAAGTTTCATTCAAAGATCACTTCCGACCTTTCCTTAGAAATAATCGATTCTTTGAGGTAAGGGATATTATTTTTTTCGTAATGATATTATTTCTTGATATCATTATCTTTGAAATGTTGATCTCAAGTTTTTATCAAATTTGGAACTTTTTCATGTCGGGTTACTATTCACGAGTTACTATTCACGAGTTACTATTCACGAGTACTATTCATGAAGCGTGAAGATGTTTTTGTGGAATTTCTACCTTTTAGTGTCGGAGTTACTATTCACGTATACGGCACTATTCACGTATATGGCACTATTCACCGAAAAATAAAATTTCTTCTTTTCGTCCAAAATATCTATTCTGGATACTAGCTTTGATTGTATCCATGTTTTGATCATTCTTGAATTTTACACCACTATGATTATTTTTGAGGTATTGTTGGACATGGATAAAACAAAGTACGAATCCTTAATCCTTAATCCTTGTCATTTTGTTTTTCCTTTGGATTCGTTCTTTAAAATATTTTCATCATCCTCGGTCTTAAATGATGATATTATTGAATATCTTTGGCCCGTAGAGCAAAAGATGAATGATTTTCAAGAATATCTTTGGCTTTGTAGTGCAAAGATGAATGATTTCTGAAGAATATCTTTGGCTGCACTAGATTGCAAAGATGAGCAGTGTTGAGATGAACATGACCGATTGATGAATATCTTTGGCCTCAGAGTGCAAAGATGAATATTTGATTTGAGATGAATATTGATTGATGTTACGAGGATAAAATATTGATGATGGACCGTTAAATTCATAGATTATAGTAGATTTCATTCTCTACGTAACTCTTCTATGAATTATTATTTCATTGCGAATATTGATCCGAAACTTGTTGTCTATTGTATTCTATCGATTTTTTCCTGTTGGAGACTAACGATAATTTGTTGTATATTATCTTAGTCATAGTAGTATTCTTTATTGGGCTAGTTGAGCTCACCCTTTTCCTTGTTGTTCCATTTTTCTTCTCGGGAGGCGAGAATGTAGCGAGTACTAGCTCGGGGTATGGAATGAAGGTTCTAGAGAGAGTTGTTTAGTAGTCCTCACCATTTTTGTAAAATAATGTATCAATAATTATGATGGGGATTTATTTATGAGTGGATATTGTCTAGAAGACAATATTATATTTAAACTCATAAAGATATATTGTCGTATTTCACTCGACATTTGTATTATTGAAGTTGTAGTTTGCTTCTTGTACCATGTATTTGGCACTCGAGAATGGGTGTTGTGTATACCTATTTTGGGGGCGTCACATATATTACATATATATATAACTATTATATATATATATAATATATAAGTAATCAAGGAATCCGTGTATATTATATATAATAACCGTATGAATATATATATAGTTAGTACCGAAATCAGGATGTTTGTAACATGGTTGCCCTTGAAAAAAAAAACGAAATTCCATGAGGCAAGTTTCCCATTTTTTTGTGTGATGTGGAATTCACGTGGGCCCAAGTTTCCATTTTTTATTTTTATTTTTAAAGCTCCACGACGCCATATATATATATATAACGATAGTATATATAATATATATATATATATATATATATATATATATATATATACAAATATGACCATGTGAGACAAATCGATTCAAAAAAAAAAAAAATAAATTTCGGCACCTCCTTTTTTTTTTTTTTTTATAATAAATTTTATACAATAAAAATATGCCCAATAAAATTGTTCTAAACACATATCAATATACATATCAAATTTGAACAATTAATAATTTGTATAAAGGTTTGGCTCTGATGCCACTGTTAGGTTTGTAATATTTAAGAACGCAATCAAATTGCAAAAATTAAGCGGAAGCGTGTAAAATCAGAGTTTTAAAATTTTACAAACCATATACCCGGATCACCCTTTATGCACAATTATTAATTAAACGAAAAGATAAAGAATAAAATCATACCCTTGAAGATCCGAGCTTCCTCAGGTACAAGTTCACCTCTAATTCTTTTCGCGTTCAACTTGAATCTACCGGGTTTGGTTCCTTCCTTTGATCAACGTTAGCCACCCAAGTGTTTGGCCTCTAGAGGTGATCCACCAAGGAAGAATAAGAATTCAAGAAGATGGAGTATTGGCTCAACCCTAGTTTTCTATCTCTATAGAAAAGGCGTACTCTCCCACAAATTGGAATTATTACGTACTTGTCAAAGTCAACAACTCCGCCACCCATAATAAGACTCCTCTTATTTATAGATGTGGGCAACCCACCTTAACAATTAAGGAATTGGGTTTTATTTAATTAATTAAATTCTTTTAATTAATTAAGCTCCCTAATCTTATTAGGGATAATTAATTAAACTCCTTTAACTAATTTTCCTTCCTAATTCAATTAGGAATAAATGAGAGTACTTATATTAAATTAATTCCTAAACTCTTTTAGAAATTAAAATAATAATAATTGTAATAATATTAATAAGACTCTCTCTATTAATTTATATTTAATATTTCTAAAATATTAAATAATAAATATTAAGCTATTTAATTTATTCTATCACCATAGATTAAATTAAATATACTTAACATATATTATTACGATTATGCCATTAACTTCTTAAATAATTATTCTTCCTTTTATGGTGTGACCCTTTAGGTTCTCCATATTAAACCGGGTTGTGAATAAATCAATTAGAATAATTTAATCTTATTTAAATAAATAAATTAAACAATTAATTTATTTAAATAAATAATATTTATTCTACAATAGGATAAGCTCTCCTAGCGATCAACGACTTTCCGGATAATATAGATTTCAACATTAATCATAAAAGAACTTTTGAGTAAATAGTTACCGATCTAATTCAATCCTTCCACCATACAATGTCCCAATTAAATATAAGACATGGAATTATCATCAAGTCTTATTTTATTTAATTATATGTATTTCGACTCTTAAATGCACAACTCAAATAATGCAAATTAGAAACTCCTTTCTAATTTCATTACGCGCCGCCAAGGACTCTTTGGGTTGTCATTTATCGAATCACATAGGACATTTCTCTTCTTTTATTAGAAGTGGTAGATTCTTTATTGATCATACATTATCTCCATATACAACTTATTATACCCAAGCATACCCTTTGATATACCCTAAGGGTCTTAAGGAATAAGTCAAAGTATAACTCATCATACACAAGATACTATGATGATCTCAAGTCCAAGGATTACTCAGACTACTTACTATCACTACAGAATTCCTATTGACGGTAAATAAAACTCCATTAGGTATTCCTTAGCTAGCCACGCTCAAAGTGAACTTATTCTCTAATAAGCACCTACATACTTGCTTTAGTGTCTCCACACAAATGATCATGAGATCAATCATCCTCATCCAATGAAGCAAGCAACGATGTACCAATCTATCCGGATTCACTAATCCCCAATTTAGTAATCCAATGATTGGGAACTATTTTAGTTTTAAGCTTTCTAAGAATTTAGATCTCATTAGAATGATCATCATCATTATTCTAAAAGCATTGCTTAAAACTATGGGTTTATCACATATAATAAAACAAAGATCATGTAGATAATTAAAAGCCTTTAATAAACTAATACTTTTATTAATAAATGAATAAGATTGTTACAAAGTATATGCTTTATCATCAATCATGATTGGCTTGTGTGCATACTACTTATATATATATATATATATATATATATATATATATATATATATATATGACCATTACTTCCATTACCGTGAACATGAAGTGGCAATACGGAAAGAAAAAAAATGGAATCAGCTTTTTAAAAAAAAAATAAAATTCCACGGATATTAACGCAACGAAAAAAAATGTTCGTGATTTTGATTTCAATTTTATTTTTTTTAAAATAAATTTTATACAATAAAATTATGCCCAATTAAATTATTCTAAACACATATCAACATACATATCAAATCAAACAATTAATAATTCGCATAAAGGTTTGGCTTTGATACCACTGTTAGGTTTTTTATATTCATGAAAGCAATCAAATTATAAAAAATAAGCGGAAACGTGATAAAATAGAGTTTTATAAAATTTACAAACCATATATCCGGATCATTCTTTATGCACAATTATTAATTAAACGAAAAGAATAAGAATAAGAATTATACCCTTGAAGATTCGAGCTTCCTCAAGTACTAGTTCACCTACAAATCTTTTCGCGTTCAACTTAAATCCACCGGGTTTGGTTCCTTCCTTTGATCAACGTTAGCCACCCAAGTGTTTGGCCTCTAGAGGTGATCCGCCAAGGAAGAAGAAAGATCCAAGAAGATGGGTATTTGGCAAAATCCTAGTTTTTCTATCTCTCATAGAAAAGGGATGTACTCTCCCAACTATTGAAATTACGTATTAATGTGTTTTGTGAAAGTGTCAACCACCCTCACCCATAATAAGACTCCTCATATTTATAAATGTGGGCAACCCTCCTTAACAATTAAGGAATTGAGTTTTATTTTAATTAATTAAACATCTTTAATTAATTTTGTTCCCAATTTTATTAGGAATAATTAATTAAAATCTTTTAATTAATTAGCCTCCTAATCTTATTAGGAATAAATGAGAGTACTTATAATAAATTAATTTCCAACTCTTTAGAAATTAAAATAATAATAATTGTAATAATATTAATAAGACTCCTTTTATTAATTTATATATTTAATATTTCCAAAATATTAAATAATAAATATTAAGCTATTTAATTTATTCTATCACCATAGATTAAATTAAATACACTTAATATATTATTACGATTATGCCATTAACTTTTAAATAATTATTCTTCCTTTTATGGTGTGACACTTTATGTTCTCCATATTAAATAGGTTGTGAATAAATCAATTAGAATAATTCTAATCTTATTTAAATAAATAAATTAAATAATTAATTTATTTAAATAAATAATATTTATTCTATAATAGGGATAAGCCTCCCTAGTGATTAATGACTTTCCAGATAATATAAATTTCAACATTAATCATAAAAGAACATTTGAGTAAATAGTTACCGTACAATTCAATCCTTCCACCATACAATGTTCCAATTAAATATAAGACATAGAATTACTTTCAAATCTTATTTTATTTAATTATATGTATTTCGATCCTTAAATACACAACTCCAAATAATGAAAATTAGAAACTCCTTTCTAATTTCATTCTGCCTTGGCCAATGAATACTGAGTTGTAATTTATCGAATCACATATGATATTTCTCTTCTTTTACTAGAAACGGTAGATTCTTTATTGATTATGCATTATCTCCATGTACGACTCATTATACCCAAGCATACCCTTTGATATACCCTAAGGGTCTTAAGGAATAAGTCAAAGTATAATTCATCATACACAAGATACTATGATGATCTCAAGTCCAATGATCACTTTTACTACTATTACTACAAGAATTCCTATTGACAAGCAAGTAAAACTCCATTAGGTATTCTTTAGCTAGCCACGTTCAGTGAACTTATTCTCTAATAAGCACCTACATACTTGCTTTAGTGTCTCCACATAAATGATCAGGAGATCAATCATCCTCATTCAATGAGTAAGCAACGTATGTACCAATCTATCCGGATTCACTAATCCCCAATTTAGTAATCCAACGATTGAGAACTATTTTAGTTTTAAGCTTTTTAAGAATTTAGATCTCATTAGAATGATCATCATCAATATTCTAAGAGCATTGCTTAAAACTATGGGTTTATCACATATTATAAAGCAGCATTATGTAGATAATTAAAAGCCTTTAATAAATTAATACTTTTTATTAATAAATGAATAAGATTGTTACAAAGTATATGCTTTATCATCAAACATGATTGGCTTGTGTGCATACTACCTTTAATATTGTGATGAAAGTCATCTTTGGCCCGTAGTGCATAGATGGACTGTTGATTGGTATGATTATGACCAAGATTTATGTATCATGACCTGTAATGTTACAAATAATGTGGTAAAAGTTCGCATTGTCTCGTAGTGCACTGATGGACAGTTGTTGGCATGATCATGACCACTGGTGATACTAACGAATATCCTTGGACCGTAGTGTATGGATAATTTATGGATGTGATAATAATGAATATCATAATCCCGTAGTGCATGGATAATTCATGGATGTGATACTAACGAATATCCTTGGCCCATAGTGTATGGATAATTCGATGATGTGGATTATTTATTGAACTATGTTACAGTGATAAAATATTGATGATGAACTGTTAAATTATAAAAGATAGTAGATATCATGTTCTACTTGACTTTTCTAATGGATTGTTTATTCCGCTGTAGTTAAACTTGTTGTCTATTGTATTTTATCAATTTAACACTGTTGAAGGCTAACGATAATTTATTCTGCATTATCTTAATCATAATATTCTTTACTAGGCTAGTTGAGTTCACCCTTTGCTTTCATTGTTCTCTTCAGGAAATGAGAATATAGATGGGACTAGTCGGGGAATGGAGTGATGGTCCAAGCTTTAAGACCCCAACTTTTATGAATAAGAATTTTTTTTCTCGAAATATATTTTTGAATATTATTGTGTGGATTTGATATAATGTTATAGTTGTGGGTAATATTTACAAATTTTGCAAAGTAAGTAAGTGGTTATATAATATTCGATTGGTGGGAAATATTCATTTTAACAGAATATTCATACGACTAAGACAATCATCAGTGGACCCCACAACGGAAGTATTGTCGTAGTTAGAAAATGACATAATTATCTTTTATAAAAATAACGGCGGAAGTTTTACCGTTAAACTATTGAACTACCCTAGTAGTAAAAAGTACGAAGAATCTGGCGTGGTTGTATAGTAGCACACGGTATTGATTATTGATGCTTACGTAAGAAGTCACTCAGTTATACTCAATTATTGCTACAATAATTGATGCATCATATCTCTCATATTATTGATTCAATTATTGTCATAGTATCATCTGCATAAATATGTTATATTATTAAATCAATAATTGAGATGACAAATTTATTCATATTATTAAATTGCAATATTTACAATGTCTAGAAGTTCTGTCAAGGAGAGGTTTGGTCATCTAATTGCGCGCCAATAAGGATAAATCCTTATCGGAAAGCCCCCTCTTTCCTGGGAACGATCTGGTTGTTAAATATTGTGAGTTATGATATTAATGATGAATAAGTTCGTGTTGATTAAAGATGAATTTGATAGTTCCATTGTGTTGGAATTATTAGTGTTAGTGGAAATCGACATTTATTTCGATAATAATTGATGTCTGGAAGTTATCGGGTAATTAATCGGATAAATGAGTAATTAATTGCTATTAATTCACATGATTATAACTATTTGTTCACATGTGTGTACTATTGATTCACATTCATTTACTATTAGGGGAGTTGGTGCAAGATTGATAATACTTGCATGACTAAGTTAAAAATAGAGGTATAGATGGAGGTACTATACTGTAATTCATATTTTTACATGTCTAAAACTATTGATTCACATGATTTACTATTGAATCACATTATTTACTATTAGGGAAGGTGGTGAAAGTTTGATAATACTTGCAGGACTAAATTAAAAATGAAGAAAAAAAGGAAGGTATTATACTGTAATATTCTGAGCCCCAAAATGTGCAATTATCGAAACTATATTTTCCTATAAATAGAAGGTCATTTCTCCATTATTCTTCATCAATTCACTCAAGCTATAGAGCAATTATTATAGAGAGAAATTATACAGAGAAAGAAGAAGAGAAGTCTGCTACCTCTCTACTCTAGTATCCAGTTTCTTTCTAAGGTAAGGGTGAAAGTAGTATGCACACAAGCCAATCATGTTTGATGATAATGCATATACTTTGTAACAATCTTATTCATTTATTAATAAAAAGTATTAATTTATTAAAGGCTTTTAATTATATACATGATGCTGTTTTATAATATGTGATAAACCCATAGTTTTAACCAATGCTTTTAGAATAATGATGATGATCATTCTAATGAGATCTAAATTCTTAGAAAGCTTAAAACTAAAATAGTTCCCAATCATTGGATTACTAAATTGGGGATTAGTGAATCCGGATAGATTGGTACATATGTTGCTTGCTCATTGGATGAGGATGATTGATCTCGTGATCATTTGTGTGGAGACACTAAAGCAAGTATGTAGGTGCTTATTAGAGAATAAGTTCACTGAACGTGGCTCGCTAAGGAATACCTAATGGAGTTTTATTTGTTTGTCAATAGGAATTCCTGTAGTGATAGTAGTACATGTGATCCTTGGACTTGAGATCATCATAGTATCTTGTGTATGATGAGTTATACTTTGACTTATTCTTTAAGACCCTTAGGGTATATCAAAGGGTATGCTTGGGTATAATAAGTTGTATATGGAGATAATGTATGAACAATAAAGAATCTACCACTCTATTAAAAGAAGAGAAATGTCTATGTGATTCGATAAATGACAACCCAAAAGAGTCCTTGGTTAAGGCGAATGAAATTAGAAAGGAGTTTCTAATTTGCATTATTTGAGTTGTGCATTTAAGAGTCGAAATACATATAATTAAATAAAATAAGACTTGATAAAGAATTCCATGTCTTATATTTAATTGGGACATTGTATGGTGGAAGGATTGAATTGCATTTGATAACTATTTTACTCAAAGGTTCTTTTATGATTAATGTTGAAATCTATATTATCTCGGGAAAGTCGTTGATCGCTAGGAGGCTTTATCCCTATCAGAATAAATATTATTTATTTAAATAAATTAATTATTTAATTTATTTATTTAAATAAGATTAGAATTGTTCTAATTGATTTATTCACAACCCATTTAATATGGAGAACCTCTAAAGGGTCACACCATAAAAGGAAGAATAATTATTTAAGAAGTTAATGGCATAATCGTAATAATATATTATGTATATTTAATTTAATCTATGGTGATAGAATAAATTAAATAGCTTAATATTTATTATTTAATATTTTAGAAATATTAAATATAAATTAATAAGAGGAGTCTTATTAATATTATTACAATTATTATTATTTTAATTTCTAAAGAGTTTAGGAATTAATTTAATATAATTACTCTCATTTATTCCTAATAGGATTAGGAGGAAAATTAATTAAAGGAGTTTAATTAATTATCCCTAATAAGATTAGGGAGCCCATTTAATTAAAAGAGTTTAATTAAATAATACTTTATTTTAAAATAGGGTTACTTGATATGTTTATAAGAGGAGTCTTATATCAGATATTAAGACTACGTGATAATTCCAATTTGTTGGAGAGTACGTTCATTTCTATAGAGATAGAAAACTAGGGTTTGAGCCAAATACTCATCTTCTTGAATCTTTATTTTTTCTTGGTGGATCACCTCTAGAGGCCAAACATATGGGTGGCTAACGTTGATCAAAGGAAGGAACAAAACCCCGGTGGATTCAAGTTGAACGCGAAAGGATTTGGAGGTGAACTTGTACCTGAGGAAGCTCGATCTTCAAGGGTATGATTTTATTCTTTATCTTTTCGTTTAATTAATAATTGTGCATAAAGGGTGATCCGGGTATATGGTTTGTAAATTTTTAAACTCTGATTTTACACGTTTCCGCATTTTTATGTAATTTGATTGCGTTCATGAATATTACAAACCTTACAGTGGCATCAGAGCCAAACCTTTATGCGAATTATTAATTGTTTGATTTGATATGTATATTGATATGTGTTTAGAACATTTTAATTGGGCATAATTTGTTGTATAAAATTTATTAAAATAAAAAAAAAATCCGAAAACTGTTTTCGGAAACAGTTTTTTTTAATGCATTCCGTGGTTGTTCATTGTTCGGATCTCAATTCGGGTCACGTGAATTGATTTAGCAGAAAAGTGTGCTGCCAACTGAAATTCACAGAAACATTTTTTTTTTTATCTTTGTACACCACGTAAGTTAGTATGATTACAATCCCACTTATTATGTATGGTTTATATATTATATTATATATATATTGATCACCTTTTTGGTTATTCATGTGAATCAAGAATCAGGAGGATAATATATATATAATATGGGACGGTTTTTTTTTTTTTTTGGTATCACGGTTGTGAGACCCCAGATTTTATCAATAAAGATTTAAATTTTGTTGAAATAATTTTTAATATTATGGTGTGAATTTGAGATAATATTATAGTTGTGGGTAGTATTTATAAATTTTGCAAAAGTATGCAAGTTGTTATATTATATTCGATTGGTCTGGGAATATTCGGTTTAGCGAGGGAATATTCAGCATAACTACTCAATCATTGGTGGACCCCACAATGTAATTATCGGATCGAGAAAACGACAAAAATATTTTATTGAAATAACGGCGGAAGTTTTACCGTTGATCTTTGTTGAACTACTCGGTAGTAAAAGTAAATGAATGTCACGTGTGGTTGCATAGTAGCACACCGGTATTGATTATTGATGCTTATGTGAGAAGTCACTCATTTGATTCCATTATTCACGATTAATAATATGAATTATTATAGCGATAATGACGTTTTGTTTTATTCGTATTATTAACGTAATAAAATGTAAACATCTTTTATATAAAATGTAATACTTTATTAAAGTTATTCTATAAATAGAATATATTATATTTTATTATGCATAGTGTTGCATAGTATTTTGCATAGTGTTGCATAGTGTTTTGCATAGTAAAATGTTTTTATATAAATAGAATATATGATATTTTATTTAAAAGATTTTGCTTTAAATATGGACCGTCGATTAAAAGTAAATCAATCTAGACCGTTCATGGATTAATTACTATGCATTCTATTTTCCTATAAATAGAAGCTCATTCCTTCATTATTTTCTTATGAATTCCTTTGAAACTCTAGAGAGAGAAATTATAGAGAGAAGCTATAGAGAGAAAATCTATAGAGAGAAAGAAGAAGAGTATTACGGTACTTCACTACTTTGATATCCGGTGTCTTTTTACGGTAAGGATATTATTTGTTGTACCCGTAAGGGGTATTATTCTTTCTTATTCATGAAGAGAACTTCTGTTATTCCATTCATTATTATTCTGTTGGAATAACCTGTAAAAGTGGCATACCCTATACATAACCTGTATACGCGGCATACCCTATACTTGGTGAAATCCTTATATTATTCCATTCTTATTTATTCTGTTGGAATAACCTGTATACGCGGAATCCCCTATACTTGGTGATCTTCTTCTGTTATTCCATTCTTTATTATTCTGTTGGAATATCACATGCGTGTTTTACACAGGATTCGGTTCCATTGTTTATTATTTCGCATTTATTATTCTGTTGGAATATCCTGTCTGTGTGTTTTACACCGGACCTGGTTCTATTGTTTATTATTCAGCATTTATTATTCTGTTGGATCATCCTGTCGGTGTGAATTTCACCTGACCTGGTTCCGTTATTATTATTCTGTTGGAATAACCTGTCTATGCGAAGTACCGCATGCATGGTGATTTCTTTTGTTATTCCATTCTTTATTATACCCAGTTGGTTAAAACTTTGACTTCTATACTCCATGAAATTAGTAGAATATCCTTGATATTTGCGTTTCATCCAAAGATCTTTCATGGAAATATTCTTCTGAGCATTCTTGAATTTTACTCTACAAAGAAGTATCATGTTGACAACTTGGACGTTATTGGTTCTTGGATTAATTAATTCTTGAACTTGTTTTATTGAATTATTATGTCATTGTCATCATCCTCATGTTATGTTATGTTGAAAGTTATCTATGTCTTACGTGCATAGATGAACTTGGTATGATTATGACCAAGGATCATTCAAGATAATCATGACCGCTATAAATGATGTGACAAAAGTCCTCGGTGGTCTGTAATGCAAATGATGGATAATTTTTGGTATGATTATGACTGGGGTGATTCGGTATAGTCATGAACATTGATAATTTGATGAAAATCATCGATCGTGGTGCGAGGGATGATTAGATGTGGTGGTTTATTTATTAAAAGTCGAGTCTCAAATGATAAAAATTGATGAAAACCTTTAAAACCTAAAAGATAGTAGACTTTATTTTCTACTTGACTCTTTTAATGGATTGCATATTCCCGCATAGATTAAACTGGTTGTCTATTGTATTTTATCGTTTAACATCGTTGAAGGCTAATGATAATTTATTACGCATTATCTTAGTCATAATATTTTTTATTGGGCTAGTTGAGCTCACCTTTCTTTCACCGTTCTCTTGAGAAATGAGAACATTTGGGGACGAAGTCGGGAAGCGGAGTAATGGTCCGGAGGATAGCATTAGTAGTCCTCACTATTACGTGAAATAGTGTGATAATAGTTGTAATGAGGACTCCTTTTGAGTTTGTATAATATCTAGTAGACAATATTTGTATTCAAACTCACGGTTTATGTCGTATTGCATACCTACAGTTATATTAGTAAGTTGTATTTGAATTTATGTACCATGTAAGTGGCGACCCAAGATGGGTGACGTATACCTAATTTTGGGGCGCCACACGGTTGGTATCGAGCTTAGGATATGATCCCGCTAAGATGTGAGAATAGTACTAGGAGGGGAGAGACGGGGAATACCTTCGCTAGTATGACCTACCTAAGTTTATGTGCTATTTTAATTGGTTGGTCAGAGTATAGGGATAATATGTGATATGTTAATTAACCCTTGTTTTGTGACAGTGTTTGAGAATGACATCTGAAAATGCTGAGATAAGCAATGAAGCACATGAGAGTGTTGATTCAGCTCAAACAAAAGATAACGACCAACAACACGATAATAATCATCTTTCGGTGGCAACGACTATCGTAACAATGATAACCATCGGGGAAATTATCATGCTAAGAATGGTAACCACTTCGGTGGTAATCATGGCAAAGATAATAGAAGTGGAAATTGCAAGAAGAGAAGGTCATTTAGCTCAATTTTGTTGTGCACCAAAGTTAAGTCTAGCTGGGACGGTGGCACCAAAGGTGGATATGGATAAAACAAAGTCGTTGGTTTTAGGAAGTGCATTTTTCATGACTTCTCAAAAAGCGAGTAAACCAAACGAAGTTAGCACGGGTTAGTTAATTATAAATTGTGAAGTCTATACCTTATAAGATACCGGTTCTACACATTATTTTATCTCTCTTGCTTGCGTTCAACGGTTAAATTTGACTCCGGAAAAATTAGACTTTGATTTATCTATTGAAACTTCGTTGGGAGAAACCTTCGTTACCTCCACTGTTTATTAATCTTGTTGTTTCAAATAAACACTTTCACGATCTTATCTCTTTGAAAATACTTGCCTTTGAGGTAATTTTTGAAAACGATTGATTAACTACTCATTATTCTTTTTGTAAGGTTGTTAGCTTTCATATTCCTAACCAACCTGTTATCTTAATTCAAAGTAACCAAACCCTAAAGTTAATCACTTCGTTATATCAAGCCATAAGTAAAGATCCCCGATCCTTTCGTTGTTGACTTCCTTGTGTGGAATGCAATCAAGCCGGACTTTTCAGTGGCGACGTCGTGATGAAGATGACAAGTTGATAGGTATCATTGTGAGGTGCTATCTGTGTTAAGGGATAGAAGTCACGATTGGTATTAATGTGACGTACTATCCAAGTCTTGGAGAGTATGTGATTTTGAATGATATTTCTATCATTAATAAATTTTTTGGCGTATTCTTAAAGACTTCCTAGCCTACCCTAGAACGTGAAATCGAATTTTGTATTGACCCCAGTACAAAACCATTTCTTAAACCCTCAAATATTTCTTCAACTAAAAGGATCTGTTTACGTGGATTATGATAAAAGTCATAATAAAAGTATAGAACTGATGAAAATCATGGGTATATGAAGTATTAGTAAGTTTTATGATGAGTTATGTTGGTTAGTATGTGAAAACATGAAAATTTCTTAGAAATCACAAAGAGTTGAAAATCAGATTTTGGTGAAAAACGTAACATGAAATTCAATTGACCATATCTCCTATTATATTTTGAATTTTTGAGTGTGGTCAAGTTCTAAAGTTAGATCTATGAGTTACCTAACTAATCCAAGTGGAATTACTGGAAAAGGTGTTGTAGATTTTTGTGTGGACTGATTTTAGCAAAGGAGTGCAAAGCTGCAAAAATCAAAAAAGCTGCTGCCATGATTTTAGAGAGGCTGTTTCTGGCCACTTAAATTATGAGAGAAAATTCTGGCCTTTTGGGACATGAAGGTATATGGTATAAAGTACCTCCTGTCCAAAAATGAGCTCATTCTCGACTTAAAATGAGCAAGTTATGACTATTTAAATATTTAGGTTTTAAAACGAAAAAACTATATAATGAGAGTTCTATAACTCCGATGACCATGAAATTTAAACTGGAAGCTCACGTTAACATGTGTAAGGTCCTGCCAATATTTGGAAATTTTGGAGTTAAACTTGAGGTAGCTAATTTCTTAAGGAATTAATTAGAAATTGATTTTTGAAAAATAGTAAATGAATTTTTAAAATTCGAGAAAATATATTTTCATTATGGGACTATATTATGCTAAATCCCAGAAAAGAAATATTTTTGGGACTGATTTGGTATTTTCATGAAAATAGTTTAGTTACTGAACATATGAGTTAAATATATTATGTGAAGTAACAAAGTTGAAAATAGGATTTTATGGTTAGAGAATCCTATATAGAGTATATGCATATTTTTTATGAGGATTTGATAATTGGTGATGATATCTTATGAGTATGGCGGTTTTGAATGATTAAATGCATTATATGGTAAAGCGTAAACAATTGAGATAAATTGTTTATAAATTTAAGAAGTATTGTTATAATATTAATGATATTAGATTATGAGATTATTAAGTGATTGATAACATGGGGATATTCTTGAATCCTGGATAAATTATATTATAAAAGTTTAATATTTATCCTTTATCTCATTTGATTGATTCTTTATATCATTATCCTCATGCTTATATTATGTTGAAAGTCATCTCATGGCTCAGTGGTGCATAGATGGACTTGGTATGATTATGACCTGTGGATTGTTCTCAGATAATCATAACCGTAATTGAAAACACGACATATCTATGGCACGAAGTGCATGGATAATTTGTGGTCGTGATACTAATGAATACACGATTATCTTTGGTAGTAGTGCATGGATAATTTGTGGTCGTGATACTAATGAATACACGATTATCTTTGTCAGTAGTGCATGGATAATTTGTGGTCGATACTAATGAATACACGATTATCTTTGGGCCGTAGTGCATGGATAATTTGTGGTCGTGATACTAATGAATACACAATTATCTTCGCCGTAGTAGTGCATGGAGAATTTGTGGTCGCGATACTAATGAATACACGATTATCTTTGGTAGTAGTGCATGGATAATTTGTGGTCGTGATACTAATGAATATACGATTATTATTTCGCCGTAGTAGTGCATGGATAATTTGTGGTTGTGATACTAATGAATACACGATTATCTTTGGTAGTAGTGCATGGATAATTTGTGGTCGTGATACTAATGAATACACGATTATCTTTGGTCAGTAGTGCATGGATAATTCGTGGTCGTGATACTAATGAATATCCTGGCCCAGAAGTGCGTGGATGATTCGATGATATGAATTAATTATTGAAATTTGAGTCTCAAAGAATGAAATATTAATTCATGGATGTGGTAAAAGTCATCTTTCGTCAGTAGTGCATTGATAGACTTGGTATGATTATAACCACGGATTATTCGGTATAATCATGATCAGATTGAAAAAACACGAATATCCTTGGCCAAGAAGTGCATGGATAATTCGTGGTCGTGATACTATTAAGCTGGCGTCAAAGATTATTGGTTTTATAAATTGTATATCTTTGGCTCAGTAGTGCAAAGATGAGTTGTTAATGAATATCTTTGGCCGGATTGCGAAGATGAATTTAATATTTTTTAACGATAAAGGTATTCAAGGTATCCTCACCTCTTATCATACCAGGTACGTACCCTAATTTTGAGGGCAAAATTCTATAAGGAGGGGAGATTGTGAGACCCCAGATTTTATCAATAAAGATTTAAATTTTGTCAAAATAATTTTTAATATTATGGTGTGAATTTGAGATAATATTATAGTTGTGGGTAGTATTTATAAATTTTGCAAAGTATGCAAGTGGTTATATTATATTCGATTGGTCGAGAAATATTCGGTTTAGCAGGAATATTCGTTACAATGGCTCAATCATTGGTGGACCCCTATTAATGTAATTATTGTCGGATTGAGAAAACGACACAAAAATATTTTATTGAAATAACGGCGGAAGTTTTACCGTTGATCTTTGTTGAACTACTCAAGTAGTAAAAGCACGATGAATACGTGTGGTTGCATAGTAGCAGCACACGGTATTGATTATCGATGCTTATGTGAGAAGTCACTCGGTTTGTTCCATTATCACGTCGATTAATAATATGAATTATTATAGCGATAATGACGCTTTTATTTATTCGTATTATTAACGTAATAAAATGTAAACATCTTTTATATAAAAAATGTAATACTTTATTAAAGTTATTCTATAAATAGAATATATTATATTTTATTATGCATAGTGTTGCATAGTGTTTTGCATAGTGTTGCATAGTGTTTGCATAGTAAAATATTTTTATATAAATAGAATATATGATATTTTATTTAAAAGATTTTGCTTTAAATATGGACCGTCAGATTAAAGTAAATCAATCTAGACCGTTCATGGATTAATTACTATGCATTCTATTTTCCTATAAATAGAAGCTCATTCCTTCATTATTTTCTTATTTAATTCTTTGAAACTACAGAGAGAGAAATTATAGAGAGAAGCTATAGAGAGAAAATCTATAGAGAGAAAGAAGAAGAGTATTTCGTACTTCACTACTTTGATATCCAAAGGTGTCTTTTACTAGTAAGGATATTATTTGTTGTAATCGTAAAGGGTATTATTATTTCTTATTCATGAAGAGAACTTCTGTTATTCCATTCATTATTATTCTGTTGGAATAACCTGTAAAAGTGGCATACCCTATACATAACCTGTATACGCGGCATACCCTATACTTGGTGAAATCCTTATATTATTCCATTCTTATTTATTCTCATTGAATAACTTTGTGATACGCTGGAATCCCCTATACTTGGTGATCTTCTTCTCGTTATTCCATTCTTTATTATTCATTTGGAATATCCTGCTGTGTGTTTACAGGACCGGTTCCATTGTTTATTATTCGCATTTATTATTACATTGGAAAATCTCGTCTGTGTGTTTTACACAGGACCGGGTTCCATTGTTTATTATTTAGCATTTATTATTCGGTTGATCATCATGTATGGTGTGAATTTCACCGACTGGTTCGTTATTATTATTATTCTGTTGAATAACTCCTGTCATATCAAGTACCGCATGCATGGTGATTTCTTTTGTTATTCCATTCTTTATTATACCCAGTTGGTTAAAACTTTGACTTCTATACTCCATGAAATTAGTAGAATATCCTTGATATTTGCGTTTCATCCAGTATCTTTTCATGGAAATATTCTTCTGAGCATTCTTGAATTTTACTCTACAAAGAAGTATCATGTTGACAACTTGGACGTTATTGGTTCTTGGATTAATTAATTCTTGAACTTGTTTTATTGAATTATTATGTCATTGTCATCATCCTCATGTTATGTTATGTTGAAAGTTATCTATGTCTTATGTGCATAGATGAACTTGGTATGATTATGACCAGGGATCATTCGGTATAATCATGACCTGCTATAAATGATGTGACAAAAGTCCTCAGTGGCCCGTAATGCAGTGATGGATAATTTTTGGTATGATTATGACCAGGGGTGATTCGGTATAGTCATGAACATTGATAATTTGATGAAAATCATTGACCGTGGTACAGGGATGATTAGATGTGGTGGTTTATTTATTAAGCTGAGTCTCAGCGATAAAAATTGATGAAAACCTTTTAAAACCTAAAAGATAGTAGACTTTATTTTCTACTTGACTCTTTTAATGGATTGCATATTCCGCTGCAGTTAAACTGGTTGTCTATTGTATTTTATCAGTTTAACACTGTTGAAGGCTAATGATAATTTATTCTGCATTATCTTAGTCATAATATTTCTTACTGGGCTAGTTGAGCTCACCCTTTCTTTTCACTTTTTCTCTTGTGAAATGAGAACATATTTTGGGACGAGTCTGGGAACGGAGTAATGGTCCGAGGAGGATAGCATTAGTAGTCCTCACTATTTCGTGAAATAGTGTGATAATAGTTGTAATGAGGACCTTTTGAGTTTGTATAATATCTAGCGAGATAATATTTGTATTCAAACTCACGATTTTATGTCGTATTATACCACGCATTATATTAGTAAGTTGTATTTGAATTTATGTACCATGTAAGTGGCGACCCAAGATGGGTGACGTATACCTAATTTTTGGGGCGTCTAGCGGTTTTATTATATATATATATAATATATATATTTACGTAATATATATATATATATAATAATTTTATAATTAAAATAAAATATTTATTTTAATTTTAAAATAAAAGGTTTATATTAATCTTAAAATAAAAGGTTTATTTTAATTTTAAAATTAAATTTCATGCTAACTAATTAGAGTTGGAATTGGATTCCATGATAATTAATTGGAGTTGAAATTGGATTCTATTTTCCTTAAATAAAGGAGTTTATTTAGATATGAAATTAGATTTCATATTATTCAAAATAAAAGGTTTATTTGTGAATAGGAAAAAGAATCGGTCTTTCCTTAAATAAAGGAGTTTATTTAGATATGAAATAAGATTTCATATTATTCAAAATAAAGGATTTTATTTGTGAATAGGAAAGATAATCTGTGTTTCCTTTAATAAAGGAGTTATTTTTTTTTACATGGAATTGGATTCCATAATTAATTAAAATAAAGGAGTTTATTTTGATTAAAATTTTGATTAAAATAAAATAGTTTATTTTATTTAAAATTGGATAAATTAAAATAAAATAGTTTTATTTTAATTTAAATTTGGATTAAAATAAAGGAGTTTATTTTGCTTCAAAACTAGATTTTATACTAATTAAATTTGCCCATTAAATGATATCAATATATATATTAAATGTTTATTATTCATAAGATGAATGTTATTTATTGATGCATATGATGATGTGTATAATAATAAATGGGATTGATTATGGACTATTGACCAATGTGATTGGATTTTATTTTAGTTGGATGCATGAATGTATGGGTTTTATTAAATGGGGTCTGCAAGCACCTCGCTTCTCTAATTTTTCTTAATGTAAATTCTATCTCCTCCTATGTACTTCCCTCGATTTGATCAAGGTTTCTATTTATTTTAAATAGTTTTGTAATAGAATAGTTAGAATTAATTTTAAAGAATTGGAGATCAAGGAACAAGGCGCTTGAAGACCCGCTTTGTAATAGAGCGGGTTTAAATATAATAGTTATATTTAAATATTATTTCTTGTACCCTAGGGTTTGACCTTTTGGTTCACTTGGTGGCTCTAGTGAACCAAACTAGAATAAAAGTCCATAATCAATCCGTAGAATATAGTATTCTATCGCGCATGCTTATACTATATATTATATATTATGCAAACATGCTTCGCATGTTAATTAATATGACGCGTATTTTATATATATATGTGCATGCGCGCTAAACAAGATGAGACAAATTAATAACAAACCCCTCAATTTTTTTTTATATATTAAGTCCTAAGCGTTCAAAGATATTTGGAATATCGAACGTCGCCTTCTAGCATGATAAAATTAATAGAGTATTAAATATTTAATATGAGTTTGAGTTTGTTGTGTCACCACAAGACAAATATTAAGTATTTAAGATGTTAATTTATCACATTTGATGCTTATAAAGAAAATTGAACAATATTGTTTTGTTGTGTCACCACAAGGATGATATTTTTCTTTTTTGAATATATGGAGTGCTAGGTCGGACTTAACTTGGATAATTTTGATTCTGGATGTGCCACCACTGATCAAAATAATCTAAGAGGCAAAATAAAAGAAGTTGCATAGTTGATGTAATTGACAAAAGTTGTCTACCTATTTATTTATATATAGTTTGTTGTGTCACCACAAGGCTATATACATTTGAAATGGGATCCTTATTCTCACTAGCAAATCTTTAATTAGATTTTGCCGAACTATATAAGTGATGGTAATATAGCTTGAAGAAAATAGTGGGAGATACCAATTTAAAACAAGACCTAATTTATTTTGGTAATTAATAAAAGAATGTATGTTAAAATGTTGTTAATTACAAATTCATTTCTGAATTTTACAATGTCTAAAATTACTATCATCTGCGAAGCATATTAGATGCTAAATTAACGCACCAAATTAAGCGGATTGTTTAAGGAATTTGAGAATAGTTCTCATATTTGAAAAGCTATCTTATGTCATAATCGCCTATCCTCGCAATGGTTGCGCAGCATAATGCCTCGAGGAAGACAATGCTACTTTTAGAAAGTGGCAAGATGATGCCTGATTGGCTCAATGCATCATGCTCGCATCCACGAAAGTAACGAGCTTCACACAAGATGAAAACTATGGATGCTCCTACAATATTCCCGCTCATCAAGTAGTTGATGGTGAGGAAAGTAGGACTGATAGATATCAGATATCTAAGGAGCTCTTCCGATCTAGAATGGCCAATGACACTATAGTACAGACAAAAAGTTCTTAACTTAATCAATTTGATTGATCAATTAGGACAACTGGTTTTTGAAAGTAGTATGCACACAATCCAATCTTGTTTGATGATAAAGCATATACTTTGTAACAATCTTATTCATTTATTAAAAAAAATTATTAATTTATTAAAGGCTTTTAATTATCTACATGATGCTGTTTTATAATATGTGATAAACCCAGAGTTTTAAGCAATGCTTTTAGAATAATGATGATGATCATTCTAATGAGATCTAATTTCTTAGAAAGCTTAAAACTAAAATAGTTCCCAATCATTGGATTACTAAATTGGGGATTAGTGAATCCGGATATATTGGTACATACGTTGCTTGCTCATTGGATGAGGATGATTGATCTCATGATCATTTGTGTGGAGACACTAAAGCAAGTATGTAGGTGCTTATTAGAGAATAAGTTCACTGAGCGTGGCTCGCTAAGGAATACCTAATGGAGTTTTACTTGCCTGTCAATAGGAATTCCTGTAGTGATAGTAGTACAAGTAATCCTTGGACTTGAGATCATCATAGTATCTTGTGTATGATGAGTTATACTTTGACTTATTCCTTAAGACCCTTAGGGTATATCAAAGGGTATGCTTGGGTATAACAAGTTGTACATGGAGATAATATATGATCAATAAAGAATCTACCACTTCTAATAAAAGAAGAGAAATGTCCTATGTGATTCGATAAATGACAACCTAGTAGTCCTTGGCCAAGGCAGAAAGAAATTAGAAATGAGTTTCTAATTTGCATTATTTGGAGTTGTGCATTTAAGAGTCGAAATACATATAATTAAATAAAATAAGACTTGACAGTAATTTCATGTCTTATATTTAATTAGGACATTGTATGGTGGAAGGATTGAATTGTACGGCAACTATTTACTCAAAGGTTCTTTTATGATTAATGTTGAAATCTATATTATCTGGGAAAGTGTTGATCGCTAGGGAGGCTTATCCCTATTGTAGAATAAATATTATTTATTTAAATAAATTAATTGCTTAATTTATTTATTTGAATAAGATTAGAATTGTTCTAATTGATTTATTCACAACAAAGTTTAATATGAAGAACCTAAAGGGTCACACCATAAAAGGAAGAATAATTATTTAAGAAGTTAATGGCATAATCGTAATAATATGTTATGTATATTTAATTTAATCTATGGTGATAGAATAAATTAAATAGGTTAATATTTATTATTTAATATTTTAGAAATATTAAATATAAATTAATAAGAGGAGTCTTATTAATATTATTACAATTATTATTATTTTAATTTCTAAAAGAGTTTAGGAATTAATTTAATATAAGTACTCTCATTTATTCCTAATTGGATTAGGAAGGAAAATTAGTTAAAGGAGTTTAATTAATTATCCCTAATAAGATTAGGGAGCTTAATTAATTAAATAAATCCCAATTCCTTAATTGTTAAGGTGGGTTGCCCACATCTATAAATAAGAGGAGTCTTATTATTGACTTTTACAACATACGTAATAATTCCAATTTGTTGGAGAGTACGCCTTTTCTATACAGATAGGAAAAACTAGGGTTTGAGCCAAATACCCATCTTCTTGAATTCCTTTTCTTCCTTGGTGGATCACCTCAGAGGCCAAACACTTGGGTGGCTAACGTTGATCAAAGGAAGGAACCAAACCCGATGGATTCAAGTTGAACGAAAAAGATGGAGGTGAACTTGTACGAGGAAGCTCGGATCTTCAAGGGTATGTTTGTTCTTCATATCTTTTCGTTTAATTAATAATTGTGCATAAAGGGTGATCCGGGTATATGGTTTGTAAAAATTTTAAACTCTGATTTTTACACGCTTCCGCACTTTTATGCAATTTGATTGCGTTCTTGAATATTACAAACCTAACAGTGGCATCAGAGCCAAACCTTTATGCGAATTATTAATTGTTTCAAATTTGATATGTATATTGATATGTGTTTAGAACAATTTAATTGTGCATAATTTTGTTATATAAAAAAAAAAAAAAATTGGCGAAATCCGTTTCCTATTATATATATATAATAATCGGATTAACCACGGAGCGGCTGTTTTTTCAAAAGTTGAAGAATCACGTGGGTCAAGTTGAGGAAGATAAGGAGAGGAAGATATAGGATATATATATATATATATATATATATATATATATATATATATATATATATTACTATTATATATATATATATATATATATATATATATATATATATATATATATATATATATATATATTACAGTTTATATATATAATATATATATATATATATATATATTATTTTATTTTATATTATTATATTATAATATAATTAAAATAGAAGGTTTATTTTAATTTTAAAATTAGAATTTCATGCTAACTAATTAGAGTTGGAATTGGATTCCATGATAACTAATTGGAGTTGAAATTGGATTCTATTTTTCCTTAAATAAAGGAGTTTATTTAGATATGAAATTAGATTTCATATTATTCAAAATAAAAGGTTTATTTGTGAATAGGAAAAGAATCATCTTTCCTTAAATAAAGGAGTTTATTTAGATATGAAATAAGATTTCATATTATTCAAACTAAAGGAGTTTATTTGTGAATAAGAAAGATAATCCGTGTTTCCTTTAATATTTTTTTTACATGGAGTTGGATTCCATAATTAATTAAAATAAAGGAGTTTATTTTGATTAAAGATTTTGATTAAAATAAAATAGTTTATTTTATTCAAAATTGGATAAATTAAAATTAAATAGTTTTATTTTGATTTAAATTTGGATTAAAATAAAGGAGTTTATTTTGATTCAAAATTAGATTTTATACTAACTAAATTTGCCCATTAAATGATATCAATATATATATTAAATGTTTATTATTCATAAGATGAATGTTATTTATTGATGCATATGATGATGTGTATGATAATAAATGGGATTGATTATGGACTATTGACCAATGTGATTGGATTTTATTTTAGTTGGATGCATGAATGTATGGATTTTATTAAATGGGGTCTGCGTACCTCGTCTTCTCTAATTTTTCGTAATGTAAATTCTATCTCTCTCCTATGTACTTCCCCTTAACTGCTGATCAAGGTTTCTATTTATTTTAAATAGTTTTGTAATAGGAATAGTTAGAATTAATTTTGAAGAATTGGAGATCAAGATACAAGGAGTGCTTGAAGACCCGTTTGTAATGGAGCCCGGGTTTAAATGTAATAGTTATATTTAAATATTATTTCTTGCACCCCTAGGGTTTGACCTTTTGGTTCACTTGGTGGCTCTAGTGAACCAAACTAGAATAAAAGTCCATAATCAATTCGGGTAGAATATAGTATTCTATATGTGCATGCTTATACTATATATATATTATATATTATGCAAGCATGCTTCGCATGTTCATTAATATGACGCGTATTTTATATATATATGTGCATGCGCGCTAAACAAGATGAGACAAATTAATAACAAACCCCTCAATTTTTATATATTAAGTCCTAAGCGTTCAAAGATATTTGGAATATCGAACGTCGCCTTCTAGCATGATAAAATTAATAGAGTATTAAATATTTAATATGAGTTTGTTGTATCACCACAAGGCAAGTATTAAGTATTTAAGATGTTAATTTATCACATTTGATGCTTATAAAGAAAATTGAACAATATTGTTTTGTTGTGTCACCACAAGGATGAAAATTTTCTTTTTTGAATATATGGAGTGCTAGGTCGGACTTAACTTGGATAATTTTGATTCGGATGTGCCACCACTTGATCAAAATAATCTAAGAGGCAAAATAAAAGAAGTTGCATAGTTGATGTAATTGACAAAAGTTGTCTACCTATTTATTTATATATAGTTTGTTGTGTCACCACAAGGCTATATACATTTGAAATGGGATCCTTATTCTCACTAGCAAATCTTTAATTAGATTTTGCCGAACTATATAAGTGAGGGTAATATAGTTTGAAGAAAATAGTGGGAGATACCAATTTAAAACAAGACCTAATTTATTTTTGTAATTAATAAAAGAATGTATGTTAAAATATTGTTAATTACAAATTCATTTACTGAGAATTTTACAATGTCTAAAATTACTATCATCTGCGAAGCATATTAGATGCTAAATTAACCGTAATCAATTAAAGCGGATTGGTTAAGGAATTTGAGAATAGTTCTCATAATTTGAAAAGCTATCTTATGTCCTTAATACGCCTATCCCTACAATGGTTGCGCACAATGCCTCGAGGAAGACATTGCTACTTTTAGAAAGTGGCAAGATGATGCACATTGGCTCAATGCATCATGCTCGCATCCATGAGTAACGAGCTTGGCGTCACAAGATGAAACTATGGATGCTCCTACTATATTCCTGCACATCAAGTAGTTGATGGTGAGGAAAGTGGGACCGATAAATATCGAGATATCTAAGGAGCTCTTCCGATCTAGAATGACCAGGATGACACTACAAAGATGCATAAAAAGTTCTTAACATAATCAATTTGATTGATCAATTTAGATAATTGGTTTTGTCATGGATGGAGAGTTGAGCCAAGATTTGATCTTGCACTCACTCCGGACTCCTTTCATTAATTGTTGTGAATTTTCATATGAACAAGCTAGATATCGCCTTCATTGATTTGCTTAACATATTGAAAAATATTGAGAGTCACTTTCCAACCAAGAAAGATCAAGTCTTCTTGGTAGGGGCCAAAGGATCTTCCAAAAGAAGAACCATTCAAAGAAGGTAAATAGAAAGGCATAAACAAAGGATACTAAGAACAAAGCAGTCACGGATATAGCAAAGGAGTTTGCTTCCACCGCAATAAGCCCGGACACTAGAAAGAAAGCTGAGAAGCATCTTGCAGAGAGGCTAACCAAAGAAGCATAGTGAAGTTTGATTACATAATACGCTTTTGTTCATGATTGAAATAAATTTTCTTTAAGTCAAGGTTCTACTTGGGTATTGGATACCGACTTTGGTTATCATAAATATAGATTTATGAAGGGACCAAGCAGAAGTAGAAAGCTAAACAAATATAAGTAATCCTATGTGCGGGAAATGTAGCAAAGGTTGCCATATTAGCCATAGAAACTTATAGTTTAGAAATGCCTACGGGCAAATCTATCAAGTCAATAAGTTGTTATTGTATTCAAGTTCTTGTTAAAAATATTATTTCCATTTTATTGTTGGACAATGAAATCTTTGATATTATAATTAAGAACAATTGTTGTTCTATTTATAATAATAATGTTTTGTAAAGAACTGAAATATTACTTAATGGATTTTGTATACTTGACTTACGTGAAAATAATTTTGCATATTGAACAAATTAGTATGAGAAAAGGAGATGATCATTCAAAGAGTTGAATGTGTGTATTTGATAAAATACAAGTGTGAATTATTTGAAAGGTTCAAAGAATTCAGAAGTGAAACAAATTGGCAATGTATTAAGATTCTTTGATTAGATCAAGGAATAAATACTTGTGCAATAAGTTTCTAGATCATCTCAAATGGTTTTTCTCATAATGGACACCTCATGATACGTAATAATTGATTGATGTATCTGAAAGGAAAAATCATACCTTGTTAAACATGGTTCGGTCCAAAATAATTTTACCGACATTCCAGTATCCTTCTGGGATAATGTCCTAGAAATGGCTGCATATCTACGAAAATGGTAACCTCAAAATCCCGCCCCAAGACTCCATAAAAGTTATGGATGGGGAGATTCTAATCTTAAGTATGTTAAGATAAAGGGTTGTCAACTTATGTGAAAAGGTTTCAAAGGATAAGCTTGGGACAAGATTTGACAAGTGTCGATTTGTGGGACATCCTAAAGTAAGTTTAGGTATATGTTCAATAATCCTCGCTTAGCAAAAGGTGTTTATTATGAACACACGTTGCCTTCTAAGATAAATGTGTTTATCATTGAAGGGGCTAGTGGGAGGATAATTGATCTTGAAGAGTTCAAGAACCACAAAACACTATAAGTCAAATAAGAGGAACCTGTAGATAGACCTATTGTACCACAATAGAATCAGTAAATCGGAATATTCTTGAAGATACCTAGGAGGTATGGATTCATCATGGGTGATGATGATGAGGTACGCATCATAGAAGATGATGATCGAGTTATACGCGATGATGTAAGACTTTAGTGTGTACAAAAGGGTCGATGGGAGCGTCGTGAAATTTCTAGTATTATATGTTGATATACTACGGATGAGGAATAACATACCAATGCTACAATCAGTAAAGATAAAGTTGTCTAAACATTCCTCCATGAATGATTTGGGAAGAGTGTGACGCCCCCAAAATTAGGGATACATCACCCATCTTGGGTCGCCACTTACATGGTACAGAATTTAAATACAACTTACTAACATAACTGTCGTGTACAATACGACATAAACTGTGAGTTTAAATACAAATATCGTCTACTAGATATTATACAAACTCAAAAAGGAGTCCTCATTACAATTATTATCACACTATTTTACAGAATAGTGAGGACTACTAATGCTATCCTCTGGACCATTACTCCGTTCCCCGACTCGCCCAAACTATATTCTCATTTCAAGAGAACACGGTGAAAGAAAGGGTGAGCTCAACTAGCCCAAGAAGAAAATATTATGACTAAGATAATGCGTAATAAATTATCAATAGCCTTCAACAAATGTTAAACCGATAAAATATAATAAACATCAAGTTTAAGCTAGCGGTAGGAATATGCAATCCATTAAAAGAGTCAAGTAGAAAATAAAGTCTACTATCTTTAGGTTTTAAAAGGTTTTCATCTTTGTTATAAATGAGACTCACTTTAATAAATATTCCACATCATCGAATCACCCCTCGCACTACGGCCAAGGATATTCTTTAGTATCACGACCACAATTATTCATGCACTACGGGCCAAGAATATTTGTGTATTCATTAATGGTCATGATCATGCCAACAATCGTCCATCAATGCACTATGGCCTAATCGAGAATTTTTACCACATCATTTGTAATATTACGGTCATGATTACAATCGAATAGTCTGGTCATAATCATACCAAGTCCATCTATGCACTTCTGAGCCACAGATGACTTTTAAAAAAATATATAAACATGAGGATGATGACAATGATATAAGAATTCAATAAAACAAGTTCAAGAATTATTTTATCCAGAATTATTAACGCCCAAATTATCAATATGATCATTGTTTTGTAGAGTAAAATTCAAGAATGATCGGAAGAATATTTTCATGAAAAGATATCTTTGGATGAAACGCAAATATCAAGGATATTCCACTAATTTCATGGAGTATAGAAGTCAAAGTTTTAACTTATTTGGGTATAATAAAGAATGGAATAACAAAAGAAATCACCATGCATGCGATAGATCGCACGCACGTGTTATTCCAGCGTAATAATAAATAACGGAACGAGTGTCGGTGAAATTCACAACCGATGGATGTTCCAACAGAATAATAAAGATGGAACCGGATCCGTGTAAAAACACACGATAGGATATTCCAACGAGAATAATAAAGAAGGCGGAACCGGTCCGTGTAAAACTACGCATGAGGATGTTCCAACAGAATAATAAAGAGGCGGAACCAGAAATTGTAAACCACACGCAGATGAGGATGTTCCAAATGAATAATAAAGGCGGAACCAGTCCCGGTGTAAAACACACGACAGGATGTTCCAATGTAATAATAGAAGAATGTCACCAAGTATAGGGTAAACCAAGCGTATCAAAGTTATTCCAGCAGAATAATAAGCAATGGAATAACAACAGTTCTCTTCATGAATAAGAAAGAATAACACCCTTACATTTGGTAGGAGATTGAATAACGCTTTAGACAGTAGTAACAAAATACTCTTCTTCTTTCTCTCTTATTCTCTCTATACTTTCTCTCTCTATAGCTTGAATGAATTCGTGAAAAATAATGAAGCCCTAGGCCTCTATTTATAGAAGATTTCTAGCTTAGCACCTAGTGTGAAAAGGCAAGTGGTTTCGATTTAACCGGTTTTGGCGCTTGTGTAATGTGAAACGACAAGTGGTTCGACACTGTAATGTGAAACGACAAGTGGTTCGGACGTATGGTAAAGGTAATTACTATTAACGAAGGTAAATACTATTGACGAATGTAAATACTATTCACAAGGGTAATTACTATCGACGAAGGTAATTACTATCGACGAAGGTAAATACTATTCACAAGGGTAATTACTATTGTGAAGAGACTCTTAGATGATGACATATGAGCTCCCCATAAAATAATCAAACTTACCACAAATCATTTTTTTTCATCAACACATATCAATCTTGCAACAAATTATTAATCATTTATAACTTGTCGTCTCAATTATTGATTTAATACTATAACATATTATACAGATGATACCGTGACAATAATTGAATCAATAATATAAGAGATATGATGCAAAGAATTATTGTAGCAATAATTGAGCATAACCGGAGTGACTTCTCACGTGTAGCATCAATAATCAATACCGTGTGCTACTATGCAACCACGCCAGACATCGTATTTTTACCACCGGGTAGTTCAACAGCTTTAAACGGTAATACCTCCGCCGTTATTTTTATAAAATATTTTTGTCGTTTTTCAATCCGACAAAAATTACATTAATAGGGGTCCACCAATGATTGAGCCATTGTAGATTTAATATTCCCTAACAAAAAGAATATTCCCGACCAAACAAATATTTTATAACAACTTGCATACTTTTGCAAAATTTATAAATATTACCCACAACTATAACATTATATCAAATTTATTCCATAATATTCAAAAATAATATTTATAGAAAAAATTCATCTTTATTTATAAAAGTGGGGTCTTATAAAGAGTATCTTAATTGGGGATATAAATATTTATAGATAGATTTAAGAGGATGCTCGACTTAACCCAAGGAACGTATATTCATTTGATGCTAAAGTCGTTTAGCATGGCAAACTCCAAGAGATGTCTCATGTCGATGAGCTATGGAGTGTATCTCTTAATAGTCCCCACGGACTCGAAAAGAGAGGTCGCATGAGTGACAATCATGTATGCAATGAAATGTACTAAACCCGATGTTGATCACCATATTATGGAGAAGTTCACTATGTATTCGTGAAAAACATCTTAAAGTGCTTGACCCAAGCACTAAGGATGTGATCATATTCATTGTGGGTCTAAATTAAAACTAGAGGGCTTAATGAGACTCAAGTTTTTCGTATGCATCAAGATGACGTAAAATCCACTTTAAGGTAAAGCGTTATCTTTGAATAAAGTGATGCAGTTGAATTGGAAAGGTTCCAAACAAAGAAAGAGTTGCTTGGTTTAGTGATAAAGACAAAGTATATAGCTATAAATGAAGCCCGCAAGTTGATTGTTTGGATTAAAGTTCATTACGTAACTAGGAATAGTTCTAAGTCTCATCTTGGATCTAAACATGTGTTGTGGCACTTTCATTTGATTATTAGAATCATTGAAAGATGGGAAATCACTATAGAGATAGTGGACCTCAAGAACATCATTACATATCCATTAACTAAAGCTTATCCAACAAAGCAGGATAATTGTCACTTAGAGAAGAAGAAGAGTATAAGATACCATGACGATTGACTTTAGTGCAAGTGGGAGATTGAAAGTAGTATGCACACAAGCCAATCATGTTTGATGATAAAGCATATACTTTGTAACAATCTTATTCATTTATTAATAAAAAGTATTAATTTATTAAAGGCTTTTAATTATCTACATGATGCTGTTTTATAATATGTGATAAACCCATAGTTTTAAGCAATGCTTTTAGAATAATGATGATGATCATTCTAATGAGATCTAAATTCTTAGAAAGCTTAAAACTAAAATGGTTCCCAATCATTGGATTACTAAATTGGGGATTAGTGAATCCGGATAGATTGGTACATACGTTGCTTGCTCATTGGATGAGGATGATTGATCTCATGATCATTTGTGTGGAGATACTAAAGCAAGTATGTAGGTGCTTATTAGAGAATAAGTTCACTGAACGTGGCTCGTTAAGGAATACCTAATGGAGTTTTACTTCTTCGTCAATAGGAATTCATGTAGTGATAGTAGTACAAGTAATCCTTGGACTTGAGATCATCATAGTATCTTGTGTATGATGAGTTATACTTTGACTTATTCCCTAAGACCCTTAGGGTATATCAAAGGGTATGCTTGGGTATAACAAGTTGTACATGGAGATAATATATGATCAATAAAGAATCTACTACTTCTAATAAAAGAAGAGAAATGTCCTATGTGATTCGATAAATGACAAACCCATTGTCCTTGGTTAAGACAGTAATGAAATTAGAAAGGAGTTTCTAATTTGCATTATTTGAGTTGTGCATTTAAGAATTCGAAATACATATAATTAAATAAAATAAGACTTGATAGTAATTTCATGTCTTATATTTAATTGGGACATTGTATGGTGGAAGGATTGAATTAGACGGTAACTATTTACTCAAAGGTTCTTTTTATGATTAATGTTGAAATCTATATTATCCGGAAAGTCGTTGATCGCTAGGGAGGCTTATCCCTATTATAGAATAAATATTATTTATTTAAATAAATTAATTGTTTAATTTATTTATTTGAATAAGATTAGAATTGTTCTAATTGATTTATTCACAACCTAGGTTTAATATGGAGAACCTAAAGGGTCACACCATAAAAGGAAGAATAATTATTTAAGAAGTTAATGGCATAATCGTAATAATATGTTATGTATATTTATTTTAATCTATGGTGATAGAATAAATTAAATAGCTTAATATTTATTATTTAATATTTTAGAAATATTAAATATAAATTAATAAGAGGAGTCTTATTAATATTATTACAATTATTATTATTTTAATTTCTAAAAGAGTTTAGGAATTAATTTAATATAAGTACTCTCATTTATTCCTAATTGGATTAGGAAGGAAAATTAGTTAAAGGAGTTTAATTAATTATCCCCCCCAAAATTAGCCAAGATATATCATCACCCATCTGGGTTGTGAATTTTTCCATATTACATGGATTTTAACATATTGAAAATGTAATTTAATCTTCCTGAAAAAGAACGATTCAAAGAAGGTAAATAGAAAGGCATAAACAAAGGATAATGTGACGCCCCCAAAGGTAGGTATACATCACCCACTTGGGTCGATAACTTACATGGTATGTAATTTAAAAACAACTTATTAACATAACTGTCGTGTATAATACTTATATAAATCGTGAGTTTAAATACAAATATCGCCTACTAGATATTATACAAACTCAAAAAAAAGTCCTCATTACAATTATTATCACACTATTTTACGTAATAGTGAGGACTACTAATGCTATCTTCGTGACCATCACTGCTTCCCGACTCGTCCCCAAATTTATATTATCATTTTCAAGAGAACAAAGAAAGAAAGGGTGAGCTCAACTAGCCCAAGAAGAAATATTATGACTAAGATAATGCGTAATAAATTATCAATAGTCTTCAATAATGTTAAACCGATAAAATACAATAGATAACCAGCTTTAATCGCAATTGAATATGCAATCCATTAAAAGAGTCAAGTAGAAAATAAAGTCTACTATCTTTTAGGTTTTAAAAGGTTTTTCATCATCGCTTATAGTCGAGACTCGCCTTTTAATAAATATTTCACATCATCGAATCACCCCCGCACTACGGCCAAGGATATTCTTTAAGATCACCACCACAATTATTCATGCACTACGGCCAAGAATATTTGTGTATTCATTAATGGTCATGATCATGCCAACAATCGGCCCATCAATGCACTACTACTAATCGAGGATTTTTATCACATCATTTGTAACATTACTGGCCATGATTACACCAATAGTCTCTCGGTCATAATCATACCAAGTCCATCTATGCACTACAGCCATGTATGACTTTCAAAAATATAAACATGAGGATGATGACAATGATATAAGAATTCAATAAAACAAGTTCAAGAATTATTTTATCCAGAATTATTAACGCCCAAATTATCAACACGACATCGCTTTTGTAGAGTAAAATTCAAGAATGATCGTAAGAATATTTCCATGAAAAGATATCGATGAAACGCAAATATCAAGGATATTCTACTAATTTCATGGAGTATATAAGTCAAAGTTTTAACCAACCGGGTATAATAAAGAATGGAATAACAAAAGAAATCACCATGCATGCGATAGATCGCATGCATACATGTGTTATTCCAATGTAATAATAAATAACTTAACTGTGTCGTGAAATTCACAATCGGATGTGATGTTCCAAATGTAATAATAAAGATGGAACTGCATCCGTAAAACACATGTGATAGATATTCCAATGTAATAATAAAGATTTTAACCAGTCCCGGTAAAACACATGCATGTGATGTTCCAATGTAATAATAATAAATTTTAACCAGTCCTGTAAAACACATGCATGTGATGTTCCAAATGTAATAATAATAAAGATTTTAACCAGTCCTGTAAAACACATGCATGTGATGTTCCAATGTAATAATAGAAGAATGTCACCAAGTATAGGTAAACCACTTATACAAAGTTATTCCAATGTAATAATAAGCAATGGAATAACAACAGCTTCTCTTCATGAATAAGAAAGAATAACACCCCTTACATTTGGTAGAGATTGAATATCGAAGTTAGCAGTAAGAATAAAATACTCTTCTTCTTTCTCTTATTCTCTATACTTTCTCTCTATAGCTCAATGAATTCGTGAAAATAATGAAGCCTCAGCCTCTATTTATAGAAGATTTCTAGCTTAGACCGCCGCCGTGAAGGCAAAAAGTCGACGATCGTTCGACGACGCTCAGAATGTGAAAACGACAAGTGGTTCGACGCTCAGAATGTGAAACGCACAAGTGGTTCGACGTCCGTAAAGGTAATTACTATTAACGAAGGTAAATACTATCGACGAAGGTAAATACTATTCAAAGGGTAATTACTATATAACGAAGGTAATTACTATCGATTTAAGGTAAATACTATTCACAAGGGTAATTACTATCGATTTAAGGTAATTACTATCGATTTAAGGTAAATACTATTCACAAGGGTAATTACTATCGACGAAGGTAATTACTATCGATTTAAGGTAAATACTATCGATTTAAGAGACTCTTAGATGATTTACATATGAGCCCCCATAAAATAATCAAACTTACCACAAATCATTTTTTTTTTTCATCAACACATATTTAATCTTTCAACAATTATTAATCATTTATAACTTGTCGCCTCAATTATTGATTTAATACTATAACATATTATATGTGATGATAATCGTGACAATAATGAATCAATAATATAAGAGATATGATGCAAAGAATTATCGTAGTAATAATCGAGCATAAGCCGAAAGTGACTTTCTCACGTAAAGATCAATAATCAATACCGCGCTACTACGCAACCACGCCAGACATCGCATTTTTACCAACCGGTAGTTCAACAGCTTTAAACAGAACACCTCCGCCGTTATTTTTATAAAATATTTTTGTCGCTTTTCAATCCGATAATAATTTCATTGTGGGGTCCACCAATGATTGAGCCATTGTATTTAATATTCCCTAACAAAAAGAATATTCCCCACCAAACTAATATTTTATAACAACTTCATACTTTGCAAAATTTATAAATATTACCCACAACTATAACATTATATCAAATTTATTCCATAATATTCAAAAATAATATTTATAGAAAAAATTCATCTTTATTTATAAAAGTCGGGTCTTACAACCTCCCTTCTTATGAAATTTCACCAAATTAGGGTACGACTGGTATGTCAAGAGGTAAGGATACCTTGATTTCATTTTGCATTCTAACTCCCAAGTCATTTCTCAACATCGTGGTTCCTCCACAAAACTTCGACTTGAGGTATAACTCGAGCGTAGAATATGTTCCTTCTTATCCAAAATTTGAACAGAAACTCTTCATACGCCAAATCTTCCGCTATTTCGTCCTTTTCTAACTCAATAATATGGTTCGGTCTTTCACATATTTACGTAATATAGATATGTGAAAAACGTTATGAACACGTAGACATATTTCACAGAAAGCGAGTCTATAGCCACAGCTCCTACTCGATCGAGGATTAAAATGGACCGATGAATCGAGGGTTAAGTTTTCTCTCTTTCCAAATCTTGTAACTCCTTTCCATGGAGCAACTCTTAACAACACATGATCTCCTATATCGAATTCCACGCCCTTTCGATGAAGATCAAGATAACTCTTTTGTCGATTTTGTGAGGTTTTTATACGCTGTTTGATCGTTTCAATCTTTTTCCGTAGTCATACGCATCAACTCCCGTCCCAACAACGTTGCTTCACCCACCTCATCCCAAAGATATCGAGAAACGACACTTTCTTCCATACAACGCTCGAATGGAGCCATGCCAATACTTGCTTGATAACTGCTGTTGTAGGAAAACTCCACCAATGGTAAGAACTTGTCCCAACTCCCTGAAATCAAGGACACAGAGTCTTAATAGATCTTCAAGAGTTTGAATAGTCCTCTCCGATCGTCTCGTCCGTCTCGAGGATGATATGCCGAGCTAAATCGTAAGTCTGCGCCCATAGCTTTTTGCAAACTAACCCAAAATCGTGAAGTGAATCTTGGGTCTCGATCGTAAACTATGGATACCGCAGATACCATGCGCCTTACAATCTCGCTTATGTACATACGAAAGCAAGACGTTCAAGTGTATAAGTTTCTCAGATTCCAGAAGAAATGAGCAGACTTGGTCAATCTATCAACAATGACCCAAATCGCATCAACGCCGAGAAACCTTAGAAGACCCAGAACTAAATCCATGGTAATGTGCTCCCACTTCCATTCGGAATTTCAAGTGGTTGCAATGGACCTTTTGGTACTTGATGCTCCGCTTTAACTCGCTGACAAGTTAGACACCTCGAGATAAACAAACGCTTATCTCTCTCTTCATATTGCTTCCACCAAAATGTATGATTTAATATCACGATACATTTGGTACTCCTGTGATGGATTGCAAATGGTGTGTTGTGTGCTCCATCATGATATTATACTTTAAATCGTGGTCGTTTAGAACACAAAGTCCGGAGTCGACTCAAGTATTCCTTCTTCATCGATTCTTGCTTCCAAAGATAAGACCTTCTCAGACTTTCTTCCTCATACGATCACCTGTGTCCAGTAGCTGAAAGCAAATTTTAACTTTATCAATTAAAGTTTGCTCTACTCAGATACTCGCTTATCATCACACGCGCCCCTCGAGTCTTTAATTCTATCTCCATCCTTTGCAAGTCACACAAATGGGCTTTCATACGACAATATCGCACTCAGATTGCATATGATTTTCTACTCAACGCGCCACCTACCACGCTCGCTTTTCCGTGATGGTATCGATGGTACGATCATAATCTTTCAACAGCTCAAGCCAACGTCGTTTGTCGCATGTCGAGTTCCTTTTGAGTGAAGAAATATTTGAGGCTTTTACGATCCAGAAGATCTCCACTTTCTCCCCATACAAGTAATGCCTCCAAATTTTAAGTGCAAGAAGATAACAAATGCTAACTCTAGATCATGAGTAGGATAATTCCTCTCATATTCTTTTGAGTTGTCGCGAGGCATAGGCTATTACTTTTCCATGTTGCATGAGAACACATCCCAACCCTTTTGCCTCAAGCATCATCCGAGATGACAAATCCTCCGAGCCGATGGTATCACGTAATAAAAAATAAATAAGTCTCTCTCGAGTTCTTGAAAACTCTTCTCACATTCTTCGCTTCCAACCGAACTTCAGATCTTCCGAGTCACCGAAATAATGGAATAGCGATTCGAGAAAATCCTTCCATTTAATCTCCGATAATAACAATTTAAACCGAGAAAGCTACGATTTGGCCATCGATTTAGGTTGTTCCCACTTTCAATAGCTTCAATCTTTCATTGGTCAACAGATATTCCACGACTTGATACCACGCGCCTCAAGGAATGCTACTTCTTCAAGCCGTAACTCAGATTTCTTCAACTCGCATAAAGCTTATATTCACGGCTTTTGGAGTGTCATTTCAAGTGTTGCTTTCATGATCTTCACGACTTTTGGAATAAATAAGGATGTCATCAATAAAGACGACCACAAAGTGATCTAAATATTCCTTGAATACTCTGGCTCATCATATCCATGAAGGCAAAGAGGAGCATTAGTCAATCCAAAGGACATGACTAGAATTCATAATGCCCGCATCGAAGTTCGAAAAGCCGCCTTTCGAATGTCACGGCTCTAATCTTCAATTGGTGATATCCTAACTAAGATCAATCTTTGAAAAGAATTTGGCTCTCAGAATCGGGTCAAACAGTCATCAATACGCGGGCAATGGATACCTATTTTTGATGGTGACGTGATTCAACTCCCGATAATCAATACAAAGTCGATACTCCCATCTTTTTCTTCTTCTTAATGTAACAGAGCACCCCAAGGAGAAGTACTAGGACTAATAAAGCCAATGTCTAACAATTCCTCGCATTGGGTCTTTAACTCCTCAAGTTCAATAGAGCTATTCGACATGGGCTTTGGAAATAGGTTTTCAGACCGGTTCAAGGTCGATACAAAATTCAATTTCACGCCCGGGGTAGGCCAGAAGTTCTTCTGGGAATACGCCAGAAATTTATTAACAATAGAATATCGCTTAAAACCGACGATTTTTATTTAAATCATGATATGAGCTAAGAAAGCTCGACATCCGCTTTTCAATAAACGAATAAATTTTTATGGCTTCGAGATGACCGTGATTGATTTTAATGGTTTGGTCGTTTGAATTCAAGATAATAGGTTGATTAGGAATATGAAAGCTAACAACCTTATTTAAAACAATCAATTTTGTGATGATAAGTAGTTAACCAATCAATCCCTGTAATCACGCCAAATGCAAGTATTTTTAATGAAATAAGATCGATGTGTAATGTGAGGGTACCGATTTGAACCAAACAAGACTTATAAACAAAGTGGATGTAATGAAGGTTTCTCCCAACTGAGTTTCCACAGATAAGTCAAAGTCTAATTTCTCCTGAGTCAAATTTAATCGATGAGCGCAAGTAGAGAAATAAAAGAATGGGTAGAACCCAGATCAAATAAAGTATGATTTCATTAGAGTTTATGATAAGCTTACCCGTGATGACCTCATTCGGATTCTCGCTCTTCGGGAGGTCACAACAAACGCTCTCCCTCAGACACACGGGTTTTGAATTTTCGGGACGGCCTTTGGTGCTCCATCCTAATTTTGAATTTGTCTTCAGAAACGACAAAATCGAGCTAAGTTGACCTTTCTTCCACAATTATAACACGCTTTGACGGCATGACGCAGCTTTGATCGATGTGTCCTCTCCTCCGCATTTGAAGCATACGATAGTGGTCTTTTCCTTCCTTAACAACGGGTGCCGGCCGACGCGCTTTTCCATCATCATTGAATCTCCTTTTCTTGAAATGTCCATTCTTATTGTTTTGGCCCTCGATTACCACCAAGTGGTTACCATATCCGCCCGTTGATTCCTCCACGCTTGTTGTTGCCACCGCCGATGACTATTCTCGCCGGTATTATAATTTTGCTTTACCGCTTCTTTTAGTCAGGTTGACTCATTATCGCGCTCCACTAATCGAGCCCTATTTACAACATCTCAATACAAACACGCTTTACGAGAAATAAGATGTCGACGATTCCCGCTTCAAACCTCTTAAAACATTCGCGCCATTCTCTCTTCATTATCCACCAAGTGGGACGAAACCGTGATAACTCCGCAAATTTTGCCTCAGATCATGTATTACACTGGCCATATTGTTTTGTTCCAACTTGATAAACTCCACCTCCTTCATGTGGCTAATACTTTCGTGAAAGTATTTGTCGTTGAATGCCTCCTCGAACTTCTCCCAAGATATCTTCAAGACAAAAGTCGAGTACGCTTTTACCGATTCCCACCAAGAATCCGCCTCCTCCGCCAAGCAACATAAAGGCGGCAAGTAAGGGAACCTTTTGCTTCCTGAGCATCCCAAGACATCAAATATCTTGGTAATGCTTTATCCATGCTTCCGCCGTAAGTGGTTTTGCTCTCCCTAAAAACCCGGTGGTCCCAGCTCCTTAAATTGTTTAATGGTGACCACCGAGAGTTTTCCGTGTTTCCACCCACGCTTTTGGACAGAGTCGCTCATCATTGTCAGATAAATCGCATAAAGCCTCTCAACATTCGATCATTCATCATTTGGTCAAGGTTGTTGTTGTTTGTACATGAGGATTGTCGCCTTCCGATGCACATTATCCCGATTATCGATATGTGGTGAATCAACAATCGATCTCGTGGCCCATTGCTATTCTCAACATTCTCGATGTCATTTTCAGAGACATCGCCACAAAACAAAAGGTTAATCGACATGTAACAAATTATCCCTATCTTCCCACCAACCAATAAAATATCACATAAACTTAGTAGGTCATACTAACAAGGTATTCCCTGCCTCCCTCCTAGTACTATTCTCACATCTTAGCCTGTGGATCATATCCCTAAGCTCGATACCAACCGTGACGCCCCAAAATTAGGTATACATCACCCATCTTGGGTCGCCACTTACATGGTATGTAATTTAAAAACAACTTATTAACATAACTGTCTGTGGTATAATATTTATATAAATCGTGAGTTTAAATACAAATATCGCTCTACTAGATATTATACAAACTCAAACAAAAAGTCCTCATTATAATTATTATCACACTATTTTACGTAATAGTGAGGACTACTAATGCTATCTTCAGACCATCACTGCTTCCCCGACTCGTCCCGCCTATATTATCATTTCAAGAGAAATAAAGGAAAGAAAGGGTGAGCTCAACTAGCCCAAGAAGAAATATTATGACTAAGATAATGCGTAATAAATTATCAATAGTCTTCAATAATGTTAAACCGATAAAATACAATGTATAAACCAGTTTAATCTGCAGCAATTAATATGCAATCCATTAAAAGAGTCAAGTAGAAAATAAAGTCTACTATCTTTTAGGTTTTAAAAGGTTTTTCATCATCGTTATAGCCGAGACTCACTTTTAATAAATATTTCACATCATCGAATCACCCCCGCACTACGGCCAAGGATATTCTTTAAGATCACGCACCACAATTATTCATGCACTCACGCCAAGAATATTTGTGTATTCATTAATGGTCATGATCATGCCAACAATCGCCCATCAATGCACTACTACCATCGAGGATTTTTATCACATCATTTGTAACATTACGGCCATGATTACACCGAATAGTCTCTCGGTCATAATCATACCAAGTCCATCTACGCACTACGTGTGCCACGTATGACTTTCAAAAAAATATAAACATGAGGATGATGACAATGATATAAGAATTCAATAAAACAAGTTCAAGAATTATTTTATCCAGAATTATTAACGCCCAAATTATCAACACGACATCGCTTTTGTAGAGTAAAATTCAAGAATGATCGTAAGAATATTTCCATGAAAAGATATCGGATGAAACGCAAATATCAAGGATATTCTACTAATTTCATGGAGTATAGAAGTCAAAGTTTTAACCAACCGGGTATAATAAAGAATGGAATAACAAAAGAAATCACCACGCACGCGATAGATCGCATGCATAAAAGTTATTCCAATGTAATAATAAATAACGGAACCAAAGTCGTGAAATTCACAATCGATGTGATGTTCCAATGTAATAATAAAGATGGAACTGATCCGGTAAAAACACACGATAGATATTCCAATGTAATAATAAAGATTTTAACCAGTCGGTGTAAAACACATGCATGTGATGTTCCAATGTAATAATAAAGATTTTAACCAGTCCTGTAAAACACATGCATGTGATGTTCCAAATGTAATAATAATAAAGACGGAACCAGTCCTGTAAAACACATGCATGTGATGTTCCAACAGTAATAATAGAAGAATGTCACCAAGTATAGGTAAACCACTTATACAAAAGTTATTCCAATGTAATAATAAGCAAATGGAATAACAACAGCTTTCTTCATGAATAAGAAAGAATAACACCCTTACATTTGGTAGAGATTGAATATCGCAGAAGCAGTAAGAAAAAAAATACTCTTCTTCTTTCTCTTATTCTCTCTATACTTTTCTCTCTATAGCTTGAATGAATTCGTGAAAAATAATGAAGCCCCAGCCTCTATTTATAGAAGATTTCTAGCTTAAGACCGCCGTGAAAAGCAAGGGGCTCGGATCGGTTCGATGATGTGAAACGAAAAGTGGTTCGACGCTCAGAATGTGAAACGACAAGTGGTTCGACGTCTGTAAATGTAATTACTATTAAGAAGGTAAATACTATCGACGTAAAGGTAAATACTATTAACAAGGTAATTACTATCGATTAAGGTAATTACTATCGATTTAAGGTAAATACTATTCACAAGGGTAATTACTATCGATTTAAGGTAATTATTACTATCGATAAGGTAAATACTATTCACAAGGGTAATTACTATCGACGAAGGTAATTACTATCGACGAAGGTAAATACTATCGACGAAGAGACTCTTAGATGATGACATACATGAGCCCCCATAAAATAATCAAACTTACCACAAATCATTTTTTTTTTCATCAACACATATTTAATCTTTCAACAATTATTAATCATTTATAACTTGTCGCCTCAATTATCGATTTAATACTATAACATATTATATGATGATATCGTGACAATAATTGAATCAATAATATAAGAGATATGATGAAAGAATTATCGAAGTAATAATCGAGCATAGCCGAGTGACTTCTCACGAAGCATCAATAATCAATACCGCGTGTGCTACTACGCAACTACGCCAGACATCGTATTTTTTACCAACGGGTAGTAGTTCAAGCTTTTAATTCAGAATACCTCCGCCAAGTTATTTTTATAAAATATTTTTGTCGCTTTTTCAATCCGATAATAATTTCGCTGTGGGGTCCACCAATGATTGAGCCATTGTATTTAATATTCCCTAACAAAAAGAATATTTCCCACCAAACTAATATTTTATAACAACTTGCATACTTTGCAAAATTTATAAATATTACCCACAACTATAACATTATATCAAATTTATTCCATAATATTCAAAAATAATATTTATAGTAAAAAAATTCATCTTTATTTATAAAAAGTCTTACAGATAATAAGGGTCTTAAGCTTAGTGAAGTTTTGCCATAATATCTGCTTTTGTTGTTCATGATTGAAATAAATTTTTCTTTAAGTCAAGGTTCTACTTGGGTATTGGATACCGACTTTGGTTATCATAAATATAGATTTAAGAAGGACCAAGGTAAGTAGAAAGCTAACCAAATATAAGTAATCCTATGTGTGGAAAATGAAGCAAAGGTTCATTGATTAGCCATAGGAACTTATAGTTTAGCAATGCCTACGGCAAGTCTATTAAGTCAATAAGTTGTTATCAGTATTCCGATTCTTGTTAAAAATATTATTTCTATTTTGTTGTTGGACAATAAAAATTTTTGGTATTATAATTAAGAACAATTGTTGTCTCATTTATAATAATAATGTTTTGTATAGAACTAGAATATTACTTAATAAATTTTGTATACTTGACTTACATGAAAATAATTTTGCATATTGAACAAATTAGTATGAGAAAAGGAGATGATCATTCAAAGAGTTGAATGTGTATTTTAAAATATAAGTGTGAATTATTTGAAAGGTTCAAAGAATTCAGAAGTGAAACAAATTGGTAAAGTATTAAAATTCTTTAATTAGATCAAGGAATAAATACTTGTGCAATAAGTTTCTAGATCATCTCAAATGGTTTTCTCATAATGGACACATCCCGACATTTAATAATTGATTGATGTATCCGAAAGGAAAAATCATACCTTGTTGAACATGGTACGGTCCAAAATGATTTTACCGACATTCCAAAGATCCTTCAGGATCATGTCCTAGAAATGGTCGTGATAACTACTTAAAAGGTAACCTCAAAATCCAAATAGCCCCAAGACTCCATAAAAGTTATGGACAGGAGGATTCCTAATCTTAAGTATGTTAAGATAAGGGGTTGTCCAACTTATGTGAAAAGGTTTCGAAGGATAAGCTTGGGACAAGATTTGACATGTCCAGATTTGTGGGACATCCTAAAGTAAGTTTAGGGTATATGTTCTATAATTCTACTTAACAAAAGGTGTTTGTTACGAAACACGATGCCTTCTAAGATAAAGGTGTTTATCATTAAAAGGGGCTAGTGGGAGGATAATAGATCTTGAAGAGTTCAAGAACCACAAAATACTATAAGTCAAATAAGAGGAACCTGTAGATAGACCTATTATACCACAATTGAATCGTAAATCTGGAATAGTACTGAAGATACCTGGGAGGTATGGATTCATCATAGATGACGATGATGAGGTACACATCATAGAAGATGATGATCCAGTTACATACAATGAGGTAAGTGTTGTAGACACTCAGAGAAATGGATTGAAGCAAGTTTCTCAAATATGGAACATTCGTTTTGATGAGGCAATCAAAAGAGTTTGATTTTATCAAAATAAGAATGAACCTAGTGTACAAAAGGGTCGATTGGGAGCATCGTGACATTCCTAGTACTATATGTTGATATACTACGGATAAGGAATGACATACCAATGCTACAATCGGTAAAGATAAAGTTGTCTAAACATTCCTCCATGAATGATTTGGAAGAGTATCTTAATTGGGGATATAAATCTATATAGATAGATTTAAGAGGATGCTCGACTTAACCCAAGGAACGATATTCATTTGATGCTAAAGTCGTTTAGCATGGCAAACTCCAAGAGATGTCTCATGTCGATGAGCTATGGAGTGTATCTCTTAATAGTCCCACAGACTCCACGAAAGAGAGGTCGCATGAGTGACAATCATGTATGCAATGAAATGTATGAGACCTAATGTTGATCACCATATTATGGAGAAGTTCACTATGAGTCGGTTAAAATATCTTAAAGTGCTTAACCAAAGACTAAGGATGTGATCATATTCATGATGGGTCTTAATTAAAACTAGAGGGCTTAACAGACTCAAGTTTTTCAGACGCATCAAGATTTATGATAAATCCACTTTAAGGTAAAGCGTTATCTTGAATAAAGGTGCGTTGAATTGAAAAGGTTCCAAACAAAGAAAGAGTTCTTTGGTTTAGTGATAAAGACAAAGTATATAGCTATAAATGAAGCCGTAAGTTGATTGTTTGGATGAAAAGTTCATTACGTAACTAGGAATAGTTCCTAAGTCTCATCTTGGATCTAAACATGTTGTTGTGGCACTTTCATTTGATTATTAGAATCATTGAAAGATGGGAAATCACTATAGAGATAGTGGACTCTCATGAACAACATTACATATCCATCGACTAAAGCTTATCCAACAAACAGGATAATCGTCACTTAGAGAAGAAGAGTATGAGATACCATGACGATTGGCTTTAGTGCAAGTGGGAGATTGAAAGTAGTATGCACACAAGCCAATCATGTTTGATGATAAAACATATACTTTGTAACAATCTTATTCATTTATTAATAAAAGTATTAATTTATTAAAGGTTTTAATTATCTACATGATGTTTGTTTTTTATAATATGTGATAAACCCATAGTTTTAAGCAATGCTTTTAGAATAATGATGATGATCATTCTAATGAGATCTAAATTCTTAGAAAGCTTAAAACTAAAATAGTTCCCAATCATGGATTACTAAATCGGGGATTAGTGAATCCGGATAGATTGGTACATATGTTGTTTGCTCATTGGATGAGGATGATTGATCTTATGATCATTTGTGTGGAGGCACTAAAGCAAGTATGTAGGTGCTTATTAGAGAATAAGTTCATTGAACGTGGCTCGCTAAGGAATACCTAATGGAGTTTTACTTCTCGTCAATAGGAATTCTCAGTAGTGATAGTAGTACAAGTGATCCTTGGACTTGAGATCATCATAGTATCTTGTGTATGATGAGTTATACTTTGACTTATTCCTTAAGACCCTTAGGTATATCAAAGGGTATGCTTGGGTATAATAAGTTGTATATGGAGATAATGTATGATCAATAAAGAATCTACCACTTCTATTAAAAGAAGAGAAATGTCCTATGTGATTCGATAAATGACAACCCAAAGAGTCCTTGGTTAAGGAAAAATGAAATTAGAAAGGAGTTTCTAATTTGCATTATTTGAGTTGTGCATTTAAGAGTTTAAATACATATAATTAAATAAAATAAGACTTGACAGGTAATTCCATGTCTTATATTTAATTGGGACATCAGATGGTGGAAGGATTGAATTGTACAAGAACTATTTACTCAAAGGTTCTTTTATGATTAATGTTGAAATCTATATTATCCGGAAAGTCGTTGATCGCTAGGAGGCTTATCCCTATCAGAGAATAAATATTATTTATTTAAATAAATTAATTATTTAATTTATTTATTTAAATAAGATTAGAATTGTTTCTAATTGATTTATTCACAACCGGTTTAATATGGAGAACCTAAAGGGTCACACCATAAAAGGAATAATAATTATTTAAGAAGTTAATGGCATAATCGTAATAATATGTTATGTATATTTAATTTAATCTATGGTGATAGAATAAATTAAATAGCTTAATATTTATTATTTAATATTTTAGAAATATTAAATATAAATTAATAAGAGGAGTCTTATTAATATTATTATAATTATTATTATTTTAATTTCTAAAAGAGTTTAGGAATTAATTTAATATAAGTACTCTCATTTATTCCTAATAGGATTAGGAGGGAAAATTAATTAAAGGAGTTTAATTAATTATCCCTAATAAAATTAGGGAGCCCATTTAATTAAAAGAGTTTAATTAAATAATACCTTATTTTAAAATAGGGTTACTTAATATCTTTATAAGAGGAGTCTTATATCAGATATTAATACTACGTGATAATTCCAATTTGTTGGAGAGTACGTTCTTTTCTATAGAGATAGAAAACTAGGGTTTGAGCCAAATACCCATCTTCTTGAATCTTTATTTTTCCTTGGTGGATCACCTCTAGAGGCCAAACATATGGGCGGCTAACGTTGATCAAAGGAAGGAACAAAACCCCGGTGGATTCAAGTTGAACGCGAAAGGATTTGGAGGTGAACTTGTACCTGAGGAAGCTCGATCTTTTCCATTTTTTATTATTCTGTTGGAATAACTTGTCTATGCAAAGTACCGCATACATGGTGAAATTCTTCTGTTATTCCATTCTTTAATATTCTGTTGGAATATCCTCATCAATGCGGATTACGCTAGAACACTGGTTCCATTCGTTATTATTCTCGTTGGAATAACACATGCATGCGATCTATCGCATACATGGTGAATTCTTCTATTATTCCATTCTTTATTATTCTGTTGAAATATTCTGTCCGTGCAGATTACGCTAGACCTGGTTCCATTCTTTATTATTCTGTTGGAATAACTTTCATGCAAGGATTCTATCGCATGGATGGTGAATTCTTTTGTTATTCCATTTCTTTATTATTCATTGAATATCTCGTCTGCATGCGGATTACTGGCGACCGGTTCCATTATTTATTATTCTCATTGGAATATCACATGCGTGCGCTTACGCATGACCTGGTTCCATTATTTATTATTCTGTTGGAATAACCTGTCTGTGTGGTCTATCGCATGCATGGTGATTCTTTTGTTATTCCATTCTTTATTATACTCAGTTGGTTAAAGATTTGGCTTTTATACTCCATGAAATTAGTGGAATATCCTTGATATTTGCGCTTCATCCAGTATCTTTTCATGGAAATATTCTTCTAAGCATTCTTGAATTTTAATCTACAAAGAAGTATCATGTTGACAATTTGGACATTATTGATTTCTGGATAAATTAGATTATAAATCTTTAAAAATTTATTCTTGAACTTGTTTTATTGAATTCCTATATCATTGTCATCATCCTCATGTTTATATTCTGTTGAAAGTCATCCGTGGGTTCGTAGTGTATAGATGGACTTGGTATGATTATGACCAGGGATCATTTGGTATAATCATGACCGTAATGTTACAAATGATGTGGTAAAAGTCCTCATTGGCCCGTAGTGCATTGATGGACAGTTGTTGGCATGATCATGACCATTAATGAATACACAAATATCCTTGGCTCATAGTGTATGGATAAATTGTGGTCGTGATACTAAAGAATATCCTTGGCCGTAGTGCAGGGGTGATTCGATGATGTAGATTATTTATTAAGCTGAGTCTCAGCGATAAAAGTGATGAAAAACCTTTTAAATCATAGAAGATAGTAGATTTTATTCTCTACTCGATTCTTCTAATGGATTGCTTGTTTCGCTGCAGTTAAACTTGATGTTTGTTATATTGTATCAGTTTAACACTGTTGTAGGCTAATGATAATTTATTCTGCATTATCTTAGTCATAATATTTCTTACTGGGCTAGTTGAGCTCACCCTTTTGCTTTCATTGTTCTCTTCAGGAAATGAGAACGTAGCCGGGACTAGTCGGGGAACGGAGTGATGGTCCAAATGATAGCATTAGTAGTCCTCATTAATTATTCTGTTAAATAGTGTGACAATAAATGTAATGAGGACTCCATTGAGTGTGGATATTGTCTAGATGACAAGTACTTTCCCGAAATTATTCGTCACATGAAAGAGGTAGAGTTCATTAAGCTGGAGCAAAACAACATGACCATGTCACAGTACGAAGCCAAGTTTGCCGAGTTGTCTCGGTTTGCGTCCTATTTGGTTGATAATGAGGAGAGAATGACGCGAATGTTTCTAAGAGGTTTGAAACCCGAGATACATCAATATCTTATCTCTAAAACCGTGTTTGTATTCGAGATGTTGTTAATAGGGCTCGATTATTGGAGAGCGATAACGAGTCAACCCAACCAAAAGAGAGCAACCGACAAAATGATAATACCGGTGATAATACCATCAAAGTGGTGACAATAAGCGTGAGGGAATCAACATGCCAGAAATGGTAACCACTTCGGTGGTAATCATGGCCAAAACAATAAGAATGGACATTTCAAGAAGAGGAGATTCAACAATGATGGAAAAACGTCAGCACCATCACCCGTTGTTAAGGAAGGAGAACGACCACCTATCATATGCTTCAAATGCGGAGGGGAGGAACACATCAGTCCAAACTGCGCTATGCCATCCAAAGCGTGTTACAATTGTGGAAGAGAAGGTCACCTAGCCCAATTTTGTCGTTCACCGAAGACTAGTCCAGCTGGGAAGGAGGCACTAAAGGCCGTCCCAAAAAAGTCAAAGCTGGTAGTGCAAGGGAGAGCATTTGTCGTGACCTCCCAGAAAGTAAGGAACCTGAACGAGGTCATCACGGGTAAGCTTATCATAAACTCTAGCGAAGTCTATACCTTATTTAATACCGGTTCTACCCATTTTTTTATTTCTCCTACTTGCGCTCAACATTTAAATTTGACTTCGGAGAAATTAGACTTTGACTTATCTATTCAAACTCCGTTGGGAGAAACCTTCATTACATCCACTATTTATAAGTCTTGTTTGGTTCAAACTGGTACTTCACATTATTTGGTCGTCGATCTTATTTCATTAAAAATACTTGCATTTGACGTAATTCTAGGGATTGATTGGTTAACTACTCATCATGCAAAAATTAATTATTTTTGTAAGGTTGTTAGCTTTTGTATTCCTAACCAACCTATTATGCGAATTCAAGCAACCAAACCATTAAAATCAATCACTATCATCTCAAGCCATAAAGCTATTCGTTTATTAAAAAATGGATGTCAAGCTTTCTTAGCTCATGTTACGGATTGAAACAAAAATACGTCAATTTTGAATGATATTTCTATTATTAATGAATTTCCTGACGTATTCCCTGAAGAAATTCCTGGCCTACCCCCAGAGCGAGAAATTGATTTGTATCGACCCTGAACCTGGTACAAAACCCCTTTCCAAAGCCTTATATCGAATGGCTCCTATTGAACTTCAGGAGTTAAAGACCGAATTACAGGAATTGTTAGACATTGGTTTCATTTGTTCTAGTACGTCTCCTTGGGGGTGCTCCTGTTCTATTCGTGAAGAAGAAAGATGGAAGTATGCGATTTTGTATTGATTATCGGGAGTTGAATTATGTAACCATCAAAAATAGGTACCCATTGCCTCGCATTGATGACCTATTTGACCAGTTACAAGGAGCCAAATTCTTTTCAAAGATTGATCTTCGTTCCGGATATCATCAGTTGAAGATTAAAACTAATGACATTCCAAAAGGCGCTTTCAAAACTCTCAGACGGACATTATGAATTCCTAGTCATGTCTTTTGGATTGACTAATGCTCCTGCTGCCTTCATGGATATGATGAACCGAGTATTCAAGGAATATTTGGATCACTTTGTGGTCGTCTTTATTGATGACATCCTCATATACTTCAAAAGCCGTGAAGACCATGAGCAACACTTGAGGTTGATACTCCAAAAGCTTCGTGAAAACAAGCTATATGCCAAGTTGAAGAAATGCGAGTTCTTGCTTGAAGAAGTTGCATTCCTTGGGCGCGTAATATCAAATCATGGAATATATGTTGACCCAGAAAGATTGAAGCAATTCAAAGTCGGGAGCAACCTAAGTCAAGAATCAAGCACGTAGCTTTCTCGGCTTAGTTTGGTTATTATCGAGATTTGTAGAAGGGTTTTCTCAAATCGCTACTCCATTAACTCAAATTGACTCAAAAAGATACAAAGTTCTGATGGAGCGAGGAATGTGAGAAGAGTTTTCAAGAACTCAAGAGGAGACTCATTTCAAAGACTGCTCGACAATACCATCCGCTCTTGAGGGATTTGTCATCTACAATGATGCTTTAGGCAAAGGGTTAGGATGTGTTCTCATGCAACATGGGAAAGTCCTAGCCTATGCCTCACGATAACTCAAAGAATATGAGAGGAATTATCCTACTCATGATCTAGAGTTGGCAGCAGTCATTTTTGCAATTAAGATTTGGAGGCATTACCTGTATAGAGAGAAGGTGGAGATCTATACGGATCATAAAAGCCTCAAATATTTCTTCACTCAAAAGGAACTCAACATGCGGCAACGACGATGGCTTGAGTTGTTGAAAGATTATGATCATACCATCCAATACCATCCCGGAAAAGCTTAACGTAGTAGGCCGGCGCATCGAAAGTGAAGATCATATGCAGCACGAAAGCAATATTGTCAATGCAAAGGCCCATTGTGTATGACTTGGAAAGGATAGAAATAGAGTTAAAGACTCCAAGGACCCATGTGATGATGGCGAATATATGAGTGGAACCGACTTTAATCGATAAAGTTAAAGTCGCTCAAGCTACTGCACTGGAGCTGATGCGTATGAGGAAGAAAGTGCAAGAAGGTGCTATTCCGTAATCAAGAATCGATGAAGAAGGAATACTTGAGTCAACTCCAGACTTTGTGTTCCTAACGATTCTGACTTAAAGTATAAAATCATGATGGAGGCGCATAACACACCATTTGCAATCCATCTAGGAGTACCAAAATGTATCGTGATCTTGACATACATTTTGGTGGAGAAATACGAAGAGAGAGATAGCGGGTTTATCTCAAAGTGTCTAACTTTTCAACGAGTCAAGGCTGAGCATCAAGTGCCAAAAGGTCCATTGCAACCACTTGAAATTCCAGAATGGAAGTGGGAGCACATTACTATGGATTTCGTTACTGGTCTTCCCAATGTTTCTCAAGGCATAGATGCAATATGGGTCATTGTTGATAGATTGACCAAGTCTGCTTATTTCTTATCGATACGAGAAACTTATACACTTGAACGTCTTGCTAGTATGTACATAAACGATATTGTAAGATTGCATGGTATGCCAGTATCCATAGTTTCTGATCGAGACCCAAGATTCACTTCACGATTTTGGGTTAGTTTACAAAAAGCTATGGGCACGGATTTATGATTTAGTTCGGTATATCATCCTCAAACGGATGGGCAGTGGGAAAGGACTATTCAAACTCTTGAAGATTTATTAAGACTCTGTGACCTTGACTTCAAGGGAAGTTGGGACAAGTTCTTACCATTGGTGGAGTTTTCCTACAACAATAGTTATCGAGCAAGTATTGACATGGCTCCATTTAAGGCGTTGTATGGAAGAAAGTGTCGTTCTCCAGTATGCTGGGATGAGGTGGATGAAGCAACATTGTTGGGACCGGACTTGGTACATATGACTACGAAAAAGATTCAAACGATCCGACAACGTATAAAAACCTCACAAGATCGACAAAAGAGTTATGCTGATCTTCATCGAAAGGACGTGGAATTCGATATTGGAGATCATGTGTTGTTACGTGTTGCTCCATGGAAAGGAGTTACGAGATTTGGAAAGAGAGGAAAGCTCAATCCTCGATTCATTAGCCAATTTTTAATCCTCGAACGAGTAGGAACTGTGGCCTATAGACTCGCTTTATCGCCATGTATGTCTTGTGTTTATAATGTTTTTCACATATCTATGTTGCATAAATATGTGAAAGACCCGAACCACATTATTGAGTTAGAACCGGACGAAATAGCGGAAGATTTAACGTATGAAGAGGTTCCTGTTAAAATCTTGGATACGAAGGATCATATTCTACGCTCCAAGATTATTCCTCAAGTCAAAGTTTTGTGGAGAAACCACGATGTGGAGGAAATGACCTGGGAGTTAGAATCTGAGATGAAGTCAAGATATCCTCACCTCTTCGATATACCAGGTACGTACCCTAATTTCGAGGATGAAATTTCATAAGAAGGGGAGGTTGTAAGACCCCAACTTTTATGAATAAATATTTTTTTTTCTCGAAATATATTTTTGAATATTATTGTGTGGATTTGATATAATGTTATAGTTGTGGATAATATTTACAAATTTTGCAAAGTAAGCAAGTGGTTATATAATATTCGATTGGTCAGGGAATATTCGTTTTAACAGGGAATATTCATACGACGGCACAATCATTGGTGGACCCCATAACGGAAGTATTGTCGTAGTTCGAAAATGACATAATTATCTTTTTATAAAAATAACAGCGGAAGTTTTACCGTTAAACTGTTGAACTACCCGGTAGTAAAAGTACAGTAATATGCGTGGTTGCATAGTAAGCAACACCGGTATTGATTATTGATGCTTACGTAAGAAGTCACTCAGTTATACTCAATTATTGCTATGATAATTCTTTGCATCATATCTCTCATATTATTGATTCAATTATTGTCACAGTATCATCTGCATAAATATGTTATATTATTAAATCAATAATTGAGACGACAAAGTTGTTCATATTATTAAATTATAATATTTACAATGTCTAGAAGTTTTGTCAATGAGAGGTTTGGTCATCTAATTGCGCGCCAATAAGGAGAAATCCTTATTGGAAACCCCCTCTTTCCTGGGAATGATCTGATTGTTAAATATTGTGAGTTATGATATTAATGATGAATAAGTTCGTGTTGATTAAAGATAAATTTGATAGTTCCATTGTGTTGGAATTATTAGTGTTAGTGGAAATCGACATTTATTCGATAATAATTGATGTCTGGAAGTTATCGGGTAATTAATCGAATAAATGAGCAATTAATTGCTATTAATTCATATGATTATAACTATTTGTTCACATGTTTGTACTATTGATTCACATTCATTTACTATTAGGGGAGTTGGTGCAAGATTGATAATACTTGCATGACTAAGTTAAAAATGGAGGTATAGATGGAGGTACTATACTGTAATTCGTATTTTCACATGTCTAGAACTATTGATTCACGTGATTTACTATTGAATCAAATTATTTTACTATTAGGGGATGTGGTGCAAGTTTGATAATACTTGCAGGACTAAATTAAAAATGAAGAAAAAGAGGAAGGTATTATACTGTAATATTCTGAGCCCCAAAATGTGCAATTATCGAAACTATATTTTTCGATAAATAGAAGCTCATTTCTTCATTATTCTTCACCAATTCACTCAAGCTATAGAGCAATTATTATAGAGAGAAATTATAGAGAGAAAGAAGAAGAGAAGTCTCGCTACCTCTCTACTCCAAAGATCGATTTCTTTCTAAGGTAAGGGGTATTATTTCTTTCGTATTCATGAAGAGAGCTTTTGTTATTCCATTTTTTATTATTCATTGGAATAACTTGTACATGCAAAAGTACCGCATACATGGTGAAATTCTTTCGTTATTCCATTCTTTAATATTTCGTTGAATATCACATGCGTCTGTAAGTGATTACGCTAGACACAGTTCCATTCGTTATTATTCTCATTAGAATAACCGTGCTGTCTTTTGTCTATCTCATACATGGTGAATTCTTACATTATTCCATTCTTTATTATTTCGTTGGAATATCACATGCATGCGGATTACGCTAGACTCGGTTCCATTCTTTATTATTCATTGGAATAACCCGTCATGCGATTACTATTGCATGGATGGTGAATTCTTACGTTATTCCATTCTTTATTATTACGTTGGAATATCCCACATGCATGCGGATTACGCATGACTGGTTCCATTATTTATTATTACATTGGAATATCACATGCGTGCGTTCTGCATTTACACCGGTTCCATTATTTATTATTCTGTTGGAATAACCTGTCTATGTGGTCTATCGCATGCATGGTGATTCTTTTGTTATTCCATTCTTTATTATACTCAGTTGGTTAAAGTTTTGGCTTCTATACTCCATGAAATTAGTGGAATATGCTTGATATTTGCGCTTCATCCAGTATCTTTTCATGGAAATATTCTTCTGAGCATTCTAGAATTTTAATCTAAAAAGAAGTATCATGTTAACAATTTAGACATTGTTGATTTCTGGATAAATTAGATTATAAATCTTTAAAAATTTATTCTTGAACTTGTTTTATTGAATTCCTATATCATTGTCATCATCCTCATGTTTATATTCTGTTGAAAGTCATCTGTGGCCTGTAGTGCATAGATGGACTTGGTATGATTATGACCAGGGATCATTTGGTATAATCATGACTGTAATGTTATAAATGATGTGGTAAAAGTCGTCATTGGCCCGTAGTGCATTGATGGACAGTTGTTGGCATGATCATGACCATTAATGAATACACAAATATCCTTGGCCCGTAGTGCATGGATAAATTGTCGTCGTGATACTAAAGAATATCCTTGGTCAAAAGTGCGAGGGTGAGATTCGATGATGTGGATTATTTATTAAGCTGAGTCTCAGCGATAAAAGTGATGAAAAACCTTTTAAATCATAGAAGATAGTAGATTTTATTCTCTACTTGATTCTTCTAATGGATTGCTTGTTTCATTTGCAGATTAAACTTGATGTTTGTTATATGTATCGGTTTTAACATTGTTGTAGGCTAATGATAATTTTTATTCGCATTATCTTAGTCATAATATTTCTTCATTGGGCTAGTTGAGCTCACCCTTTTGCTTTCATTGTTCTCTTCGTGAAATGAGAACGTAAGCAAAGGACTAGTCGAGAAGCGGAGTGACGGTCCAGATGATAACATTAGTAGTCCTCATTATTCTATTAAATAGTGTGACAATAAATGTAATGAGGACTCCATTGAGTGTGGATATTGTCTAGATGACAATATTATGTTTTGTCGTATTTTACACGACAGTTGTATAATTAAGTTTTTAATTGTATTTTGTACCATGTATTTGGCGATTCAAGATGGGTGATGTATACCTATTTTGGGGGCGTCACACAAGCTGGTGGTTATAATAGTCCTCACTATTCTATGAAATAATGTGATAATAATTGTAATGAGGACTCCATTTGAGTTTGAATATTTTCTACGAGACAATACTCGTGTTAAAACTCTCAGCTACATTTTTGTCGTATTGTATAAAAGAAGTTTGTATTTAAATTATGTACCATGTATTTGGCGACTCAGAATGGATTGTTATACCTATTTTGGGAGCGTCATAATATTATATATAGTAAATTTAAACAAAATATAATTATGTATGCGCATAATACAGTTTACAAATTTTCGGTTAGGGACTGACTGTTAAACATAATTTACAAGTGTGTCCTTCAAAATATACATTTATTCCAAAATATATCATTTTACCTCAAAGTTTTCTGGAAAGGCAAGTAGTTGTGACGCCCCCAAAATAGGTATACATCACCTATTTTGAGTTGTCAATACATGGTACAGAAACAACTACAACTTTATTATTACAACAAGAAAGCTGTGAGTTTGAATACAAATATTATCTTCTGTACAATATCTATACTCAAATAAATCCTCATCACATTTATTGATACATTATTTTACAAAATGGTGAGGACTACTAAACAATCCTTTCTAAAACCTTCATTCCATACCCCGACTCGCACTCGCTTATATTCTCGCCTCTTGAGAAAAATGGAACAAAAAGGAAAAAGGTGCGCGCTAACTAGCTCAATAAAGAATATTATGACTAAGATAATATACAACAAATTATCGTTAGTCTTCAACAGGAAAAATATAATAGAATATAATAGACAACAAATTTTAAATCAATATTCGCAATGAAATAATAATTCATTAGAAGAGTTAAGTAGAGAATGCAAACTACTATCTTCTATGTATGAATTTAAAAGTTCATCGCTCATCTTTTATCCCCGTAACATCAATCAATATACATCCGAATCAAATATTCATCTTTGCACTACAGCCAAAGATATTCATCGATTGGTCATGTTCATTTAAACACATTCATCTTTGCACTACGGGCCAAAGATATTCTTCAGAAATCATTCATCTTTGCACTCACAGCCAAAGATATTCTTAAGAAATCATTCATCTTTGCACTACTGTGCCAAAGATATTCCATAATATCATCATTTAAGACCGAAGATGATGAAAAAATATTTTTTTAAAAAGCGAATCCGGTGAAACAAAATGACAAGGATTAAGGATTAAGGATTCGTACTTGGTTTTATCCACGCCCAAAAATACTTCAAAAATAATCATAGTGGTGTAAAATTCAAGAATGATCAAAACATGGATACAATCGAGTTAGTATCCGAATAGATGTTTTAGAATAAAAGAAGAAATTTTATTTTTCTATTGAATAGTACCGTATCGTGAATAGTGCCAGATACGTGAATAAGGCCAGATACGTGAATAGTAACTCAGACACCAAAAGATAGAAATTCCACAAAAACATCTTCACGCTTCGTGAATAGTAACTCGTGAATAAGTAACTCATGAATAGTAACTCGTGAATAGTAGTAACCCATGAATAGTAACCCCAGACATGAAAAAGTTCCAAATTTGATAAAAACTTCGGATCAACATTTCGATTATAATGATATTGAAGAAATAATATCATTACGAAAAAATAATATCCTTACCTCGAAGATCAAGACTTCTAGCTAGAATCTAGGGTATAGTCTTTGAAGGGAACTTGCAATCAAGCAATACTCAAAGTATACTCAAAATACTCACAAGAATACGCTCGATAATATAGAGAGAGAAAACTTCAGTTTCTGGTGTGATTTTCAATTCTAACCTAAGCACCCTATTTATAGGAAAATGCTTAGAACACCAAAGCGAGTAAAATTTAATAAAATAATAATATTTCTTAAAAATATTCAAGCCCACCTTAGAAATCTGATTTCAGATCATTTATAACACATGTGAGCCACTCAATTACAACAAAAAACGTTTTTCTTACAAAAATATTTTAAACTCCCAAAATCAATTATTTTGAGCTTGTAACTTCAATAATTCATAATAAATAGCCCTTTCATCAGAAAATTCAAATCTCGTGAGTTTTTATAGGAATTTCAATTCTCTACAACTTTACAGAAGAAAGTTTTTCCAAATTCCAAATAGAAATTGACCGAAATCCACAAACGGGCGATTTTACAGGCTATAATCAAATTTCAGTCAATAAATGGGGTCCACCGAGCATGTTTAACATGTTTTAAACATTTATTGCAACAAAAATACTCTTCCTCCTCAGATACTCATATATCCCACATTCGTTGTAAAAATATCACCGTTAATATATTATTAAAATAATATATTTAAATGAATTATTTTATCAGAAAAAGATAAAATATTAATTTTCAACAATTGTCATTTTAAAAATTTTCTCCATCTATATCCACATAAAATCAATATTTTCCTCATCATATAAATCAATAATTAATTATTCACAAATAATATTATGTAATCACAATATTGACAACCTGTGCGGTTCAGTGAAAAGGGGCTTTCAATAAGAATTTCTTCTTCTTTGGGTATGCAATTAGGTGACCAAACCTCTCCTTAGACAGGACTTTCTAGACATTGCCAATAATGTTATCTAATAATATTATTCAGATAATATGAATTATTGCTTCGATAATGAAAATACTTTGTGTAATGACAATTATGAAACAATAGCAATATAAAATATCAACGCAACAATTATTAACTCAATAAAATATTGAACAAGTAATATCGTAACCATTATTGAGTAGTGCCTTCACGTAAGAATCAATAATTGGTGCAATACGATCTGTGTGCTACCGCTCAACAACGCGTATTAGTGTGTTTTAACCATAGGGTATTCTAACAAAGATTACTGTGTAACAACTACGTAGTTATTTAAAAACAACTTATATTTGTCGTTTTCTTCATCCAATCTCTTTCCGTTATGGGGCCCACACATGGTCAAGCTTGTCGTCGCATGCGAATATTCCCCGACAAGATCGAATATTCCACGACCAAACGAATATTCCCGACGATAATGAATATTTTATAACCACTTGCTTATTTTGAAATATTTGCGTATTTAACCCTTAACTATCCACATTAATCAAATCAACCCCTTACTATTTCAAAATAATAAATAAAGGAAATTCCTTTTTATTTAAAAATTTGGGGTCTTACAACCTCCCTCCTTATGAAATTTCGTCCTCGAAATTGGCGTGACGTACTGGTGTTTGAAAAGGTGAGGATACCTCGCTTTCATTTCCGTTTCCAATTCCCGTGTCATTTCTCTATAGCATGATTCCTCCACAAAACTTTAACTTGTGGTATGACCTTTCTTGGCGTAGGACATGCTCCTTCCTATCCAAGATCTTGACAGGTAACTCCTCACACGTTAAGTCTTGGCTATCTCGTCCGGTTCTAACTCAATAACGTGGTTGGTCTTTCACATATTTACTGAAATATATGATATGTGAAACACATTATGAACACAAGACATACTCTTTGAGGTAACGCAAGTCTCAGTAGGCTACATTTCCTACTCGGTCAAGAATTTGAAATGGACCAATAAATCATGGATTGAGCTTTCCTCTCTTCCCAAATCTTGTAACTCCCTTCCATGGAGCAACTCGCAACAATACATGATCCCCTACATTAAATTCCACGTCCTTTCGATGAAGATCCGCATAACTCTTTTGTCGATCTTGTGCCGTTTGTATACGTTGTCGAATCATTTGGATCTTTTAGGTGAGTCATACGTATTTAACTCGGGTCCCAACAATGTTGCTTCACCCACCTCATCCCAACATATTGGAGAACGACATTTTCGTCCATATAATGCTTCGAATGGAGCCACACCTATACTTGCCTGATAATTGTTGTTGTAGGAGAATTCCACCAATGGTAAATACTTATCCCAACTACCCTTGAAGTCTAGGACACGAGTCTTAATAGATCTTCAAGAGTTTGAATAGTCCTCTCTCGATTATTCGTCCAGTTTGGGGATGGTATGCGAACTAAATCGCAAATCCGTGCCCATAGCTTTTTGCAAGCTAACCCAAAATCTTGAAGTGAATCTTGGGTCACGATCCGAAACTATGGATACAGCATGCCATGTAACCTCACAATCTCATTCACGCATATACTAGCAAGACGTTCAAGGAATAAGTCTCCGTATCGGCAAGAAATGAAAGCAGACTTGGTTAATCTATCAACAATAACCCAAATAGCATTGATGCCTTGAGAAACCGTAGGAAGACCCGTGTAACTAAATCCATAGTAATGTGTTCCCACTTCCATTAGGAATCTCAAGTGGTTGCAGCGGACCCTTAGGTACAAGATGCTCCGCCTTTACACGTTAAGCAAGTTAAACACATCGAGATAAACTTTGCAATCTCTCTCTTCATATTGTTCCACCAAAATGTATGTCAAGATCACGATACATTTTAGTACTTCGAGGATGGATTGCAAATGGCGATTGTGTGCCTCCATCATAATCTTGTACTTCAAATCGAGTCGTTAGGAACACAAAGTCTAGAGTGGACTCAAGTATTCCTTCTTCATCAATTCTCGCTAGGAATAGCTCCTTCTTGTACTTTCTTCTTCATACGCACGACTCCCGAATTGGTGGCTTGAGCAACCTTAACTTTTTCTATTAAAGTTGGCTATATCGATATACTTGACATCATCGCATTCGTCCTCGCATATGATCTTCTACTCAATGCGCATACCTACTACGTTCGCTTTACCGGGATGGTATTGAATAGTGTGGTCGTAGTCTTTCAATAGCTCGAGCCAACGTCATTGCCGCATGTTGAGTTCTTTTTGAGTGAAGAAATATTTAAGGCTTTTATGGTCCGAATATATCTCCACTTTCTCCCCATATAGATAGTGCCTCCATATCTTTAGCTGAACGATTGGGCTTCGCTTAACTCTAGATCATGAGTAGGATAATTCCTCTCATACTCTTTAAGTTGTCGCGAGGCATAAGCTATGACTTTCCCACGTTGCATGAGAACACATCCTAACCCTTTGCTCGAAGCATCGTCAGAGATAACAAATCCATCCGAACCAGATGGTATTGTTAGAACAGTCTTAGAAATAAGTCTCCTCTTAAGCTCTTGGAAACTTTTCTCGCATTCTTCGCTCCAAAGCGAATTTTGTATCCTTCCGAAGTTAGTTGAGTTAATGGAGTAGCGATTCGAGAAAACCCTTCCACTGAATCTCCGATAATAACCAATTTAAGCCCAAAAGCTACGTACTTGACCACCGACTTGGTTGCTCCTAACTTTGTATTGCTTCAATCTTGGCGGATCAGCAGATACTCCATGTTTCGACAATTCGCGTGCCCAAGGAATGCTACTTCCTCAAGCCGAACTCGCATTTCTTTAATTTGGCATATAGTTGGTTTTCACGAAGCCTTTGGAGTACCGACTTCAAATGGTGCTCATGATCTTCACGGCTTTTGGAATATATGAGGATGTCATCAATAAAGACAACAACGAATTGATCCAAATATTCCTTGAATACTCGGTTCATCATATCCATGAAAGCCAGGAGCATTAGTTAGTCCGAAAGACATGACTAAGAATTCATAATGCCCATACCGAGTTACGAAGGCGTCTTTGGAATATCCTCGATTCTAATCTTGGTGATGATATCCGTAAGCGAAGATCGATTTTTGAAAAGAATTGTGCCCTTCTAAATTTGGTCAAACAAGTCATCAATACGAGGTAGAGGATACCTATTCTTGATGGTGACATGGTTCAATTCGATAGTCAATCTAAAGTCGCATACTCCCGTCTTTCTTCTTTACAAATAAAAGCAGAGAGCACCCCGAGGAGATGTCTTGGGATTTAATGAAACCGATGTCCAACAATTCTCGTAGTTGGACCTTTAACTCTCGAAGTTCAATAGGAGCCATTCGATATGGGGTTTTAGAAATGGGCTTTGTACCGGAGTTCAAGATCAATAAAGAATTTAACTTCACGCTCGGGGTAGAAGGAAGTTCTTCTGAAATACGTCGGGAAAGTCAATAACAACAGAATATTATTCAAATTTGACGTGTCTTTATTCAAATCCATATCATGGGCTAAGAAAGCTTGACATCCGCTTTTTAATAAACAAATAGCTTTATGATTAGATATGACGTTGATGATCGATTTTAATGGTTTAGTTGCTTGAATTGCATGCAACAAAGTTGGTTAGGAATATGAAAACTAACAACCTTATTTAAAACAATCAATTTTGGCATGATGAGTAGTTAACCAATCAATCCCTAAAATCACATCAAAAGCAAGTATCTTTAAAGAGATACTGGTCAATGTAAGGTAATGGTGCCAACTTGAATCAAACAAGATTTATAAGCGGTGGATGTGATGAAAGTTTCTCTAACTGAGTTTCCACAGATAGGTCAAAGTCTAATTTCTCCAGGAGTTAAGTTTAAACGTTGAGCACATGCAGGAGAGATAAATGAATGGGTAGCACCGGTGATCAAGTAAGGTATAAACTTCGCAAGAATTTATAAATAGCTTACCCGTGATCACCTCGTTTGGGTTCCTCGCATTATGACCGGTCCACAACAAACGCTTCTTCCCGGAATCGTTGACTTTGACTTTTTTACGGGGATGATCTTTTGAGTCACCGTCCCCATTGAACTAGGTTTCGCTCTCATTGTATAATCTCGAAGCGATATGTCCTTCCTTTCCACAATTATAGCATACCTTGAACTGTTGTGGGCGGTTTGGTGATATGTCCCTCTTTTCCGCATTTGTAGCATATAATGGGTGGTCGTTCTCCTCCCTTAGAACCGATTCTTTCTCAAGACCTTTGTCATCTTCACATGGTCGTTGTTAAATCTCCTCTTTTTAAAATCTCCTCCGACTCGCTTTTTTTATTTTCATGGCCATGATTACCACCGAGTGGTTACCATTTCTGTCCGTCTGTTTCTTTCTCCGTAGGTTATCATTATTCATTGACCGCTATCTCTAATACGATCCTGGTTGTGGTCCTCGGAGTAGTACTCGTTATCTCGCTCTAATAATTGAGCCCATTTTACAACATCTCGAATAAAGAGAAAATTTATTAGAAATGAGATAATCGGCGTATGCCGGGTTTCAAACCTCTAAGAAACATCCCGCGTCATCGTTCCTCATTCTCCACCAAATGAGGTGCAAAACCGGATAACTCGCAAACTTTGCCTCGTGATTGAGACACCGTCATGTTGTTTTGTTCCAATCGATGAACTCCACTTCCTTCATATATATGACGAACACTTTCAGGAAAGTATTTGTCATTAAATAGCTTTCAAACGTCTCCCAAGACATCTTTGAGTCGGCGGTGGATGGGTACGCTTCATGCAGACTCCCACCGATGATGCCCGCTTCGCCACGGAACATAAAGGTGGCGAATGGAACCTTCTGTTTCTCCGTGCATCCCAAGACATCGAATATCTTGGTAATTTGTTTGACCCATGTTTCCGCCATGATCGGATCCGCTTTCCCTTAAATTTCGTGGTCCCAACTCTTTGAATCGCTTGGTTGTTGTGATAACCCGTGAATTGCTATTATTTCCTCCCGTATTTTGAACACGAGTCTCACTCAAATGCGATTTTGCATGAACCGCAAAAAACTTCTAAACATCCCCTCGTTCATCATCTCGCTTTCAATGGTGTTGTTCACGGGAGGAACATTGCCGACTGTTGTTACGTTCTCCTCGTTGGTGAGTACTGAGCATCTCCACGGTCTCATTTCCATTGTTAATATTCTCGATGACATTCTCAAATACTTGTCATAAAACAAGGGTTAATTAAGGAAATCAATATATCACATAATATCCCTATATCTCGACCAACTAACAAATAAGCTTAGGTAGGACACACTAGCGAAGGATTTACTCGTCTCTCCCCTCCTAGTTCTATTCCCCGATCTCCGCCAGAGATCATATCCTAAGCTCGATACCAACTGCTGACGCCCCAAAATAGGTATACATCACCTATTACGAGTTGTCAATACGTAGATGCGTAAACAACTACAACTTTATTATTACAACAAGAAATCGTGAGTTTGAATACAAATATTATCTTCTGACAATATCTATACTCAAATAAATCCTCATCACATTTATTGATACATTATTTTACAAAATGGTGAGGACTACTAAACAATCCTTTCTAAAACCTTCATTCCATACCCGAGGCTCGTACTTCTTATATTCTCGCCTCCCGAGAAAAATGGAACAAAAAGGAAAAGGGTGAGCTCAACTAGCTCAAGAAGAATATTATGACTAAGATAATATAAAACAAATTATCGTTAGTCTTCAACAGGAAAAATATAATAGAATACAATAGACAACAAATTTTAAATCAATATTATGGTGAAATAATAATTCATTAGAAGAGTTAAGTAGAGAATGCAAACTACTATCTTCTATGTATGAATTTAAAAGTTCATAAATCTATCTTTTATCCCTGTAACATCAATCAATATACATCGGAATCAAATATTCATCTTTGCACTCACTGTGCCAAAGATATTCATCGATTAGTCATGTTCATTTAAACACTGTTCATCTTTGCACTACGGGCCAAAGATATTCTTCAGAAATCATTCATCTTTGCACTACAGCCAAAGATATTCTTAAGAAATCATTCATCTTTGCACTCTGAGCCAAAGATATTCCATAATATCATCATTTAAGACCGAGGATGATGAAAAATATTTTTTTTAAAGAAAGCGAATCCGGTGAAACAAAATGACAAGGATTAAGGATTAAGGATTCGTACTTGGTTTTATCCACGCCCAAAAATACCTCAAAAATAATCATAGTGGTGTAAAATTCAAGAATGATCAAAACATGGATACAATCGAGTTAGTATCCGAATAGATGTTTTAGACGAAAAGAAGAAATTTTATTTTTCTATTGAATAATACCAGATATCGTGAATAGTGCAGATATCGTGAATAGTCTTGAAGTATATGTGAATAGTAACTCAGACACCAAAAGATAGAAATTCCACAAAAACATCTTCACGCTTCATGAATAGTACTCGTGAATAGTAATCGTGAATAGTAACTCATGAATAGTAACTCGTGAATAGTAGTAACCCATGAATAGTAAACCAGACATGAAAAAGTTCCAAATTTGATAAAACTTGGATCAACATTTCAAAATATAATGATATTGAAGAAATAATATCATTCTGAAAAAAATAATATCCCTTACCTCGAAAGATCAAGATTTAGCTAGAATAACGGGTATAAGGTGAAGGAACTTGCAATCATCAAGCAATACTCAAAGTATACTCAAAATACTCACAAGAATAAACCGATAATATAGAGAGAGAAAACTTGATTTCGGTGTGATTTTCAATTCTAACCTAAGCACCCTATTTGTAGGAAAATGCTTAGAACACTAAAGCGTAAAATTTAATAAAATAATAATATTTCTTAAAAATATTCAAGCCCACCTTAGAAATCTGATTTCAGATCATTTATAACACATGTGAGCCACTCAATTACAACAAAAACGTTTTTCTTACAAAAATATTTTAAACTCCCAAAAATCAATTATTTTGAGCTTGAACTTCAATAATTCATAATAAATAGCCCTTTCATCAAAAAAATTTGAATCTCATGAGTGTTTATAGGAATTTCAATTCTCTACAACTTTACTGAAGAAAGTTTTTCCAAATTCCAAATAGAAATTGACCGAAATCCACAAGCAGGCGATTTTACAAGCTATAATCAAATTTCGATCAATAAATGGGGTCCAGAGAGCATGTTTAACATGTTTTAAACATTTATTGCAACAAAAATACTCTTCCTCCTCAGATACTCATATATCCCACATTCGATTTGTAAAAATATCACCGTTAATATATTATTAAAATAATATATTTAAATGAATTATTTTATCGAGAAAAGATAAAATATTAATTTTCAACAATTGTCATTTTAAAAATTTTCTCCATCTATATCCACATAAAATCAATATTTTTCTCATCATATAAATCAATAATTAATTATTCACAAATAATATTCTGAGAATCACAATATTGACAACCAGGCGGTTGTGAAAGAGGGGCTTTCAATAAGAATTTCTTCTTCTTGGCGCGCAATTAGGTGACCAAACCTCTCCTTGTACGTAACTTTCTAGACATTGCCAATAATGTTATCTAATAATATTATTCAGATAATATGAATTATTGCTTCGATAATGAAAAAATCTTGTGTAATGACAATTATTGAAGCAATAGCAATATAAAATATCAACGCAACAATTATTAACTCAATAAAATCTTTGAGCAGTAATTATCGTAACCATTATTGAGTAGTGCCTTCTTCACGTAAGAATCAATAATTGGTGCAATACCAGGTAAGCTTCTTGTCAACAACAGCGTATTAGTGTGTTTTAACCACAAGGGTATTCTAACGAAGATAATCTGGTAACAACTACTGTCGTTATTTAAAAACAACTTATATTTGTCGTTTTCTTCATCCAATCGCTTTCAGTTATGGGGCCCACACATGGTCGCTGCGTCGTCGTCACGAATATTCCCCAAGCGAAGACGAATATTCCACGACCAAACGAATATTCCAAGCGATAATGAATATTTTATAACCACTTGCTTATTTTGAAATATTTGCGTATTTAACCCTTAACTATCCACATTAATCAAATCAACCCTTACTATTTCAAAATAATAAATAAAGGAAATTCCTTTTTATTTAAAAAATTTCGGGGTCTTACAGTAGTGTCCTCCAAAGTATACACATATTACAATTTTCATCTCAACACTGGAGAATCAACAATATACTATTGCCTCAAAGTTCTTTAAAAAGGCAGTCTTGTTCCCTTTTGACCTGTTGGATCAATTTTTCTCTTGAAATATGATTTGATTATCAATAATGTATTTTGACCTTATTTTAACCATATAAGTTTTCCAAAAAATACTTTAATTTCTTGTAGAGAATATTATTAATTTTGAGGATAATAAAGTAATAACGTCTAAAATATAAAACATAAAATCAAGAATAGAGTTCATTTTAATTACAATCCAACTCAATAATCAATAAATCTATGCACACATCAAATAATAATTAATTATCCCAATAATTTGAGACCACAATAATATTTTAATGACAAAAGAATTTTATAAAAAAATACTTATAAAATAATGTGGCTGATTGCTATCATTAGGTCCACCTATGTACAGAGTCGGATATAAGAATTTTTTCCAGCAGGAGCTAATTTTAATAATTTTTTTTGTTGAATTTAAGTAAAGAAAACTTGAATTAATCATAATATTAAGTAATCATAATAATATTTACAATTGTAATAAATATTCATAATCCAAACTAAAAAAGAAATTTTAAATAAAAAATATTTAGATATAATTTAGAAACTTATTTCGGTTACTTGTCATATTTCAATTAAAATGATTCTCCAAATACTCAAAACCTCAAACAAAATTTATTTTCTATATTCAAACAAAACCATGAATTAGTTTCAAAGCATAAACTAGTATTGGTATTTTTTTATAAGTTTCAAATAAGTTTTACTTGAAATTTATACTCAGAACACCAACAATTATACATGGTCCATTATTTAGATACATAGAAATAAAGTATTTATAAATAGAAACGAGGGGTTACTAAAGACTCATAGTCATTTTTCATTTTCCATTATCATTATAAAATAAGGCAAAATCATTGTAAGCCGTGATAAGTGGGTTTTATACCTACTTATTGAATACCAATTCACGCGAACTATGCCCATCTCAAGTACATTTTAGTGTGTTTTTAGTTGCATTTCATGTTATTTTGCATTGTATTTACTTAAAACTCCTTTTGGTGAAAAAGTGCGGGAAACGGCCTAATTTGGTGGTATTAGAGGGCATGAGGCTAATGGACGCATGAAGCGAGGCACAAGTTGGGATATGCATGGCATGAGGATCAAGTGGAGTAGAAAATTAAGCATAAATGGACAAAGGAAGGAGCAACAGAACAGATCGATTCTTGTGTGAGAACCGAAATTCAAAGAGAATCTGGCCGCAGCAGTAGAGACAAGCTTAGGGATGCACGCCTTGCGGAGCATCAACCGAGACGACATGACATATCATGCAAGTCGCGGCGCCATGAGGATTACATCTGGGGAGGCCTTGCACATATGCGATACTGAAAGTCAATTGTTTTATTTTAATTTTTAATTAAAAGGGTTGTAATTGATTAAAACGATATCTGACTGGTGTCAGACATAGCTGGGATTACTTTTTACATAGTTTTCATAGTAGGAACTAGGGTTTACACCTTGAGAGAGATTCTAACGTAGAACGAGGCTTAAACGCCTACTTCTCCAATTCTTCTTGGGATTTTCTATAATTGTGGATTATCATTATTATTTTGCTAGATTTATATGAGGATTTGAACGTTAACTTTGGTCTATAATCAGCAATTGGGTTTGATCATTTCTATCCTTCATCTTTCAATTGTTTGCTTATTAACCATGTTTAGCTTTGATCCCATAATGGCTTTTGGTTCAGTCATGAACTAAACTCCATTATGGGATTCTAACAGATTTTAATATGTAGTTTAATTGCATGCTTGATTTCTAGGGTTGTTTTACATATCATATGAAATTTCTATCATGATTGTTTTAAATGTATGAATGCTGATCACCATTCGTTTTAGTACTTGTATGGAATTGACAATGAACATGCAAGTATGGATTGTAATCATGATAACATACGTATATGGGGCTGTTTTATATGGCTTGTGTATTTCGTGAACCAGATAGACATATCTTTTTCACATAGTATGAGTTAAAATAAGGGTTTGTGCTTAAATTCAGTATGATTGCAATTTCACATAGACATATAGTGATTTTAGTTATATTGATGATTACATGGAGTCTATCATTCGTGGATGCTGTGTAAGTAGGTCTTAGTACATTGAAAAATGGCTATGACTCTATTAGTGTTCTTGGCTACTTTCCTGTGATATGTGAACAATTCTTGCATGATAATGGTAATTAGATAAAGTGTTAAATGAAGTTAGGATCCCATTATTTCCAGACTTGGTTTATTTTTTATTATTCCTGTTTAGTTGTTATATGCAATTAGAGTAATTTATCAATTATAGTCATTAGTTTAAGCATATAAGTATAGTGATTTAATTGATGCATAGTAGTTTAAATTTGACAACTTTCTCTGCGGGATCGATACTCTACTTACTTTGTATTACTTGTTGAAACATGTATGCTTGCATAAGTTAGAGCTCTTTTATCAGAATTTAAAAAGAGGCAACAAGCCGTCACAATAAAAAACACAAACTACTTAACCAAAATGATCTTTGTGACGCCCCCAAAATAGGTCCACACAACCCATTCTGAGTCGCCAAATACATGATACAGAAAATAACTATAATTTTATTATTACAACTATCGTGCAAAATACGACAACACATATGTTGTGAGTTTAAATACAAATATTATCTTCTAGACAATATCCAAACTCAAATAAGTCCTCATTACAATTATTAATACACTATTTTACAAAATAGTGAGGACTACTAAAACAACAGTCTTGAACCATCACTCCATACCCCAACTAGTTCCCGCTATATTCTTGCCTCCTGAGAAGAAAAAATGGAACAAAAAGGAAAAGGATGAGCTCAACTAGCCCAGTAAAGAATAGTGTGACTAAGATAATGAAAAATAAATTATCGTTAGCCTTCAATAAATTAGATAAAATATAATGGACAACAAGTTTTAGATCAATATTCGCAGCGAAAATAACAATTCATTAAAAGAGTTAAGTAGAGAATGAAGTCTACTATCTTCTATATTTAAAAGTCCATCCTCAATATTTTATCCCTGTAACATCAATTAATATATATCTTGAATCAAATATTCATCTTTGTACTACGGGCAAAAGATAGTTATTCGTATCACCAGTTGGTCATGTTCATCTCAATACCTGTCCATCTTTACACTACGGGCCAAAGAAATTCATCAGATAATCATTCATCTTTGCACTATAGGCCAAAAATATTCATTCGTATCACCATTTAGGACCGAGGATGATGAAAATATTTTAAAGAAAACGAATCCAGTGAGATAAAAAGACATAGATTAGTGATTCGTACTTTAGTTTATCCAAGTTCAAAAATACTCCATAATAATCAATTGTGGAGCAAAATTCCATAATGAAGATCAAAACATGGATATAATCAAAGATAATAACCATAATAGACAACTTGGACAAAGAAAAAAAAATTTAATTTTTTTTTTGTGAATAGTTCTGTATATGTGAATAATGCCGTATATGTGAATAGTAACCCTGACACAAAAAGGTAAAAATTTCACAATAAAATACATATCAATATTTTGGTATAATGATATTAAAAGAAATAATATCATTTATGAAAAAAAATAACATCCCTTACCTCAAAAGAATAATACTTCTGGCTGAAATATCGGATATAATGCTGAAGGAAACTTGCACAGAATAGTAACACTCAAAGTATTTAAATACTCATAAAAATACGCTCGATATTATAGAGAGAGAAACTTCATATTCTTGTGTGATTTTCAATTCTAACCTAAGCACCCTAGTTATAGGAAAATGCCAGAACACCAATGTTGACTAGCCTACTATCAGTAGCTTCCACCCTTTGCCATTCACGCACACCACACTTTAAAATTTTATCATTTTTCCACAAAAAACAAAAGTGGGGCCCACCCATTTTTAATAAAAATATTTATTTCTGAAACTTTAATAATTCATAATAAATAGCCCTTTTATCAGAAAAATATGAATTTTATGTCCATTCCATAGGAAATTTATTTCTCTACAACTTTATAGAAGAAAATTTTTCCAAATTCCAAAAAATAAAATACATATACATATACTGATGATTTTACATACGGATGATTTTTCCACACTTTTATTTCGACAAAATAGATATACTGATAAAAATAACCATCATCACTAATTCCTTCATTTATAACAAATTAAACAAATATTTACTTATCATATTCATTAATTATTTATAATTCCTCAATAATTATTACTAATTAATATTATAAATTCACAATACTGATAACCAGATCGTTTTCAAGAAAAAGGGGGCTTTCCTATAAGAATTTCTTCTTATTGGCGCACAATTAAATAACCTAACCCCTTTCTTCGACAGAACTTTTTAAACATTATCAATAATGCTATTCAATAATATGAGTTACAGTGTCGTGACGATTATTGAATCAATAATGCAAAATACTATTCAATTATCACTGTAGCAATTATTGCACCAATAATATGAAAGACTGTGAAATTTTATTGTATAAATTATTGAGTGACTTCTTACGTAAGAATTAATAATTAGAAATACTGTGCAATATCGTGTGCCACTGTGCAACCACACATATTACTGTACTTTTATCATCGGGTATTTCAACAGTTTTTTAGGGTAAAAGTTTTGCCGTTATTTTATAAAAGATTATTTACACGCTTTTATATCAAGCGGTTATTACATTATGTGGTCTATCATGATGATTGTCTGTATAAATGCGAATATTCCGATAAAAAAATATTCCCCGACCAAAAATGAATATTTTATGACCACTTGTTTACTTTGCAAAATTTACACATTTCACCCATAACTAAAGTATTATATCAAATCAACACCTTATTATTCAAAAATAATAATTAGAAAAATTAAATCTTTATTCATAAAAAGTTGGGGTCTTACAACCTCCCCTTCTTATGAAATTTCGTCCTCAAAATTGATGTACGTACCTGGTATGTCGAAGAGGTTTGGATACCTTGTTTTCATATCTGATTCTAACTCCCAGGTCATTTCCACAATATCATGGTTTCTCCATAAAACTTTGACTTGAGGTATAACCTAAAATATGTTCCTTCTTATCCAAGATTTTAATAGGTACCTCTTCATACGTTAAATCCTCTGTTATCTCATCTGGTTCTAACTCAATAATGTGGTTCGGGTCTTTCACATATTTACGTAGCATAGATATGTGGAAAACGTTATGAACACGAGACATACTTAGCGGTAAAGCGAGTCTATAGGCCACAGTTCCTAATCGGTCGAGGATTTCAAATGGACCAATGAATCGAGGGTTGTGCTTCCCTCTCTTCCCGAATCTCATAACTCCTTTCCATGGAACAACACATAACAATACATGATCTCCAACATTGAATTCTACATTCCTTCAATGAAGATCAGCATAACTCTTTTGTCGATCTTGTGAGGTTTGTATACGTTGTCGGATCATTTGAATCTTTTCCGTAGTCATGCGTACCAATTTTGGTCCCAACAACGTTGTTTCACCTACCTCGTCTAAGCATATTAGAGAGCGGCACTTTCGTCCATACAACGCCTCAAATGGAGCCATGCCTATACTTACTTGATAACTGTTGGTGTGGGAGAATTCCACTAATGGCAAGTATTTGTCCCAACTTCCTTTTAAGTCTAGAACGCAGAGTCTCAATAGATCTTCAAGAGTTTGAATAGTCCTTTCTGATTACCCATCCATTTGAGGATGATTTATAGAACTAAATCGTAAATCAGTGCCCATAGCCTTCTGCAAACTGACCCAAAATCGTGAAGTGAATCTAAACTATGGATATCGGCATGCCATGCAATCTCACAATCTCATTTATGTACATACGAGCAAGACATTCAAGTGAATAAGTTTCTCGTATATGCAAGAAATGAGTAGAGTTGGTTAATCTATCGACAATGACCCAAATTACATCTATGCCTTGAGAAACCTTGGGAAGACCAGTAACGAAATCCATATATGTTGATGTGCTCCCACTTCTATTTTGGAATCTCGAGTGGTTGTAATGGACATTTTGGTACTTGATGCTCCGCCTTGACACGTTGACAAATTAAACATCTCGAGATAAACTCCGTGATCTCTCACTTCATATTGCTCCACCAAATGTATGTCGAAGATCACAATACATTTTTTGTACTTCAAGGATGGATTACAAAGTCTGGAGTTGACTTGAAGTATTCCTTCTTCATCGATTTTTGCTTCTGGAATAACACCTTCTTGTACTTTCTTCTTCATACGCATCAGCTTCGGATTTGTGGCTTGAGCAGCTTTAACTTTATCGATTAAAGTCGGTTCTACTCGTATATTTGATATCATTACGTGGGTACTTGGAGCCTTTATCTCTATCTCCATCCTTTGTAAGGCCTATAAAATGGGTCTTTGTGTTAACAACATCGCACTCGTACCCGCATACGATCTTCTACTCAATGCGTCAGCTACCACGTTTGCTTTTCCAAGATGGCATTGAATGGTATGGTCATAATCTTTCAACAGCTCGAGCCAACGTCGTTGCCGCATGTTGAGTTCCTTTTGGGTGAAGAAATATTTGAGACTTTTATGATCTGTATAGATCTCCATTTTCTCCCCCATACAGGTAGTGCCTCTAGATCTTTAGCGCAAAAATGACTGCTGCCAACTCTAGATCATGAGTAGGATAATTTCACTCATATTCTTTGAGTTGTCTTGAGGCATAGGCTATGACTTTCCCATGTTACATGAGAACAAATCCTAAACCTTTGCTTGAAGCATGGTTGTAGATGACAAATCCTCCGAACCTGATGGTATTGTCAGAACAGGTGCCGAAATGAGTCTCCTCTTGAGTTCTGAGAAGCTCTTCTCACATTCCTCACTCCATTCGAATTTTGTATCTTTTCAAGTCAGCTGAGTTAATGGAGTAGCGATTCGAGAAAATCCTTCCACGAATCTCCGATAATAATCAGTTAAGCCCAGAAAGCTACGTACTTCAGTTATTGACTTAGGTTGCTCCCAACTTTGTATTGCTTCAATCTTTGTCGGGTACACTGATATTTCATACTTCGATACCACGTGCCCAAGGAATGCTACTTCTTCAAGTCAGAACTCACATTTTTTTAACTTGGTATATATCTTGTTTTCATGAAGCTTTTGGAGTATCAGCCTCAAGTGTTTCTCATGATCTTCACGACTTTTGGAATAGATGAGGATTTCATAAATAAAGACAACCATAAAATGATTCAAATATTCCTTGAATACTCGGTTCATCACATCCATGAAGGCCGCAGGAGCATTAGTCAACCCAAAAGACATGACTAGGAATTTATAATGCCCGTATCGAGTCCTGAAAGCAGTCTTTGGAATGTCATCAGTTTTAATCTTTAACTAATGATATCCGGAACGTAGATCGATCTTTGAGAAGAATTTAGCCCCTTGTAATTGGTCAAACAGGTCATCAATGCGAGGTAACAGGTACCTATTTTTGATGGTGACATGGTTCAACTCCCGATAGTCAATGCAAAGTCGCATACTCCCATCTTCTTCTTTATGAATAAAATAGTAGCACCCCAAGGAGATGTACTAGGACGAATGAAACCAATATCTAACAGCTCGTGTAGTTGGGTTTTTAACTCCTAAAGTTCAATAGGAGCCATTCGATATGGGGTTTTGGAAATGGGTTTTGTACCGGGTTCAAGGTCAATACAAAATTTAATATCACGCTCTGGAGGTAGGCCAGGAAACTCTTTAGGAAATTCACTAACAACAGAAATATTATTCAAATTTGACGTATTTTTGTTTAAATCCATAACATGGGCTAAGAAAGCTTGAAATCCGTTTTTTAATAAACGAATGGCTTTATGACTTGATATGGCAGTGATTACCTTTAGTGGTTTGGTTGCTTGAATTTGTATAACAGGTTGGTTAAGAGTATGAAAACTAACAACCTTACGAAAATAATCAATTTTAGCATGATGAGTGGTTAACCAATCAATCCCTAAAATCACATCAAATGCAAGTATTTTCAAAGATATGAGATCAACAGGTAATGTGATGGTCCCAACTTGAATCAAGCAAGATTTATAAACCGTGGATGTAATGAAAGTTTCTCTTAACGGAGTTTCAACAGATAAGTCAAAGTCTAATTTCTCAGGGGTTAAGTTCAAACGTTGAGCACAAGCAGGAGAAATAAAAGAATGGGTAGAATCGGTATCTAAAAGGGTATAGACTTCGCAAGAGTTTATGTTTAGCTTACCTATGATAACTTCGTTTGGGTTCCTCGCCTTTTGGGCAGTCACGACAAACACTCTTCCAGGAACCACCGACTTTAACTTGTCCAGGACAGCCTTTGGAGTCACCATCCCCACTGGACTTGGTTTCGCTACAAGACAATCTCGAGCTATGTGACCTTCCTTTCCACAGTTATAACACACCTTATATTGTTGTGGCCATTTTGGGCTGATGTGTCCCTCTTTCCCGCATTTATAACATACGACCGGTGGTCGATCTCCTCCCCTAGAAACAGTTAATGCTGGTGCTGACGTCTTCACATTGTCATTGTTGTACCTTCTCTTTTTGAAATCTCCCCCCAACTCGCTTCTTCTACTATCATGGCCACGATTACCACCAGAGTGGTTACCGCTTATGTCCGGATATTTTCCTCCCCGCTGGTTGTCATTCCTCCGATGACTACTGCTACCGGTACGACCCTAGTTGTGGTCCCCTGGTTGAACAGACTCATTATCACGCTATAATAATTGAGCCCTATTCACAACATCTGAATATAGAGAAAATTTATGAGAAATGAGGTATTGATGAATTTTGGGTTTCAAACCTCTCGGAAACATCCACGTCATACGTTCCTCATTCTCCACCAAATGAGGTGTAAACCTGGATAACTCCGCGAACTTAGCCTCATACTGGGACACAGTCATGTTGTTCTGTTCCAATTTGATAAACTCTACCTCCTTCATATAACGAATACTTACAGGAAAGTACTTGTCATTGAACAATTTCTGGAATACTTCCCAAGACATATTGAGTGCGGCATCCTGGGTACGCTTCACAGATTCCCACCTACTAATCTGCCTCACCATGAAACATAAAGGTGGCGAATGAAACCTTTTGTTCCTTTATGCATCCCAAGACATCAAATATCTTGGTAATTTGCTTAACCCACGTTTTTGCCTTGATCGGATCTGGCTTTCCCAAAAACTCCGGTGGTCCCAACTCCTTAAATTGCTTAACAGTGACCAGTCATGAGTTGCCATTGTGTCCACCTACATTTTGAACATGAGTCTCTCTCGTCTAGTTTTACATGAACTGCAAAAAGCATCTAAACATCCCATCATTCATCGTTTGATCGGTGGTGTTGTTTACAGGAGGAGTATTGCCTTTCTGTTACACATTATCCTGGTTGTTGATTGCCGGTATCTCAACGGTCTCATGTGCTCCATTTCTCATCTCAAAATTTTTAGATGTCATTCTCAAATACTGCCACAAAATAAGGGTTAATTAAAGAAATTGACATGCCACATAATATTCCTATATTCTGACCGACCAACAAATAAGCTTAGGTAGGACACACTAGTGAAGGATTTACTCGTCTCTCCCCTCCTAGTTCTAATCCCAGATCTCCATCAGAGATCATATTCCTAAGCTCTGATACCAACTGTGACGCCCCCAAAATAGGTCCACACAACTCATTCTGAGTCACCAAATACATGGTATAGAAAATAACTACAACTTCATTATTACAATTATCGTGCAAAATACGATAACACATATGCTGTGAGTTTAAATACAATTATTGTCTTCTAAACAATATCCAAACTCAAATAAGTTCTCATTACAATTATTGATACATTATTTTACAAAATAGTGAGGACTACTAAAACAACTGTCTTGAACCATCACTCCATACCTCGACTAGTTCCCGCTATATTCTTACCCTCCTAAGAAGAAAAATTGAACAAAAAGGAAAAGGATGAGCTCAACTAGCCCATTAAAGAATATTATGACTAAGATAATGAAAACAACCATCAACATTAATTCCTTCATTTATAACAAATTAAACAAATTTATACTTATCATATTCATCAATTATTTATAATTCCTCAATAATTATTACTAATTAATATTATAAATTCACAATACTGATAATTAGATCGTTTCCAGGAAAGAGGGGGCTTTCTTATAAGAATTTCTTCTTATTGGCGCACAATTAAATAACCTAACCTCTTTTCTCGACAAAACTTTCTAGATATTATCAATAACGCAATTCAATAATATGAGTTACTGTGTTGTGATGATTATTGAATCAATAATACAAAATACTATTCAATTATCACTGTAGCAATTATTGCACAAATAATATGAAAGACTGCAATAATCAGAAATAATGTGCAATACCGTGTGCCACTGTGCAACTACGCGTATTACTTTACTTTTATCATTGGGTATTTTAACAGTTTTTAACGGTAAAAGTTTTGCTGTTATTTTTATAAAAATGTTATTTTTGTCGCTTTCTATATCCGACAGTTATTCCGTTATGTGGTCCACCAATGATTGTGCCGTCGTACGGATATTCCCGACAAAAAGAATATTCCCCGACCAAAAACAAATATTTTATGACCACTTGTTTACTTTGTAAAATTTGCACATTTCACTCATAACTAAAGTATTATATCCAATCAACACCTTATTATTCAAAAATAATAATTAGAGAAATTAAATCTTTATTCATAAAAAGTTGGGGTCTTACAATCTCATTTTCAATCGAAGATTAAACAACCCAAAAATAAAAACTCAATCAGACCAAACAAATAGTAACCACAGTCAACCAAATTAAGAACAAAAAAAAATCGAACTTGAATCAAACAATTTTTCACAGTTTACACCCTAATAAACATTCAAAACCAAAAATTATACAAAAATATTATTAAGATTTCATCAAGTTTCAAAACTATGAAGATTTTTGTACTTGTATTTAGTTCATTAATCTGTCCCTTTAAATTTATTAATTTACATATTTATCATGCCATTATTTCTATATAAAAAATTCCAACAAAAACAATTGCCTATTGTGACCCCCAAAATAGGTATACGTCACCCATCTTGAGTCGCCAAAAATATGGTACAAAATTCAAATACAACTTAATTATACAATAGTCGTGTAAAATACAACAAAACATATACTGTGAGTTTTAATACAAATATTTTCATCTAGACAATATTCACACTCAATTGAGTCCTCATTACATTTATTATTACACTATTTAACAGAATAGTGAGGACTACTAATGCTATTATTTGGACCGTCACTCCGTTCCGCGACTAGTCCCTGCTACGTTCTCATTTCCTGAAGAGAACAATGAAAGTAAAAGGGTGAGCTCAACTAGTCCAGTAAGAAATATTATGACTAAGATAATAGAGAATAAATTATCGTTAGCCTTCAACAAGTGTTAAAGCGATACAATATAACAAACATCAAGTTTAAGCTGCAATGAACAAGCAATCCATTAAAAGAGTCAAGTAGAGAATAAAATCTACTATCTTTTATGATTTAAAAGATTTTTCATCACTTTTATCTCTGGGACTCAGCTTAATAAAAAAATCCACATCATCCCTACACTACGGCCAAGGATATTCATTAGTATCACAACCACAAATTATCTATGCACTACGGGCCAAGGATATTCGTGTATTCATCAATGGTCATGATCATGCCAACAACTGTCCATCAATGCACAACGGGCCAATGAGGACTTTTTCCACATCATTAATTTATAACATTACGGTCATGATTACACCGAATAATCCCTGATCATAATCATACCAAGTCCATCTATGCACTACAGGCCACAGATGACTTTCAACAAAATATAAACATGAGGATGATGACAATGATATAAGAATTCAATAAAACAAGTTCAAGAATTAATTTATCCAGGAACTAATAACGTCCAAATTGTCAACATGATACTTCTTTGTAGAGTAAAATTCAAGAAGGCTCAGAAGAATATTTTCATGAAAAAGATACTGGATGAAGCGCAAATATCAAGGATATTCCACTAATTTCATGGAGTATAGAAGTCAAAACTTTAACCAACTGAGTATAATAAATAATGTAATAACAAAAGAAATCACCAGGCATGCGATAAACCACACAGACAGGTTATTCCAATAGAATAATAAATAACGGAACCAGGTTATGCGTAAAGCGCACGACGGGATATTCAGCGAGAATAATAAATAACGGAACGGTCGGTGAAATTCACTTGCAAGCGAGGATGTTCCAACAGAATAATAAATAACGAAACCAGGTAATGCGTAAACGCACAGACAGGATGTTCCAACAAAATAATAAAGAATGGAATAACAGAAGAATTTCACCATGTATGCGGTACTTCGCATAGACAAGTTATTCTAACATAATGATAAAGAATGGAATAACATAAGAAATTCACCAAGTATAGGGTAGCCCGCGTATACAGGTTATTCCAACAGAATAATAAAGAATGAAATAATAGAAGTTCTCTTCATGAATACGAAAGAAATAATACCCCTTACCTTAGAACAAACTGGATATAGGAGTAGTGAAGTAGCAGAATACTTTTCTTCTTTCTCTCTATAGTTTCTCTCTCAGAGTTTGGTGAATTCCTAAGAAATAATGAAGGAATGAGCTTCATTTATAGGAGAATTTGAATAGTAATTAATTTCTGAACGGTCCAGATTGATTTACAATAAAATATTCTAATAAAACAAAATCTTTTAAATAAAATATAATATATTCTATTTTTATAAAACAAAACTTATAATAATAATAATAATAATAATAATAATATATAATTATCATAATAGTACTCCCTGGATACATTATTCTCCCCCCCCCTTCCCCTTCCCTTCCCTTCCCCTTTTAATCATTCATGCCACCGTGAACCATATATATATATATATATATATATATATATAGTTGGATCAGTCCCGAGTCAAGAGTCGGACATCTAATAAAATGCACGGACCCAATTTTTTTTTTTGTAGAACAACTAAAAAAAATAATTATTATTATGGAGCTTGAATTTTTACATAATATAGTGTTTTGGGCGTGATTTAGATACCTATACCAAAAATGTATATACGATGCGCATGCATCGCATGCATGTTTTGTTATATGTATCCAAATCACACCAAAAACACTGTATTATGTAAAAATTCAAGTTTCATATTTTTTTTAGTTGTTTTAAAAAAAAAGCAAAAAAAAAGTCCGTATTTTAAAAAAATGCGGGAGTCCGAATAGGATCCGGACTATATATATATATTCTTAATAACTTTCTATCGGTTATTTTGAAAAATGGGTAAATGGGGGTCCAAATAATACGCCAATATTTATAATAAATACTTCATAAAATCACCTCAATATTTTTAACAACATTTATTATTATTATTATTATTATTCACAATATTAATCAATCAGGTCGTTTTCAGGAAAGAATGGGTTTTCGAATAAGGATTTCTCCTTATTGGCGTATGATTAGATACCAAACCTCTCTTGGCGAACTTCTGAACATCGTTAATATTGCAAATAATAATATTAATAACTTTTGTCATCTCAATTATTGATTTAATAATATAAAAATATCGACAATAATTGAATCAAATAACGTGAGATACTTATGTAGCAATTATTTGTGAGTAATAATTGAACAAAAGCGAGTGACTTCTCTCACGTAAGCATCAATAATCAATCTGTAGTGTCTTCTTATGCGACCATGCGTGTATTCTACGTACTTTTAACACAGGGTGTTTCAACAGATTAACGATAAAACTTTTATTTGTTATTTTCATAAAATATTTTTGTCGCGTTTTCTCAATCCTGACAATAATTCCGTTGTGGGGTCACACGATGATTGTGTCGTCGCAAATGCGAATATCCCCTCGTTAAAAGCGAATATTTAAACCAATCGAATATTATATAACAACTTGCGTACTTTACAAAATTTATAAATATTACCCACAACTATAACATTATATCAAATTCATTCCATAATATTCAAAAATGATAATTATAAAAAATACATCTTTATTCATAAAAGTTGGGGTCTTACATCTATACTCACTGTTAAGTAGATCCGTCACTGCCTATGTAAAATGAATCATCTACTAATTACACTCCATGATGACAGGATCACACATTTTTGTTATTATTTTTATTTGAGTGAAATAAAAACAAACAATAATATCGGTATTGTTGAATTTGAGCGTGTAATATACGTAAGTACTTTAACTATTGCACCTAAAGATTTTGAAAACATAATAAGTAGCAGACTAGCAGTAGATTATCAAATCAACTTGTGGCTGGTTGCTTCACATGAATATTTTATATCGTCGTCTCGTTGAGGAGATCATGCATTTTTGTATCATGCACGGTCAAACATGCAGCTGCGTTCTTGAAAGCACTGGCGGCACCGCATAGCGATAACCGTGCGTATTATTAGTTAAAACAGTACAGTATCATTCTAATTATGTAATCTCTCATTCTAGTTTGTTATTTTGTTCGGGGGTGAAGTCAAGAAAAAATTTGAGTTTTGTCAAAATTATTAGTAAGTTATAATAATTTGACAGGTGTTCAGGATAGTGCCTCTGAACTAATTTTTTTTTTAATATTTTTGTATTTTCGGATTATAAACACACACTTTATTTATATATATATATATATATATATATATATATGTATATATTAAATAATCCATGAAAAACGTTAATTACGATTAATGCTTCAACTAAGCATTATTTAATAGTCAAAATTAGATCGATATGGTGAGATAAGGGCCAAATATAGAGAGAGAGTAGCGACCAATAATAATTTAATTAATTTTCTATGCTAGCCGCTAGAGGGAGTAGCGGTGTAAGACCTCGAATTTTATGAAATGAAAATATTCAATTTTTCTATAATTATTATTCTATTTAGTAAATGGTTAAACTGATAAAAGGTTAAAGTTGAGGGTGATAAATTTTGCAAAGTTAGCAAGTTATCATAAAATATTCGTTTTGTCGGAAAATATTCTTTTTGTACGGGAATATCAAATGACAGACAGTACAATCATTAGTGGACCCCTAGCGGAATAACTATCGGTTTAGAAAGCGGCGAAATAACCTTTTATAAAAATAACGATAAGACTTTTTACCGTTAAGCTCGTTGAAATACTAGATGATAAAATACAAGATGTCTGGCGTTGTTGCACAAGAAGACATTACGCATAGTATCTTTGATTATTGATACTTACGTAAGAAGTGACTCAGTTTTATTAAATTATTCCAACAATAATTGCTTCATAGTATCTCACATTATTGATTCAATTATTGTCACAGTATCATCTGCACAATATTTTATATTATTAACTCAATAATTGAGACGATAAAGTTATTCATATGATTATTTGCATTATTGATAATGTCTAGAAAGTTCTGTAGAGGAAAGGGGTTTGGTTACCTAATTGTGCACTAAAAAGGAGAAGTCCTTATCGGAAAGCCCCATCTTTTCTGGGAATGATCTGGTTGTTAATATTGTGAGTTATAATATTAACGATGAAAAAATGTTATAAAAAATGTGTTTAGTGAATCCAAGTGAATTGAGATAAATAGATGAATTTTTTTTATGAAGTATTTGTTCTAAATTTGACTTATTACATGAACCTCCACTTACTCATTTTTCAAAATCACCGGGAGAAAGTTATCTCAGTTTTATTTTATTACTTATATATATATATAAGGTGTGTGGGTGTGTGTGTGTGCGTGTGTGTGGAATATATATATATATATATATGTATATATATTATAAGTCTTTTTTATATAAAATAAAATATATTATATTTTATTATACTGCATAGTGGTTGCATAGTGCAGCATAGTAAAATCAAAAAGTTTCGTTGAATTCGTCCGTGAACTTTGCACGTGAATTCCATTACTTTGTATCCGTGATTATTTTTCTAAATAGTATCCTGCCATTCTCCTATAAATAGGAGGCTTAGTTTAGAAAAGAAAATCACACCAAAATCAGAGAATTTTTCTTCTATAATATTGAGCGTATTTCTTTTGAGTTTAAGGAAGTTTTGAGTGTAGAAAACAGTGTAAGTTTTCTTCAAGAATATCCCCGCCATACCAGTCAGAAAGACTCTCCTTTTAAGGTAAGGGGTATTATTTATTTCATTAAGACCCGACAACTTATTTTTTGAATAACTTTAAGATGAATTTTATGAATAATTATTAATTTTTATAATATTATTTTGAATGAATTTGATATAATGTTATAGTTGTGGGTAATATTTAGAAATTTTTACAAAGTACATGAAGTTGTTTATAATATTCGATTATTGGGGAATATTCGTTTTTAAAGGGAATATTAAATGCGACGACACAATCATTAGTGGACCCCACAATGGAATTATTGTCGGATTGAGAAAAGCGACAAAAAATATTTTATGAAAATAACGGCGGAAGTTTTACTGAGTTAAGCTGTTGAAACACCGGTGTTAAAAATGCGGGAATCTGGCGTGGTTGCGTAGTAGCACTTTGCGGTATTGATTATTGATACTTACGTGAGAAGTCACTCAATTTTGTTCAATTATTACTTAAGTAATTATTTGCATAGTATCTCACGTTATTTGATTGATTATTGTCGATATTTTATATATTATTAAATCAATAATTGAGATAATAAAATTATTAATATTATTATTTGCATTATTAACGATGTCTAGAAGTTACGCGAGGAGAGGTTTGGTCATCTAATTATGCTTGATAAGGAGAAATCCTTATTGGAAAGCCCCTCTTTTCACAGGAGCGACTTTGGTCGATTAATAGTGTGAATTATGATAATGATGATTTGTTTATTAATGTATTAAGAATACTTTTTATAAAAGCAGAATACTTTTTATAAAGTTAGAATACTTTTATAAAGTTATTCATTTTATTAGGCTAATAGTAAAATCTTTTTTATATAAAAGCAGAATACTTTTATAAAGTTATACATTTTATTAGACAATAAATAGAATATATTATATTTTATTATGCGTAGTGTTGCATAGTGCATGCATAGTATTTTGTATAGTAAAATCTTTTTTATATAAAGCAGAATACTTTTATAAAGTTATTTGTTTTATTAGATTATAAATAGAATATATTATATTTTATTTAAAAGATTTTTGCTAGAATAAATATGGACCATCCAGATTAAAAGTAAATCAATCTGGACCGTTCATGAATTAGTTCTTATTAGGATCCATTCTTCTATAAATAGAAGCTCATTCCTTCATTATTTCTTACGAATTCTTTGAAACTCTAGAGAGAAAGCGTAGAGAGAATTCTTCTTCTATAATCTTGGCGTCTTTCTTTAGCGTTTAAGAAAGCTTTGAGCGTAGTGCAAGTTTCTTTAAATATATCCCGCCCCTACCATCGTGAGATACTCTTCTTTATAAGGTAAAGGGTATTATTTTTTCCATATTCATGAAGAGAACTTACATTATTCCATTCTTTATTATTACATTGGAATAACTTTATATCTGTGAGCTACCTATACTTGGTGAAATTCTTACTATTATTCCATTTTTTTATTATTCTTTGGAATAACATACATCTAATACATCATGGTGCATACATGGTGAAATTTCATTTGTTATTCCATTATTTATTATTACATTTGGAATATCATGTATGCATGCGTTTACATGGGACTGGTTCCGTTATTTATTATTACATTGGAATAAAACATACATGTGCAATCCGCATGCATGGTAATTTCTATTGTTATTCCATTCTTTATTATTACATTGGAATATCATAGCCGGTGCGTATTGACTGACTGGTTCCGTTATTTATTATTACATTGGAATAACTTTTCTGTCATGCGAAATCTATCGCATGCATGGTGATTTCTTTTGTTATTTCATTCTTTATTATACTCGGTTGGTTAAAGTTTTGACTTCTATACTCCATGAAATTAGTGGAATATCCTTGATATTTGCGCTTCATCGAGTATCTTTTCATGGAAATATTCTTACGAGCATTCTTGAATTTTACTCTACAAAGAAGTATCATGTTGACAATTTGGGCGTTATTAGTTCTGGATAAATTAATTCTTGAACTTGTTTTATTGAATTCTTATATCATTGTCATCATCCTCATTTTATATTTTGTTGAAAGTCATACATGGCTTTTGTGGTGCATAGATGGACTTGGTATGATTATGACCGAGGATTATTCGGTATAATCATGGTAGTAATGTTACAAATGATGTGGTAAAAGTCCTCGTTGGCCGTAGTGCATTGATGGGACGAGTTGTTGGCATGATCATGACCATTGATGAATACGAATATCCTTGGGCGTAGTGCATGGATAATTTGTGGTTGTGATACTAATGAATATCCTTTGGTAGTAGAGCGAGGATGATGTGGTTTATTTATTAAAATTTGAGTCCAGTGATAAAAGTGATGAAAAACCTTTTAAATCATAAAAGATAGTAGATTTTATTCTCTACTTGACTCTTTTAATGGATTGCTTGTTCATTTGTAGTTAAACTTGATGTCTATTATATTTTATCGGTTTAACATTGTTGAAGACTAATGATAATTTATTACGCATTATCTTAGTCGTAATATTTCTTCTTGGGCTAGTTGAGCTCACCCTTTCTTTCTTTGTTCTCTTGAGGAAATGAGCGTGGCGAGGGACTAGTCGGGGAGCGGAGTGACGGTCCGGATGATAGTATTAGTAGTCCTCACTATTACATTAAATAGTGTGATAATAAATGTAATGAGGACTTATTACGAGAGTGGATATTATCAGAAGACAATATTTGTATTAAAACTCATGACTCTCTTGTTGTATATTAAGATTTATTTTGTATTTACATACCATGTATTTGGCGACTCGAGAATAGGTGATGTATATCTATTTTGGGGGCGTCATGAGTTGGTATCAAAGCTTAGGGATATGATCCACTGGTGAGATGTGAGACAAGAACTAGGAGGGAGGCAGGGGAATTCCTTCGCTAGTATGACCTACTAAGTTTATTTGGTATTTAATTGGTCGGTCGAGTATAGGGATAATATGTGATATGTTAATTAACCCTTGTTTTGTGGCGGTATTTGAAAATGGCATCAGAGAATGTGAGAACATCAATGGAGCACATGAGGCCGTTGAGTCTCCACGGATCGATAATCGGGACAATATATGCATCGAGGAAGGCGACAATCCTCATGCAAACAACAACTTGACCAAATGATGAATGATGGAATGTTCGGAGGCTTTATGCGATTTATGCGACATCGAGCGAAGAGACTCTGTCCAAAATGCGGTGGAAACACTGGCGACTCTCGGACGGTCATGCTTAAGCGATTCGAGGCTGGGACCACCGGAGTTTTGGAGAAGCAAAACCACTTAAAAGGCGGAGGCGTGGATAAAGTAGATCTGCAAGATATTTGATGTCTTGGGATGCTCGAGGAGAAAAGGTTCCTTTGCCACCTTCGTATTGCGTGCGAGAGGTGATTCTTGGTGGGAATCATGTAAAGCGTACTCAACTGCCTTGCTTGAAGATGACTTGGGAGAAGTTCGAGAATTATTCAACGACAAGTACTTTCCGAAAGTATTCATCACATGAAAGAGGTAGAGTTCATTAAAATTTGGAAGCAAAAAACATAACATGATAGTGTCGCGATCTGAAGCCAAGTTTCTTAGAGTTGTCCCGGTTTGCGTCCCATTTGGTTGATAATGAGGAGAGAATGGCGCGAATGTTTCTAAGAGGTTTGAAAGCGAGATCGTCGATATCTTATCTCTCATAAAGCGTGTTTGTATTGAGATGTTGTTAATAGGGCTCGATTATTGGGCGCGATAATGAGTCAACCAACGAAAGAAGCGGTAAGGCAAAATGATAATACTAGTGATACTTGATCATCGAGCGGTGACAATAAGCGTGGAGGAATCAACGTGCGAAATGGTAACCACTTTGGTGGTAATCATGGCCAAACAATAAGAATGGACATTTCAAGAAGAAGAGATTCAATGATGATGGAAAGGCGTCGACCTGACACCGTGTGTTAAGGAAGGAAGCGACCACCTATCATATGCTTCAAATCACGGAGGGAAGGACACATCGGTCAAAGCTGCGCGATGCCGTCAAAGCGTGTTATAATTGTGGAAGAAGAAGGTCACCTGGCGGATTTTGTCGTTCACCAGAAGACAAGTTCAACTAGGATGGAGGCACCAAAAGGTCGTCCGAGAAAATCAAAAAAGCCGATAGTGAGGAGGCGTTTGTTGTGACCTCCGGAAAGAAAAGGAACGAGCGAGGTCATCACGGGTAAGCTTATCATAAACTCTAGCAAAGTTTATACCTTATTTGATCCGGTTCTACCCATTCTTTTATTTCTCTCTACTTGCGCTCAGCGTTTAAATTTGACTCAGGAGAAATTAGACTTTGACTTATCTATTGAAACTCCGTTGGGAGAAACCTTCATTACATCCCACTATTTATAAGTCTTGTTTGGTTCAAATCGGTACCCTCACATTACTGTCGATCTTATTTCATTGAAAATACTTGCATTTGGCGTAATTCTGAGGATTGATTGGTTAACCACTCATCATACAAAAATTGATTATTTTCGTAAGGTTGTTAGCTTTCATATTCTAACCTTGACCTATTATGCGAATTCAACAACCAAACCATTAAAATCAATCACTTTGTCATCTCAAGCCATAAAAAGCTATTCGTTTATTGAAAAATGGATGTCAAGCTTTCTTAGCTCATATCACGGATCTAAACAAAAATACGTCGATTTTGAATGATATTTCTATTGTTAATGAATTTCACGGCGTATTCCACGAAGAACTTCTGGCCTACCCCAGGCGTGAAATTGAATTTTGTATTGACCTTGAACCGGTACAAAACCCATTTCAAAGCCCATATCGAATGGCTCTATTGAACTTGAGGAGTTAAAGACCCAGCTGCGAGGAATTGTTAGACATTGGCTTTTATCGTCTAGTACTTCTCCTTGGGGTGCTCATACTATTCGTGAAGAAGAAAGATGGGAGTATCGACTTTGTATTGATTATCGGGAGTTGAATCATGTCACCATCAAAAAAATAGGTACCCATTACCACGTATTGATGACTGTTTGACCGATTGCAAGGCGCAAATTCTTTTCAAAGATTGATCTTCGTTAGGATATCACCGATTGAAGATTAGAGCCGATGACATTCAAAAGGCGACTTTCGGAACTCGATGCGGGCATTATGAATTCCTAGTCATATCTTTTGGATTGACTAATGCTCTCTTTGCCTTCATGGATATGATGAGCCAAGTATTGAGGAATATTTGGATCACTTTGTGGTCGTCTTTATTGATGACATCCTTATTTATTCAAAATAGTGAAGATATGTGAAGCAACACTTGAAATTTGATACTCCAAAAGCCGTGAATATAAGCTTTATGCCAAGTTAAAGAAATCGAGTTACGGCTTGAGAAAGTAGCATTCCTTGGGCACGTGGTATCAAGTCATGGAATATCATTGACCAAGCAAAGATTGAAGCTATTCAAAAATTTGGGAGCAACCTAAATCGATTAATAGAAATCGTAGCTTTCTCGGCTTATTTGGTTATTATCGGAGATTAAGTAGAAGGGTTTTCTCGAATCGCTACTCCCTTCTTTCGGTGACTCGAAAGATACAAAATTCGGTTGGAGTGAGGAATGTGAGAAGAGTTTTCAAGAACTCGAGGAGACTCATTTTTATTTTATTACGACAATACCATCGGCTCGGGAGGATTTGTCATCTCTGGTGATGCTTAGGCAAAGGGTTAGGATGTGTTCTCATGCAACATGGGAAAGTCATAGCTTTATGCCTCTCGACAACTCAAAGAATATGAGAGAATTATCCTACTCATGATCTAGAGTTAGCGGCGATCGTTTTTTACTAAAGATTTGGAGGCATTACTTGTATGGGGAGAAAGTGGAGATCTTTACGGATCATAAAAGCCTCAAATATTTCTTCACTCAAAAGGAACTCGACATGCGACAACGACGTTGGCTTTGGCTGTTGAAAGATTATGATCATACCATCAATACCATCACGGAAAAGCGAGCGTGGTGGTGGTGGCGCATTGAGTAGAAGATCGTATCTTGGTGCACGAGTGCGATATTGTAAACGTAAAGGCCCATTTTGTATGACTTGCAAAGGATGGAGATAGAGATAAAGACTCGAGGGACCCACGTGATGATGGCGAATATCTGAGTAGAATCGACTTTAATCGATAAAGTTAAAATTTGCTCAAAGCTACGGACACTGGAGGCGATGCGTATGAGGAAGAAAGTACAAGAAGGTGTTATCTTAGGAAGCAAGAATCGATGAAGAAGGAATACTTGAGTCGACTCGGACTTTGTGTTCTAACGACCACGAGTTAAAGTATAAAATCATGATGGGGCGCATGACACACCATTTTGCAATCCATCTAGGAGTACCAAAATGTATCATGATCTTGACATACATTTTGGTGGGCTAATATGAAGAGAGAGATAGCGTTGTTTATCTCAAGGTGTTTAACTTGTCAGCGAGTCAAGGCGGAACATCAAGTACCAAAAGGTCCATTACAACCACTTGAAATTTCAGAATGGAAGTGGGAGCACATTACCATGGATTTAGATTCTTTGGTCTTCCCAAGGTTTCTCAAGGCATAGATGCTGATTTGGGTCATTGTTGATAGATTGACCAAGTCGCTCATTTCTTACCTATCTGAGAAACTTATACACTTGAGCGTCTTGCTCGTATGTATATAAATGAGGTTATAAGATTGCATGGTATGCGGTATCCATAGTTTTCGATCGAGACCAAGATTCACTTCACGATTTTGGGTTAGTTTGCAAAAAGCTATGAGCGCGGATTTATGATTTAGTTGACGTATCATCCTCGGACGGATGGATAATCGAGAGAGGACTATTCAAACTCTTGAAGATTTATTAAGACTCTGTGTCCTTGACTTCAAGGAAGTTGGGACAAGTTCTTACCATTGGTGGAGTTTTCCTACAACAACGGTTATCAAGCAAGTATTGGCATGGCTCCATTCGAGCGTTGTATGGAAGAAAGTGTCGTTCTCGATATCTTTGGGATGAGGTGGGTGAAGCAACGTTGTTGGGACGGAGTTGGTACGTATGACTACGGAAAAGATTCAAACGATCAAATGACGTATAAAAACCTCACAAGACAAACAAAAGAGTTATCTTGATCTTCATCGAAAGGACGTGGAATTCGATATTGGAGATCGTGTGTTGTTACGTGTTGCTCCATGGAAAGGAGTTACAAGATTTGAAAAGAGAGGAAAGCTCGATCCTCGATTCATTGGCCCATTTTAATCCTCGATCGATCGGTAGGGGCTGTAGCTATAGACTCGCTTTCTGCGTGAAGTATGTCTCGTGTTCATAATTTTTTCATATATCCATATTACATAAATATGTGAAAGACCGAACCACATTATTGAGTTAGAACTAGGACGAAATAGCGGAAGATTTAACGTATGAAGAGGTTCTGTTCAAATCTTGGATAAGAAGGAACATATTCTACGCTCGAGGTTATACCTCAAGTCAAAGTTTTATGGAGGAACCACGATGTTGAGGAAATGACACGGGAGTTAGAATCTGAAATGAAATCAAGGTATCCTTACCTCTTGACATACATACAGTATCGTACCCTAATTTAGAGGAGAAATTTCATAAGAAGGGGAGATTGTAAGACCCAACTTTTATGAATAAAGATGAATTTTCTATAAATAATTTTTGAATATTATTGAATGAATTTGATATAATGTTATAGTTGTGGGTAATATTTAGAAATTTTATAAATTCTGCATGAGTTGTTTATAATATTTGATTGGTGGGGAATATTTGTTTTAACGAGGGAATATTAAATGCGGCGGCACAATCATTAGTGGACCCCCTAACGAAATTATTGTCGGATTGAGAAAATGATAAAAAATATTTTATGAAAATAACGGCGGAAGTTTTACAGTTTAGCTTTGTTGAAACACCTAGTGTTAAAAGTGCGAGGAATATGGCGTGGTTGCATAGTAGCAGCACGGTATTGATTATTGATGCTTACGTGAGAAGTCACTCGGTTTTGTTCAATTATTGCTTCTTGATAATTGTTGCATAGTATCTCACGTTATTTGATTGATTATTGTCGATATTTTATATATTATTAAATCAATAATTGAGATAACAAAGTTGTTAATATTATTATTTGCATTATTAACGATATCTAGAAGTTCTGCTAAGGAGAGGTTTGGTCACCTAATTGCGCGCTAATAAGGAGAAATCCTTATTGGAAAGCCCCCTCTTTCTTGGGAACGACCTGGTCGATTAATAGTGTGAATTATGATAATGATGATGGAGTTTTGTTTTATTAGTATTATTAATGTAATAAAACAGAAAAGCTTTTTATATAAAACAGAATACTTTTATAAAGTTATTCATTTTATTAGGCTAATAGTAAAAATTTTTTATATAAAACAGAATACTTTTATAAAGTTATACATTTTATTAGACAATAAATAGAATATATTATATTTTATTATGCATAGTGTTTTTAATAGTGCTGCATAGTGTTTTGCATAGTAAAATCTTTTTATATAAAATGAGAATACTTTTATAAAGTTATTCATTTTATTAGATTATAAATAGAATATATTATATTTTATTTAAAAGATTTTTCTTTAAATATGGATGATCGATTAAAAGTAAATCAATACGGATAGTTCATGAATTAGTTATTATTCGATCCATTCTTCTATAAATAAAAGCTCATTCCTTCATTATTTCTTACGAATTCTTTGAAACTTGAGAGAGAAAGCGTAGAGAGAATTCTTCTTCTATAATCTTGGCGTCTTTCTTTAGCGTTTAAGAAAGCTTTGGCGTAGTGCTGAAGTTTCTTCAAGTATATCCCCCCCTACTGGTAGAGTACTCTTCTTTATAAGGTAAAGGTATTATTTTTTCATATTCATTAAGAGAACTTACATTATTCCGGTCTTTATTATTACATTGGAATAACTTTATCTATGAGTAGCTACCCTATACTTAGTGAAATTCTTACATTATTCCATTATTTATTATTCTTTGGAATAACTTTTATAATGCCAAGTACCGCATACATAGTAAAATTTGTTGTTATTCCATTCTTTATTATTACATTAGAATATCCTATCTCATGCGTTTCTGTGGGACACGGTTTAAAATCTTTATTATTACGTTGGAATATCACTGTTTGTGCGTTTTACTTGGGACCTAGTTCCGTTATTTATTATTACATTGGAATAACACTGTATATGCAAGTACCGCATGCATGGTGATTTTTGTTATTCCATTCTTTATTATTACATTTGGAATATCCTTGGTAGTAGAAGCGGGGATGATGTGGTTTATTTATTAAAAGTGAGTCCCAATGATAAAAGTGATGAAAAACCTTTTAAATCATAAAAGATAGTAGATTTTATTCTCTACTTGACTCTTTTAATGGATTGCTTGTTCATGCAGATTAAACTTGATGTCTATTATATTTTATCGGTTTAACATTGTTGAAGACTAATGATAATTTATTCTACATTATCTTAGTCATAATATTTCTTCTTGGGCTAGTTGAGCTCACCCTTTCTTTCTTTGTTCTCTTGTGAAATGAGAGCGTGGCAAGGGACTAGTTGGGGAGCGAGATAGTGGTCGAGATGATAGTATTAGTAGTCCTAACTATTCTGTTAAATAGTGTGACAATAAATGTAATGAGGATTTATTCTGAGAGTGGATATTATCTAGAAGACAATATTTGTATTAAAACTCACAGCTCTCTTGTTGTATATTAAAGATTGTATTTGTATTCTGTTCCATGTATTTGGCGACTCATAATAGGTGATGTATACCTATTTTGGGGGCATCATAGTACTATTTACGGGATACTATTCATGAAATACTATTCATAGAGTACTATTCACGGGGTACTATTCACGACAAAAAATGATTTCTTTTCTGTCCAAATTATTTTTGATGCATGAATATTATTCTTGAATTTTATTCCAGAAAGCAGTTATCATGTTGATAATTTGGACATTCTTGAACTCTGGATAAATTAAAATATAAATCTTTAAAATTTACCTTGCTCTCACTTAATTGAATTCTTATATCATTGTCATAATCCTCATGCTTATATTGTAATGATAGTCATCTTTGGCCCGTAGTGCATAGATGGACTGTTGATTGGTATGATTATGACCAAGAATTATGTATCGGTATAATCATGACCTATAATGTTACAAATGATGTGGTAAAAGTCCTCATTGGCCCGTAGTGCATTGATGGACAGTTGTTTGGTATGATTATGATCACTGGTGATAATAACGAATATCCTTGGCCCATAGTGCATGGATAATTCGTGGATGTGATAATAACGAATATCCTTGGCCCGTAGTGCATGGATAATTCGTGGATGTGATACTAACGAATATCCTTGGCCCGTAGTGCATGGATAATTTGGTGATGTGGATTATTTATTTTATAGACAAATGATGTGGTAAAAATCCTCTTTGGCTTACGTGCAAAGATGGATTATTGATTATTAGTTTTACAGTTGTATATCTTTGGCTTACGTGCAAAGATGGACTGTTGATTATTGGTTTTATAGTTGTATGTCTTTGGCTCGTAGTGCAAAGATGGACTATTGATTTACCTGATTATAAATATGAATTATGAATTTAACTATAATATTTGGTGGTTCAGGTGAAGACAGGTGATGAGAGTTCTCTTTGTCTTGGGTACAACAAAGAACTGTTGATGAGTATTACAGGAACGAAATATTCACGATGAACTTTTAATTTGGAGGAAATAGTAGACATTATATTCTACTTGACTCTTCTAATGGATTGTTGATTCCGCTGCAATTATGGTTGAAAACTTTTACAATCTACCATATGGTCTAAATATCTGATTTAGTACTGATGAAGGTTATTGATAAATTAATTATCTTAGTCATAATATTCTTTACTGGCCTATTTGTGCTCACCCTTTTGCTTCACAATTCCTTTCAGGTATTAAAGTGTAGCTAGGTCGAAAGGGATAACAGGAGAATAGTTTGATGGTCCGAGACTGTAGAAGTTTCTCAATACATTATAAAACTGCATGACATGCAATATATAATTTTATTGAGGACCTAAGATGGGCGTGTCGTATATTATACGTCACTTAATAATTAATTTTGGTGAACAACAATAGGGTGATGAGAACCCAACTTTGGAAGCGTAAAAAATGCACCCCATTAGAATGAGGATGACATAAATATACTAAGAGCTTAAAGGGTGTGTTTCCACTATCATACATGATGTCTAAACACATACAAACTCGTGTTATCATAAGATATGGTTGTGCACATCCACTTGCTGACTATATCTATGAGCGTTATTTATATAATCTTGGAGTATGGTTGGAATATAATTATCGGTTTGAGATAATGAAGATAATTATATGGCAAGAAGATACCCACCACTAGAATGAGCAAGATAGTAATCTTTTCGTTCTTCTTTGGGGTCTATTGGGTCAACCAAGGGTAATGCTCAAGTCATATGATATCTATTATAACTTAGATGCATGGCCTCCCATGTATGAAAGATTCCTTGAGTATTTTCCAAAGATTTTAATTCCTAAAACAGTTATCGACTGTACCTTTATGTAAAGTATCATCGGTTTGGAGTGTGAGTACTGTTATTTCTATTGAAACTCACAGCTTATGTGTTATCGTATTTTGCACGACAGTTCAACAGTTGTATAAATGAAGTTTGTATTTGAATTTTGTACCATGTATCTGGCGACTCAAGATGGGTTGTGTATACCTATTTTGGGGGCGTCACAAGTGGCCAGTTAAAACAACAACATTTTGACTGACCGCTACTCCCTCTAGCGACTAATATAGAAAATTATTTAAATTAAGGGTGGTTTGGGGATTTGGCCCAACCGTTAGAGAGAGCAGCAGTCAAGCGGTTTCCAAATCTAAACTAATTGATGTATACTGCTTGTTATTGCTACTACAGACAGAAGGTGTTGCACAAAGAGAAGGGTTTGCTACTATGATTGCTTCGAATTTGTTACATCAATCTCAACTTCAACCGGTTAATAGATTCTAAAGTAAAGTAAAGTAAGTATCTTTAAACCTATTTTTTTTTTGTAAATATCTTGATAAACAAAATAGACATTGAATGGTAGTTTTTTGCTAAATATCTTGAAAATTATTGGTATATTAAAGCATGGTATATAAGTGACAAATTTAGTATTATTATATGTATGTATACAAATTGGGTAGTAGGTATGTATCTATGTATACTAATTAAGTGTATAAATTGGATATATATATATATATAAAATATTCGTATGTATATTTTTGAGTATTATATATGCATAAATTGTGTTAAATGTTTTATTGTTGTTGTTAGTTATTTTTCGCAAAAATTGTCATTTTGTTATAAAATGTAAATAGACTTACGTGTATGAAATATTATTGTTGTTGTTTTGTATTATTTTTGGTCATTTAAATATTAGACATTGAATGATAGTTTTATTGTTGTTGATATTTTTAGGCAAATATGGACAATTGGCTGCATGGACCCATTGATCGCAGTGTCCTTTATGCTCAAGAAAAGCATGTATCGGAGGATGTGTGGATTGAGATTGAAAGAGGTACACTGATGTCAAACCAATCGACTTCAATTATATATGATAAATGGGAACTGACCAGCCTATAGAAAAAATAATTAGAGGCGTGGGGGTTTAAGGGGTTTAGTTATCCGGCAGTAGTAACGAGAATAGATGCCAGTCTTATATATGCCCTAATTGAGAAATGGCAGCCAGAGACAAATACATTTTATAACACCCCCTTTCCGAAATAGAAAGAGAGGTTACGTACAAAACATAACAAAACAAAATGAAAGCTTTATGCCACAAAAGAATGGTCTCATAATGATTAAATATCACAAGACAAACTATAATAAATGTCACACTGGCTCAAACCATAATCTAAGGTAATTATTACAATTTTAAATAAACTGACATATCAAGCCTAAACATAATATCTCTAAACCATGGGAATAAAGGGAGCTCTCATCACACTTGCCCTTAATCCCCCTGATTACCTTTCGGAAGAAAAACACAGCATGAGCCAAAGGCCCAGTACGGATATAGAATACAAATAATGAACCAAAATAACTAACTCTATTTAATGAACTGAACTAAAACGAACAAAACTAACACAAAGAAATAATAGGCTGAATCAAATGGCTGAGTGTTTCATATCGAGCTCAAAAAAATAGTAATATACCTTGCCACACAGGCAAGTCAAATAATGCCACACATGTAATCAAAATAATGCCACACAGGCAATCACACATCAGAGTGCTTAATCCAGATGCATGCAAAATCGGAAGGCGTGTTTGGCACAAACATCACCACTCTGCAGAACAAAACAGAATAGAAAACTAGGGTCGACCAATACACCTCCCACAATAAAACACCAAATGGCCAACTCCCACCGGAGCACAAAACGGAGATGTCATGGACTAATCACACCGCCACGAAAGGTGTCATGCCTCGGTGCCAAGAGGACATGCCTGTGGTACCCCCACAGGTGGACATGCATGTGGTACCCCCTACGGTATATTCTAACAAAGATATAATGTCACAACACATGCGACACAATATTAACACAAAGGGGTTCTAACATGTACATGTTAAACTGAAATGAATCATCAACACAAAGTCTCTAAAAATATTAACATGTACTTTCTACAAAGATCAAAATAAATACTAAACATGATACACTAGATCAAAGAGTACAGATACTAGTCTTAAATATAAATGTCAAAATGAAACATTTTCACGAATTTAAGAAGGAACAATAATGTGAAACAATAATAAATTTCTAAACGAAAACCAAAACGAACAAATCAAAATTAAAGGATTATCGCGGGAGGATTACAGAATCTGTACCTAGATTAAGCAATGTAATACCCAAAGTATATTCTAAAAACTCGTTTAGACAATCTCCGTTCAATCTAAATAATTTAATAAGATTTTATTAGATTCGGATCATTAATAACATAATACTATTAAATTTATTATTAAGAACTTTTATAAGTATGCCGAAAAAATTAATTAATTTAAATTAATATACATAACTTCAATTTGATTTTCTAAAAAATAGTAACTTTTTTTATTAAAACAATTTACATCACTCCTTTACACAGCCCATAACAGTTATCAAAATTTAGAAAGAATAAATGACTACAACTGTTGCCAATTTATTCGCCTCTATTAATTTATTAATTAACCAAACCTTTTGTTTCTATGCAATTGAAAACAGTAAAAAACAATAGAATTGATAAGAAGATGGTGGGGTCATATGCTATGATTATTGGACAGAGGCATGTTTTCAATTATCAATGATTGTTGCACTTCACCATTAATTTTTAATAACAACTCAGGTAGAGATTTACATTTATTGCAAAAAAGAATCTAATTTCTCCTCTTTCGTTCCTTTGTCGCCGTTGCTCCTCTTCTTCTGTTCTTTTACGTATCAAAACTAATGACCAGTAGAATTAGGTTTTACTTATCTATTTATTTATTAAAATATCTTATAAATTTTCTTAATTATAATAGGATTTAATATTACCCAAATATAAATTAAAACCCAATTAGTGTTAATTTAATGAAATTCCTTACCTATTATAGTCCACATAAATTAAATACAATTTGACCCAAATAAAAACAAAGTTCAATTAATATGTTTTAAAATAAATTAATTTTTATTTATTTATTTATTTTATTGGGTATTACATCACCTACCCCATAAAAGGATTCCGTACCCGGAATCAAAAGAATGAACGTACCTAATTATCAAAAAGATGTGAATACTCCGCTCGAATAAACTCCTCCATCTCCCAAGTAGCTTCCCGCTCCGAATGATTTCTCCACAAAACCTTAACAAACGGAATAGTCTTCCTCCTCATAATTCACGTTTGACGATCCAAAATCGCCTTGGCTTGCTCCTCACAAGTAAGATGCTCTCGAAATGCATGAAATTCCTAGAAATTCCTGAACAGCCCCTAAAAATTCCTAAATAGGGGAACCTGTGAAATAATGTTCCATAAGCAAATGAAAATAAAGGGAATGCAGATGGTCTTAATCAATAGGTGGTTCCAATGTATGTATTGTTAGAAAGATTTCAGAAGTATAAACCACATTCATTCAGTTCAGCTCCGACTCCAATTGATGCAAAGAATTGGATTTCCCACCTAGAGAATATTTTTGATGTGTCAGAGTGCTCAGATAATCAAAGAGTATTGCTTGCAGCTTATAAGCTAGAGGGGGATGCACAGAGGTAGTAGAGAGCGATGAAAATAACAAAAGGTGATGGATATGCTGAAGCACTTAGTTAGGTGGATTTTTGTGATGTCTTTTATCAGCAGTACTTCCCAGCTGTTGATAAAGAGGCCTATGCTAGAGAGTATGTGTCTATTCGGCAGAAAGATGATGAGTCCATCATGGATTTTATGACGAGGTTCACCAGGTTGGCAGGCTTTGCGGGAACTTCTGCAGGACTGTAGCAGAACAAGCGGAGAAGTTCAAGTGTCGAATTCATTATAGGTATCACCAACATCTCATTAACAACAAGTTTACAGATGTTTCAGCTGTGGCTAATGCGGCCAAGAACATTGAGATGGAGCGGCATGATAATTTGTCTTCTAAACCAGAAGGGAGTTAAAAAGAGGGTAAGAGATGACCAGTAGGGTCAAGCTTCGAATCAACATGGGAGAAATCAGGGTGGTCATTAGAACATAAATTGTGGTGGCCAGCAGGGGCAGTGGCGAGGTCGAAATTAGAATATGGGTTATCAGTAGTTACCGCAGCAGGGGCATAATCATCAACTTCAGCTACCTTAGCATGGTCAAAATCATCAGCAATGGCAGAATCATCAGCAGGGGCATAATCAAGGTCGCTATCTGGGACCAGCTGGTAGGGGTAACCCAAATCATATTTTGATAGCTCCTTATTCTACTTTTAGGGTTAATCATCCGGAGAGATAGTGTCATAGAGTTACCAGTGTATGCCTTTTGTGTGGGCAGATGGGTCATATTGTTAGAGATTATACCGGTCCACATGGAAATAGTGGAGGTGATAACAATGGTGGTAATGAAGGTTAGCGTCAGGGTGGTCGGGTGTTTTTCTTGACACATAACCAACCAGCAGGTGCGCTAGGTATTGTTTTTTATACTATTTTAGTTGGCAATCATGAGGCTTCTATTTTCTTTGACTGCAGTTCTACTCATTCAGTTATTGCTCAGTCTTTTTTTTTGGCACCTTGGTGTGCCATCTCAGTCCTTAGATTGTGTTATGTCTATTGCTACCCTTATGGGGACTTATGTTGTTATTTCTGATTTATATCGAGGGTGTCTGATCAGTTTTGGGGATAAGATTCATAGGGATAATCTTCTTCCAATGTTTTTGCATGATTTCAATGTTATTCTTAGGATAAATTGATTGGATAAGCACCAAGCAACTATCAATTGTCAGGGGAAGAATGTTATATTTTGAGATGTGAAGTCTTCGAAATTCGTGTTTCAAGGTTCACAGCCGATTAGAGTGGTGAAGTTGATTTCAGCTTTGAAGGATGGGAAGTTAGTGGCAAAGGATTATGACAAGTATTTGGCATTTTTAAAGGATAAATCTAAGGGTGAGTCTTGTATTGAGGATATTTTAGTTGTTCGTTACTTTCCTAATGTGTTTCCTGAGAAGTTGTTAGAGTTTCCATCGCAACGGGAATTTGAATTTACTATTAAGCTTGTTCCTGGTCCAGAGCCTATCTCTAAAGTGTTGTATAGGATGGTACCATTAGAGTTGCAGGAGTTGAAGGAGCAGTTGCTGGAGTTGTTAGATCGTGGTGTGATTCAACCTAGTGTTTTGTTGTAGGGTGCTCCGGTTTAATTTGTGAAGAAGAAAGATAAGTCTATGAGGCTTTGAATAAACTACATGGAGTTGAACAAGATTACCATCAGGAATCGGTATCCATTTTCAAGGATTAATGACTTGTTTGACCAACTTCAGGGGGCGAAGTATTTTTCAAAAATAGAATTGAGGTCGGGCTATCATCAGTTGAGGGTGAGAGATGAAGATATCTCTATGAAATCTTTTCATACTCGATATGGGCATTACGAGTTTTTGGTGATGTCATTCGGGTTTACTAATGCTCCGTTGGTGTTTATGGATTTGATGAATCGGGTGTTCAGGGGTACTTGGACCAATATGTTATTGTCTTTATTAATGATATTTTTTTTTACTCCAAGTCTAGGGAGGAGCATGAGGAGCATCTTCGCACAGTGTTGGGGATTTTGCAAAAAGTGAAGTTGTATACTAAATTCTTTAAATGAGAGTTTTGGTTGGAGAAGATTATATTTTTGGGCCACGTTGTTTGTAAGACCCCGAATTTTATGAAATAAAAGTATTCAATTTTCTAATAATTATTATTCTATTTAGTATATGGTTAAATTGATAAAATGTTAAAGTTAAGGGTGATATTTAAAAAATTTACAAAGTAAGCAAGTTGATATAAAATATTCGTTGTGTCAGGGAATATTCGATTGGTCGGGGAATATTCATTTTAACAGGGAATATTCGTACGACGGTCATTGGTGGACCCCACAACGGAAGTATTGTCGTAGTTAGAAAACGACAGAAATATATTTTTATAAAAATAACGGCGAGAGTTTTACCGTTAAAACTGTTGAACTACCCGGTAGTAAAAGTTCAGTAATACTCGTGGTTGCATAGTAGTACACGGTATTGATTATTGATGCTTACGTGAGAAGTCACTCAGTTTACTCAATTATTTCTACAATAATTGTTGCATAGTATCTCAGGTTATTTGATTCAATTATTATCACAGTATCGTCTGTATAATATTTTATATTATTAAATCAATAATTGAGACGACAAAGTTATTCATATTATTATTTGTAATATTGACAATGTACAGAAGTTACATTAAGGAGAGGTTTGGTCACCTAATTCGCGTATTTAATAAGGAGAAATCCTTATCAGAAAGCCCCCTCTTTCCTGGGAATGATCTGGTTGTTAAATATTGTAAGTTATAATATTAATGATGAATAATTGTTGAAGTATTAAGAATGTGTTTATTGAAAATAAGTGATTCACAAAAGTTTGAGGGGAATAATACAAACTTGGAAAACTTTATGGGTACCAAAGTGTAATAAGTCAAACCAATCTGAACCATTGATGGTGGTTTTAATAGTTAATCAATCTGGACCATTGATGGTGGTTTTAATAGTAAATCAATCTGGACCATTGATGGTGGTTTTAAAAGTAATCAATCTGGACCGTTGATGGTGGTTTTAAAAGTAATCAATCTGGACTGTCGGTGGTGGTTTTAAAAGTAAATCAATCTGGACCGTCGGTTGTGGTTTTAATAGTAATTAATATGGACCATCCGTTCTAATAGTAAATCAATCTGGACTGTTCATGAATAAGTTACTATTTAGTCTATTTTCCTATAAATAGAATCTTAATTCTTCTTTCATTCTCACCAATTCACTGAGATTTACAAGAGAAGCTATAGAGAGAGAAACTATAGAGAGGAAGAAGAAGAGTATTCTGCTACTTCACCATTGCAGTATCCGGTCTTCTACTAAGGTAAGGGACGTTATTTCTTTTATATTCGTAAGGGATATTATTTATTATATTCGTAAGGGGTGTTATTTCTTTCGTATTCATAAGGAATACTATTTTTCATATTCATCCTTTAATATGTTAGAATAACTTGTCTACGCGGATTACGTACCGTATGATAGGTGAAAATCCATTTGTAGTTTCATATGTTATTTCTTTTCATATTCTTAAATCTAAACTTACTACGGTAAGTGTTGCTTCTATAATACCTGAAATTAATGGAATATCCTTGAGTTTTGCACTTCATCCAGTATAATTTTATTGGAATATTGATCTAAACTTTCTTATTAAATATCAATATTTTTACCCAGGGTACTATTCATGGGTTACTATTCACCCAGTTACTATTCACTATAATATTATTCACACGGGTATTCGGGGAACTTTTTATGCCAGAGTACTATTCACGAGTTACTATTCACCCGATTACTATTCACTATAATATTGTTCACTCGGGTATTCGGGGAACTTTTCATGTTGGGGTACTATTCATGAGTTACTATTCACCTGATTACTATTCACTATAATATTGTTCACTCGGGTATTTAGGGCACTTTTCATGCCGGGGTACTATTCACGAGTTACTATTTATGGGTTACTATTCACCCAATTACTATTCACTTTAGTATTATTCACTCGGGTATTTGGGGCACTTTTCATGCCGGGGTACTATTCACGGGGTACTATTCCTGAAGTACTATTCACAGGGATAGTATTTTTGAGTTTTACTCCACAAAGCAGTATCATGTTGATAATTTGTACATTTTTAAATTCTGTATAAATTAAATTGTTAAAATCTTTAATATTTATCCTTGATCTCGTTTGATTGAATTCTTATATCATTGTCATCATCCTCATGCTTATATTGTAATGAAAGTCATCTTTGGCTTATGTGCATAGATGGACTGTTGATTGGTATGATTATGACCAGGGATCATTCGGTATAATCATGACCCGTAATGTTACGAATGATGTGGTAAAAGTCCTTATTGGCCGTAGTGCATTGATGAACAGTTGTTGGTATGATTATGACCAGGAATTATTCGGTATAATCATGACCATTGGTGAAAACACAAATATCCTTGGCCCGTAGTGCATGGATAATTCGTGGTCGTGATACTAATGAATATCCTTAGCCGTAGTGCAAGAATGATTCGATGATGTGGATTATTTACTAAGCTGAGTCTCAGCGATAAAATATTGACAATATACTTTTAATTCGTAAAAGATAGTAGATATCATGCTCTACTTGACTCTTCTAAAAATATAGTTGCATGTCTTTGGCCTGTAGTGCAAAGATGAACTGTTAATGAATATCTTTGGCCCGTAATGCAAAGATGAATTTATTAATATGATTATGAATAGGAACTGTGATTTGGTATAACCATGATCTTTGATGTTTTAGGTAAAGACATGTGATGAAAATTATCTTCATCCTGGGTGCGAAGAGGAATTTAGAATCACAATTTATTCATATAATTGTGGACATGAAGTGTTGATTGATGTTACAGGGATAAAACATGGTTGGTGGACTTTTAACATGGAAAAGATAATAGACTTTATGGTCTATTTAACTCTTCTAATGGATTGCTCGTTCCGCTGCAACTATGGTTGAAAAGTTTTATTATTTACCATATGTTCTAAATCTCTGATTTATTATTGATGAAAGCTATTGATAATGTAATTATCTTTAGTCATAATATTCTTTACTGGGCTATTTGTGCTCACCCTTTTGCTTCACAATTCCTTTTAGGTATTAAGAGTGTAGATGGAATTGTCGGCAGGGGATATGAGGAATAGTGTGATGGTGCAGATCTGTCGATGTTTCTCACTACATTATAAAACGGCATGACATGCAATATATAATTGTATTGAGGACCTAAGATGTGTGTGTCGTATATTATACGTCATTTAATAATTGATTTTGGTGAACAACAATAGGGTGATGAGAACCCGACTTTGAAAGCGTCAAAAGTGCACCTCATTAGAATGAACAGGATAGTAATTTTCTTGTTCTTCTTTGAGGTCTTGAAATATTTGCTGCTGTATTTTATATGGCATTGTAATAATTTGAGTTTAGATACTGTCCACGAGACAATATTGTATTAAAACTCATAGCTTATGTGTTGTCATATTTTGCACGATGGTTCAACAGTTGTATGAATGAAGTTTGTATTTGATTTCTATAGTGTGATATCTGACGACTCAGAATGGGTCGTGTGGACCTATTTTGGGGGCGTCACATTGTTTCTACCGAAGGCATTAAGGTGGTTTCTATGAAGGTTTAGGTTATCACTAAATGGCCTAGACCTACTAAGGTGACGAAGGTTAGGATTTTCTTAGGTTTGGCAGGGTACTATAGGCGATTCGTGGTGGGTTTTCTTTGCTTTCCTTGCCATTGACTTAGTTGATGAGAAAGGGCACAAAGTTTGTGTGCAATGAAGAGCGTGAGAAGAGTTTCAAGGAGTTGAAGAAATGACTTGTGACAACTCCAATACTTACATTGCCATTGGGAACAGAAGGTTACCAGATTTATAGTGATGTTTCTAAGAACGGCTTGGGGTATGTTTTGATGCAACACGTTAAGGTGATTGCTTATGCTTCCAGACAGCTTAAACCTTATGAGGTGAACTACCCCACTCATAATTTGGAGTTAGCAACAGTAATCTTTGCTCTAAAAATTTGGAGGCACTATTTGTAAGGGGAGACTTGTGATATCTTCACTGATCACAAAAGTCTTAAATACATTTTCACATTTAGTGGAGGCATGGATTTCTTCTTTGCCTTATTCACCTTTGGCTGATCTAAAGAGTCAGGATTCTGTCAGTTGAACAAATAACCAAATAAGCGAACATGGATGAAGACCCCCTTCTAGCACAAAGGTTGTCACTCCAACTGGTTTTACATTAGGGGACCTGACACCCACCTCTTCCTTAGTTGGGTTAATTCCTCAAAGGCCACTTTTACCTTCAACAAATTCTTTGAGGACTGCATTAACATAATCAGAGCCATATATATCACTAAGAAATTAAAGAATGGTCGATGGACTTGCTGACCGACCAGACATAGTTGCATGATCACAAATGTAAGTTCCAAAACCCCCTTTTACCTACAAAATTCCCCAATTCCTAAGGAATACCAACATCATCTTTAAAGTCTCTCTCTTTAAGCAGAAAACCATCACAGACGTAGGTCAAGAATCTTCCCCAACACTCCCAAATGACGTCATCACATCCTTATCTTTCAAGCCTTTCCCAAAAACCCTTGTAGACCGAACCTCCTGCTAAAGACGTCACCAACATTTCATCCTTAATCCCCCAAGAGATCGAGGCCCCCATCTTGGTAGAACCTATTTCTTCCTTCCCGATGCCCATCATCCCCCCCTATCGGCTAGGATGCCACAGAATTGATCTTTGCCAAATAAAGAACTTTATACAAGAAGAAATAGTTAAGAAAAAAGAAAACTCCTAGGCAAATAATTCCCACAAAACCAACACAACAAACCACTGAATCTGAACCATCTTGACAAGCCACCTATGAACCCTCAAAAAGAAAAAAACCTGAACAACTCCCCTCTGAGCCACTTCAAAAAAGACCCTACACCAAACCCCAACAAAATCCCCCTTCAAAACCAACTCTCTTATCCTCAGCACTACGACCACCAACCACTGACGTCTTTTCCACCTTGACCCTCTGGCCCAAGGAACATGAAATCTAACACTTCGCTCTCCGTGAACTCTTCTCCCTTCCTAAAGACGAGGAAAGGTTCGAAGATTACACCCCCCAATAACTCCTTCTCAAAAGTGTCATTTATTAGGGTTGGGTAAGTCTGAATATAGAAATTTTATTATAATTAATTATTCCATTCGCACTAGTGACCAACACTTTGTAATTCAGGCCTCAGCTACCTTTTCTCGATACCTTCGCCACCTAGCCGAAACCTACGCCATGGAAAAGGAGCTCGAGAATAAGATCAAACGCCTCCAAAATTTGCTTGAGCAAGCCAGGATCAACCTAGAGTCTAAGTAGAGTCGCCAAGCTAGCTCCATCTTTCATGTCGAGGAGCTCATGAAAGAGTTGAGCACCATCAAGGATAAGTACACCGAACTTGATGAGCCGAAGAAGCTCCTTTTGGTCAAAAGGGACGAGTTAAAAATAGATAATGAAGCTCACCAGAAGGCAGTGGATGGCCTCCAAAGTCACTCCATGAACATGCATGAGAAGATTAAAAACTTAATGGAGACTGGGAACAGGTTAAAGAAGTACTACGAGTGAGTTTTGCAAGAAGGACACTTAACCGAAGCCATCCGACATCAAGTTATCTTCGAATATAAAAATTCCCCTGTGCTAATCAAAGATATCTTCCGACAATTCGGCGAGGGCTACCAAGATGCCAAGGGGTAAATGAAGGCAAGGATGCGGGTGGCCAGCCTCAATCTAAAGGTCCTCAATTCCTCCAACGAAGAGGATGATACTTAAGGACCCACTTTATCCCCTGCTATTTTTTCTTTATTTTTCTTAATGTAATGAATTCGTTTTGTATATATGCTTAAAATGAATAAAATTTACTTTTGCAAACATGAGTTACAGAAACGAACCCAATTTTAATGATAAACTAATTTAGCTATATAATTATAAAAAGAAATCATACAACTCATTGATAATATCTCTGAAGCCGACCGGCATGCCAAGTATTTTAAATTTCATTTCCATCCATCACTCAAAGATGGTATGTACCTAGCTTCTGGACCCCAACTACTTCATAAGGACCTTCCCAATTAGGTATGAGCTTGTTGATATTTTGTGGATTAGAGGCTTCAGCCTCCCAAAGAACTAAATCATCAACCTCGAACCTTCTTAGTTTAACACCCCGAATATATTGTCGAGCAGTCCTACACTGATATATCTCTAACCTCACCAAATCTGAATCTCGAACCTCCTCAAGTAAATCCAAATTTAGCCAAAGCCCTTCGTCATTTTACAACTCCCTATATTGACGTACCCGAAGCTAAGGCAGCCCTATCTCGACAGGGATGAGGACGTTAGTATTGTACACCAACCTAAATGGTGAATCCCCAGTCGTAGTCCGAGGGGTTGTCCGATACGTCTACAAAACATTAAAAAACTCTTCGGGCCACCAACATTTGGCTTCGTCCAACCTTCTTTTGATCCCGTTGAGTAGGGTCTAATTCATTACTTCTTCCTGACCATTGGACTAGAGGTGCTCCACAAACGTCATCCAATGTTGAATTTTTAGATCTCCCAAAAACTGTTTAAACTTGGTTCTGACAAATTGACATCTATTGTCTGATATCAAAACCATTGGGACATCAAATCGGAACACCACTGACTCCTTGAAAAACCTCAAACACTCTTGCTTCGTAATCATCCAAAGAGGATTGGCTTCTACCCACTTGACCATATGATCGATTGCCACAATCATGAGATAAGTTGACCCTTAGCCTTCCGTAGCGAGCCTAGAATATCAATCCCCCAAAAAAAGAATGGAATAGAGGATAAGACCGAAGACAACTCCTCGGGCTTGTAGCGCCCCCAAAATCCGAGTGCTTGCTACAATAGACTTTGTGCACTATCTTACATAACTTTTTTTCATAAGTTAAACAATGGTCCCATATTCATATTGGTTGAAATAGTCTATTACGAAAAAATATTTAAAAATTTCTTTTACTTAATCCCTGAATCATAACTTGATCTCAATATTATATTTTCTATAAGTATCAACTTGTAAATCATATCCGTGTACATGGATAACACCATATATACCATTCAATTTTTAACCTTACGATTTAGAAATTCTATACTTCTATATATCCAAAGTTCACAGTACTAATAACAAAGATTGTTCTTGGCAACAGAGGAGCGCATTTCGGTAATTTTGGCATCTTACCGGCGCTCATTAGTGTAACCTCAGTGCTTACAGAACTCTCAATATCATTCAATACCCTCACCTCGATACATATTAGTATAAAAGATATCTCTTCATATTGATATTTTCTATTTATCTAAAATTCAAAATATTAATAACACACTTGTACTTGGAACATAGGAGCCTTGCGATCAATTTCGTTTCTTCATCGGTGATAGATCTTTGTTTTTACAGCACTCACAATGTTATTCAATATCCTCATTTAGATATATAGTTCTTTATCCATACAGTATTAATTTTTACTATCTAACTAAAATTTAGAGAATCAACAATAACATGATCAGTCCATATTACCAATACCCTCATTCAAATTAATAGATCTTTAACCATTCTAATTTATCTCTAAGTAAAGACATAACACCATTTCAAGAGAAATTCAAGAGCAAAAACCATCTATATTTATGATTAGCTTACCCGTGATAACTTCGTTCGGGTTATTCGCTTTTTGGGAAGTCACGACAAAAGCTCTTCCTTGAACCACCGACTTTGACTTGTCTGGGAAAGCCTTTGGTGTCATCATTACCGCTGGACTTAAATTTGCCGCATGTAAAAATTAGCATAAGTGACCTTCTTTTCTACAATTGTAACACACTTTGGGTTGTTGCGTACAGTTTGGACTAATGTGTCTCTCGTATCCACATTTTTAGTATACAACCGGTGGTCGTTCTTTTTCCATAGAAATGGGTGTTGGTGCTACTGCAGATGTCTTTTCGTCATTGTTGAATCTTCTCTTTTTAAATTTCCACTTGACTCATTTTTTCTATTATCTTGGCCAGGATTACCACCGAAGTGGTTACAATTTCTAGCATCATAATTTCCTCCAAGCTAGTTATCATTGTTCCGATGACCGTTGCCACTGGTACTATTATTATCATGTTGTTGGTTGTTGTCTTTTGGTTGAAATGTCTCATTATCTCACTCTAATAATTGTGTCATATTTACAACATCTGAATAAAAATAAAGTTTATGAGAAATGAGGTATTGACGAATTTTAGGTTTTAGACCTCTCAAAAACATTAGTCTCATTCGTTCCTCATTATCCACCAAATGGGATATAAATCGGGATAATTTTGCAAACTTGGCCTCGTATTATGATACAGTTATATTGTTATGTTCTAGTTTGATGAATTTCACTTCCTTCATATGACGAATACTTTCTGGAAAATACTTTTCATTCAACAATTCTTAGAAATTCTCCCAAGATATCTCAAGTGTGAAAGGATGAGTACGTTTTACAGATTCCCACCAGTAATTTGCCTCTCCACGCAACATAAAGGTGGAGAAGGGAACCTTTTTCTCTTCTGTGAATCCCAAGACATCAAATATTTTGGTGATCTTCTTAATCCAAGTTTCTACCTTAAGTGGCTCTGACTTTCCTAAAAACTCCAGTCATCCCAACTCCTTGAACTAATTGGTAGTGACCAGCCATGAGTTACCATTGTTTCCACCTGCATTTTGAACAAGAGACTCTCTTTTCTGGTGTTACATGAATTTTTAGAAAGCTTCTAAATACCCTATCGTTCATCATTTGGTCGGTATTGTTATTTACAGGAGGATTATTACCTTTCTGATGTATATTATCCTGGTTATTGATTGGCAGTGTCTCAATGGTCTCATGTGATCCATTACTTATCTCAAAATTTTCAGATGTCATTCTCAAATACTACCACAAAATAAGGGTTAATTAAAGAAATTGACATGTCACATATTATCCCTATATTTCGACCGACCGATTAAATAACAAATAAGCTTAGGTAGGACACACTAACAAAGGATTTACTCGTCTCTCCCCTCCCAGTTCTTATCCCAGATCTCCTCCAGAGATCATATCCTTAAGCTCTGATACCAACTGTGATGCCCCTAAAATAGATCTACAAAACCCATTTTGAGTCGCCAAATACATGGTACAGAATCCAAATACAAACTTCCTATTTATAATTATTAATTATTGTGTAAAATATGACAAAACATAACATGTGAGTTTCAATACAAATATTGTCTCATAGACAATATCCAAACTCAAATAAAGTCCTCATTATAATTATTATCACACTATTTTTAAGAATAGTGAGGACTACTATAGTAACCATCTTGTACCATCACTCCATTCCCTGACTAGTCCCAACTATATTCTCATTTCATGAAGAGAATAATGAAAGAAAAGAGTGAGCCCAACTAGCCTAGTAAAGAATATTATGATTATGATAATGTAGAACAAATTATCCTTAGTCCTCAACAGGAAAAAATCTGATAGAATACAATAGATAACAAGTTTTAGATCAACAACTACAGCAGAAATAACAATCCATTAAAAGAGTCAAGTAGAGCATGATGTCTACTATCTTCTATGATTTAAAAGTCCATCATCAATATTTTATCTGTGTAGCACCAATCAATAATTATTTCCGATCAAAGAATTATCTATGCACTATGGGCCAAAGATAATCGTTTGTATCACCAGTGGTCATGATCATGTCAAACACCTGTCCATCCATGCACTACGGGCCAAAGAGGACTTCATCACAAACCTTTATCTGTAACATCAAAGATCATGATTATACTAATACACAATTCTTGGTCATAATCATACCAATCAACAGTCCATCTTTGCACTACGGCCCAAAGATTACTTTTAGCACAATATAAGCATGAGGATGATGACAGTGATATAAAGAATGAATCAAGTGAGATTAAGGACAAATATTAGAGATTTATAATTTAATTTATCCAGAGTTCAAGAATGTCCAAATTTTTAACATGATCACCAATTGTGGAGTAAAATTCAAAAATGATATTCATGTACCAAAAATAATTTGGACAAAAAAAAACCAATTTTATCATGAATAGTATCCCATGAATAGTACCCCGAATGAAAATATTAAAATTTAATAAGAAGGTTCAGAAAAATATTTCAGTGAAACGATATTAGATGAAGCGCAAAACTCAAGGATATTCTACTAATTTCAAGAATTTTTACCATTTAATAATAAGGTTATGGAAACAAACAATAATTTCGTACCATGATGGAGAAAATATGAAAGAAACGATATCCATTGACGAGTAAAAAAGAAATGATATCTCATACGAGTATGAAAGAATATACGAAACTGTAAATAGATTTTCACCTATCATGCGGTAATCCGCGCAGATAGATCATTTCCATAATTTAATAAAGAATGAATACGAAGGGTTATTCACCAGGCATGTGGTAATCCACGTAGACAGGTTATTCCCATAGATTAATAAGGAATATAATGACAACCCTTATGAGTATGAAAAAAATAACATCCTTTACCTTAGTAGGATACTAAATCTGACTGGTATAACGGAGATTATCTTGAGAAAATCTTGCACTAATTGCTACACTCAAAGTATCCTTATACTAGAAAGAAATACGCACAATATTATAGAAGAAGAATTCTTTAATTTTGGTGTGATTTTCATTTCTTAACTAAGCATCCTATTTATAGGAGAATGGCATAGCACTATTTAATCATGGATGAACAGTCAAATTTTGGACGAATTCACGGGAAAATATATGATTTTAACTATTCATCAATCTGCACAAAATTATTCTAATAAAATAAATAACTTTATATATATATTATAAAAAAAAAATTTATATAAAAAAATTATGTTTTATTACTATTATAATAATAATAAAATAAAACTGAGATAACTTTCTACCGACAGTTTAACAAATTAGCACATGGGGGTCCATGAAATAATAAGCCAAGCTTACAACAAATGCCTCATGACAAACAGATTTATTTATATCAAAAATTAAATAAATTATACCACAAATTACTTATCTTCAATCAACACACTTTTAATCTTTCAACAACTATTCACCATTAATATTGTAACTCACAATATTAATAACCAGATCGTTCCCAGGAAAGAGGGTCTTTCCGATTACAATTTCTCCTTATTGGCGCGCAATTAAATAACCTAACTCCTTTCCTCGACAGAAATTTCTAGACATTGTCAATAATGTAAATAATAATATGAATAATTGTTTTGTGTCAATTATTGATTTAATAATATAAAATATTATGCAGATAATACTGTGACAGTAATTGAATCAATAATATGCAGCAACTACTGTGGCAATTATTGAATGAAACTGAACGACTTCTTACGTAAGCATCAATAATTAGATATACTATGCAATACCGGTAGTAACATCGGTAATGCAATCGCTGTACTAATCGTGGAACAATGCATAAGATCGTAATTTTATCACCTGGTATTTCAATGAGTTTAACGGTAATAGTCTTGCCGTTATTTTGTGAAAAGGTTATTTTTGTCTCTTTCTATATCCGATAGTTATTCAGTTATGGGGTCCACCAATAATTGCGCCGTCGTACGAATATTCTCCGACAAAAAGAATATTCCCAGGCCAAACAAATATTTTGTGACAACTTTCTTACTGTGTAAAATTCACACATTTCACCCATAATTATAGCATTATATCAAATCAACACCATACTATTCAAAATAATATTTACAGAAAATTAAATCTTTATTCATAAAAGTTGGGGTCTTACAATGAATCCATACCTCCTAGGTATCTTTGATACTCTTCCAAAATTATGATTCAGTTATGATACAATAGGTCTATCTTTAGGTTTCTCTTTGCCTTACAATGCGTTGTGGTTCTTGAATTCCTTCAAGATTTGTTATCCTCTCACTAGTCCCTTCAATAATAAACTCATTTATCTAATAAGGCAGCGTGCTTCGCAACAAACACATTTTGCTAAGTAGGATTATAGAACTAATATTATAAACTTACTTTAAAATGTCCCACAAATCTGCACTTGTCAGATCTTTTTCTAAGCTTATCCTTTTGAAACCTTTTCAGAAAAGCTGGACAACCCCTGATATTAAAATGCTTAAGACTAGCTTTCCTCCCTGTCTATAACTCATATGGAGTCTTGAGTGCGGATATTGAGGATACCTTATTTGGTAGATATCCAACCGTTTCTAGGGCATAACCCTAGAAGGATACTAGAATGTCAATAAAAATCATTATGAACCATACTATGTCCAATAAGTTCTCCACTAAGACACACTAATCAATTATTGTATATCAGGAAGCGTCCATTGTGAGAAAATATCATTTTCTTTGAGATGATCTATAAACTTCTTACTCAAGTATTCTCTTCCTTGATCCGATCGAAGATTCCTAATACTTTGTCAATTAGTTTCACTTATTAATTCTTTGAACATTTCAAATGATTCAGACTTATATTTCATCAAATATACATATTCAACTCTTTGAATGATCATCTCTTTTTCTTTTACTAGTTTGTTCAATTTGCAAAATATTTTCATGTAAGTCAAGTATACAAAATTCATCAAGTAATCTTCTAGCCCTAAACAAAACATTATTATTAAAAATAGAACAACCATTGTTCTTAAATATAATACCAAGACTTTTCTTGTCCAACAACGGAATGGAAATAATGTTTCTAATGAGAACTGGAACATAAGAACAACTTATTAAGTTAATAGACTTGCCTGTAAGCATTGCTAAACTACAAATTTCTACGACTAATGCAGCAACCTTTGTTCCATTCGCCACACACAAGATTACTTCTCCTTTGTTTAACTTTCAACTTCTGCTTGTTTCCTGCATAAAATTACATTTATGATAACCACAGTCGGTATCCAATACCAAAGTAGAACCTTGACTTACAAAAAGATTTATTTTAATCATGAACAAACATATATCTGCAATCGAATCTTTATTAAGCTTTTTCTATTTAACCTCTGCAAGATATTTCTCGTAGTTTATTTTCTAGTGTTCAGGCTTATTGCAGTGGAAGCAAACTCTTTTGCTATCCGTATTAGTTATGTGACGACCCAAGAAAATCGTTTATTCTTGTAATAAGGACTTTAAATAATTAATTAATAAAAGAAATTTTTATTAATTATTATTATGTGTAATAAGATGATATGTGAATAAAGGTCGAGATAATGACCTAGTTTACGTGTTACGTGACTAAATGTGAGTGATTAGAATTTTTGGAGAAAATATACTTTTTCAAAAAAATGCAAAATCACTATTAATAAAACGTAGAAAACGCTTTTTCGTTTTTCAAAATTTTTGAATTACGGCATAGCGTTTATTTGGAAAATGGAGACGAAATCTCTAATAAAAATATTTTTATCAGAAAAGACGTAAAATCACTATTGACGCTAAAAACGCGTTTTCATATTTTCAAAATTTTGAACTTTAATATATTGTTTGTTCTGGAAATGATGACGGAAAGTGAAAACAAAACTTAAAATGAAGAAAGTCAATATTTTGACTAAACGTAAAAGTTAGAGTAACTAACTGAAAAGAAATTAGAAGAAATTAATAAGTTAAGAAATAATCAAACCAAGTGAAGTCTAGGAATTAAAATGGCTTGGCTAGGAGTTTAAAAAGGCTAGGTTAGGGAGGCTTAAGCCTTGAAGCCATGGCTTGAAGACTTAAGCCAAAGGGTGAGCCAAATTTGGAGCCAAAGCTTTGCAAAGACATGTGTCACTTGATTAAGGACTTAATGGTCATGTGTCCTGCAAGCATTATTTGAGCATGTGGTGAAATGAACTTGAAAAAAAGGAGAAGGAAAAGAGAAGTGAGAGGGAGTGGGTGAGAAGGGGGACGAGTCACTTACTATATTTTGTAAGTTTTTATCTTGCAAGCAAGCAATTAAATGCTTTTTCCCCTCCAATTCAATTAATTAGCCAAACATGCCCTTAGTGGTCTAATCTTAGTTAATTTAATTAGAGTTAAGTATCCTAACCCAAGCAAGGTTAAGTTAGGTGTTGGATGATTTAATTAATCAACCAACACTTAGCCATTTAATTCATTTCATTTGCATAAGCTAGAGAGGGAAGAGAGAGAGAAAGCAAAGAGAAAAGAAAGAACGAGATAAAAGAAAGAGAGAGGTTCGGACAAGGACAGAAGAAGAAAGGAAAAGAGGATCGAGGTCGTCATCTTTAATCACCTAGAAGAGAACTACAAGGGTAAGCCATGAAAACCCTAACTTATACTTCATCATTTAAAGCCTTTTATTATGCTTAGTTATTGGTGGTTGTTGTTTATTTGAAGATCATGAAGGATCTTGGAGTAATAAAGATGTGTGTGATTTAAATATCTTAAACTACTTGTTAATTTCATGAAAAGTAAAATCAAAAATGAAAATATGAACCTATGTGTAAAGGAATACAAGAACGGACTATTATTGGACTGTTAAAAAGGGACTGTTTGATGGCCTTTTGAGGTAGCTTATGAAATATAAAAATTAAGTTATACGGTGTCATATTATACTCTTATGATTCATTAACATCACCCAATTGTAATAGCAGCAAAAGGTTTTGTAACGAAGCCATGGCGAATTTTTAAGTAAAACTAATTAAAAACGAAATTAGTGTCACCCCTGACCCTTGAGTAGTTTCTTATTTTAAATGGGTTACTAGAAATTTTTTTTGTTTTAAGGATTATTTATTATGTTAAGTAACGAGTTCGTAGACCTAAAATTGGTCTAATTCCAAGTTCGGAGGTGGAAGTTATGCCTTTCAGAAAGTAGCTAGTCAAAACTACCAAAATTAAAAGTAATCAGTGTGACCTCTGACTATCGGACAAATTTTTGTTCTAATTGGCTTGCTGGAAATTTTTTTTGTTCTAGGGGTAATGTATTAAGTTAAGTAAAGAGTCCGTGGACATAAGAATGACCTCATTCTGAGTCCGGAGGCGGGAGATATGCCCTTCCAAAGGAGACTAATCAAAACTGCCAAAAATTGGAAAACTGTTTTGGATAGGGACTTTTGTGCCACTGTTTTGGCCAGAGAATGAAATCGAAAAAAAATTCCACCTGAGGTGGATTTGTAGTAGATGTAATAAGGAAGAAAATGATGTAATAACTGACTCATTCCGATAACGAATAATCAAGTTATGATGTCGCAAAGTGGGTACGACAATATCGAAAACTTACTGACTGTAGCTTCAAGTACAGTAAGTTTTGTGCTAAAAAAGACAGGTTTTTACTGTCTAGATTGGCAGACAATGAGTTTAAAACTAAATCAAACAATTTGTGTCCTGTCTGGATTGACAGACAAGGAGTTTAAAGCTAAAACAGACAGGTTAAGCTGTCTGTTTTATACCTGTAACGAAAAATGAAAAATAAAAAGTTGGGCGAAATGATTAAATCATAAAACGTGAACAATAGGAAATGGAATATAAGTTATCTTAAGCCGACAATTAACATCTTTACGTGACTAATTAGTATGTGTATATGAACTTAAATGTGTAGGACATTTGAAGAACGAGTAAAGTAAGCAGTAAAGAATGCTTAAGGAAAGTTTCACAAAATTACTTGAATTTTATTGAGCAAGTATCTAACTCTTGTTTAATTTGTGATATTAAGCAAGTTTTCTAATTTCATTCATAATATTGAATTGAATGTAAATATTGTATGATTCTTTTATATATTATTTTTTTTTGTGCAATACATATATTTAAATGTTAGAATTTCATTTGATATATGAACTTTATTGTATGATTTATGTAAAAAGAGTTATTAGCCATTTGATTCGGCTTAACTCAATTTTTGAACTGCTTTAAATAGAATATATATTGTTGGAGAAATTATAGTTGATAATTCTAGTAAGTAAGATAAGTTGTTTGTGCCAATCAAATATTTGGGCATATGATGGTGTTAGCTTACACTTCGTGCAATAATGCGTGTTATGAGCAAAATATTTGCTATATTTATTAAGTATGCTAGATAAGAAGTTAGAGATAGGATTGCACTCCATGCAATAGAATGGTTGTTAATGGTAGTACGCAAGATCGTATTTAACCAGTATCCACACCTATGTAAAGACTCAAGAAGATAAGTTTTAAGAAATGGAACTGATAAAGATACTAAATTTCGCGGGAAGGCGAATAATGTGAAGAAGTAAGTTGATATTAATAATTTAGATTAGTCAAAAGTTAAAGTGTTAAATAACTTTAAGTTACGAGTACAGACACGTGTATATTTTTAACCGTTGATATGTAGTGATTGAGTAGAAAAACTCCTTTGTATGGCAGAGGTTTAAGATGAGTTACGAACCGATCTAACTCACTGGAGAGACAGTGTAGATGAGACGAAGAATTAATTCATTAGTTCTTATATGGGGAGCCACTTAATTCACTACATTGATAACTGTTGAACACTTGTGTTGTGTTGTTCCTATATATTTGTTGAGAATATGATTCTTTTCACATATGTATTTGATTAGGATGAGTTGAGTCCTAGAAGAGTTATAAGAAAATATTGTTCTTAGTAAATATGAGAAGATAGATGGTCTTAGGCGCTATGGTCAAATATATAATGATGTTGGGGTTAAACAATGGGAATCTATTTTAATTCCTATTTATCCAAATTTCTCCATAACTATTGTTCGGTTATTGAAGTTTTCAAAGAATAATGAATTGATTCCTAATTTTGTTGTTTATTTAACTGTTATAACTTGTTAAGCAATTAAATGCTCACTCTTGTAAATTCTAATAAAATTGCAGATGAGCCAACGCAGACCGAAGAATTCGGTATCGTCAAAGGAAAGAAGAAGTTAAAGTTAGAAGATTTGTGTATTTATTTTAATAATCAGTACTGTTGTAATATTGTAAAGTAATATTGGATGATGTACTAATTAAGGTTTTCAAACTTTGGGTGTAGAATGTATGTTCCGCAATTATTTTGTAAGGATATTATGTTTACTATTTTCATGTAATAAGATATATTGGATGAGTAACACTATTATTCCGATTTTGAAGATAGACCTAGGATTCGGGGGACGCTACAAGTTAAATTCTTATTGTCCTTTATTTTTACCTTTCCTTTTGCCTTCTTTGAATTTTTTTTTTCTTTTTAGAAGATCCTTTGGCCTGCAACCTTTTCTTGAAAGGTTCATCTTGAAACTAGTATGCATACAAGTTAATCATGTTTGATGATAAAACATATACTTTGTAGCAATCTTATTCATTTATTAATAAAAAAAATTATTTATTTAAAGGCATTTAATTATCTACATGGTGTTGTTTTTAAAATATGTGATAAACCCATAGTTTTAAGCAATGCTTTTAGAATCATGATGAGATCATGCTAATGAGAACAAAATTCTTAGATAGCTTAAAAATTAAAATTGTTCCCAATCATTGGATTACTAAAAAGAGGATTAGTGAATCCGGATAGATTGTTACATACGTTGCTTACTCATTGGATGAGGATGATTGATCTCATTATCATTTATGTGGAGACACTAAAGCAAGTATTTAGGTGCTTATTGGAGAATAAATTCATAGAACGTAGCTCGCTAAGAAATACCTAATGAAGTTTTACTTGCCTGTCAATAGGAATTCCTATAGCAATAGTAGTACAAGTGATCCTTAGACTTGAGATTATCATAGTATATTGTGTATGATGAGTTATACTTTGACATGTCCCTTAAGACCCTTAGGGTATATCAAATGGTATACTTGGGTATAATAAGTTGTCCATGGAAATAATGAATGATCAATAAAGAATCTACCACTTCTAGTAAAAGGAGATAATATCCTATATGATTCGATAAATGATAACTCAGGAATTATTAGCCAAGGTGGATTGAAATTAGAAAGGAGTTTCTAATTTTCATTATCAGAGTTGTGCATTTGGAAATCAGAATACATGTAATTAACTAAATTAAGACTTTACAGTAATTCCGTATCTTATATTAAATTGAGACATTGTATGGTGGAAGGATTGAATTCCACGGTAACTATTTACTCAAAGGTTCTTTTATGATTAATGTTGCAATCTATATTATCTGAAAAGTCGTTAATTGCTCAGGAGACTTAAAATTATTGTAGAATAAATGTTATTTATTTAAATAATTTAATTTATTTTTTAAATAAGATTAGAATGGTTCTAATTAATTTATTCACAGCCGGTTTAATATGTAGAACCTAAAGGGTCACAAAATAAAATGAAAACTATTTATTTAAGAAGCAAATGGCATAATCGTAATAATAAGTTAAGTGTATTTAATTTAATCTATGGTGACAGAATAAATTAAATAGCTTAATATTTATTATTTAATATTTTAGAAATATTAAATATAAATTAATAAGAGGAGTATTATTATTACTATTATAATTATTATTAAGTTAGTTCCTAAAGTAGTTTGGGAATTAATTAATAAAGAACTCTCAATATTCCTAATTAGATTAGGAGCCTAATTAATTAAAGGTGTTTAATTAACTAAAACAAAACCTTATTCCTAAATAGTTTAGGAGGGTTACCTACATCAATAAATAAGAAAGTCTTATTATGAATTATGTACGCATTTACAATTCCAAGAGTAGGGAGAGTACAAAGAAATTCTATAGAGATAGAAAATTAGGGTTTTGTCAAACACCTATCTTCTTGAATATTTGTTCTTCTTTGGTGGATCACCTCTAGAGGTCAAACACTTGGGTGGCTAACGTTGGTTAAAGGAAGGAATGAAACCCTGATGGATTCAAGTTGAACATGAAAAGGAATTTGAAGTGAACTTATACATGAGAAAGCTAGTTTCTACAAGTGTATGAATTTGATCTCCATCTCTTTTGTATTAGATTAATAATTAAGCACACAGCATGATCATGGTGATGGATTTGTATGAAAATTTTAAAAACTTGTTTTATCGCGTTTTCGCTTCTTTTATGTGATTTGATGTATGAATTGATATGCGCTACAATCGGATTTCATGGCAGGAAAAAGTTTTCTAATTCTTCATTGCAGATACAGTAGTGTATGCCGCGCTGAGAATGAATTAGAACGCAGGTACCGCACCACACCCCAGGAACAGAAATTTTTTGCTTTTTTAATTAAATTAAATGGTTTATCTAATTAATAAAAGTTTAAAATAAAGATGTTTATATTATCTGAAATAGGATTACAGATTACTAAAAATTAAATAGTTTAATTTGGATTTGGTTTTTGATTAAAATAAAAGAGTTTATTTTTCAAAACTTAAATTTAGCAAACTTTTTCCTGTTAAATTGATATCAATGCATATATAGAATGGATTAATTATTCATGAGATGAATGTGATTTATTGATGCATATGTTGATATGTATGATAATAAATGGAATTAATTATGGACTATTGACTAATGTGATTGGATTTTATTTTAGTTGGATGCATCAATGTATGAGTTTTATTAAATGGGGTCTGCGTACCTCCTCTTCTCTAGTTTTTCTTGATGTAAATTCTATCTCCCTCATATGTATTTTCTGTGACGCTCCGAAATTCAGACACTCATATCTCGAATTTGATACGTCACGTGCTAATTCTAATATCATATTAAAATCATCAATAACGGAAAAATAGAATAAATTACATTATTATAACATAATTATTCTCGTCCCAAGATCTCGCAACCGTTACTAATATATGACATCATAAATTAAACATAGCTTAATATATCATAGTAAATAAGTCTTTCTACAACATAATAATAGTACATTCCTAGTACTTATGAAACAAAACTACTCCAAAGCCTTCTCCTTACCCTTATCCTAGCCAGAGGGTTCACCACGTTCTGCCTTAACTAAAAGTTTTAAACAAATCAAGGATGAGCAACAATTTTGCCCAGCAAGTAATATCGCAATAATGAAAAATCATAAATAGAATTTAATCTTCAAGGGTATGAAAGTGAATAATAATTCAAGAATTATCAACGATTCTCAATAAAGGTCGCTATGGACTGAAAGATATCAATAAGATTTAACGCTTATTCAATTCAAGATTTTAGAGTAATGAATACTGAGCAGTCACTAAGGACTATGAACTTCTACTAGAATTAACAGTAATAAACTGATAATCCAACAAAACAAGTACAACAGGTGATCAGCCTAAAGTACCCTATGTCATGCATAACATTTAATCATAGTCATGTGCGCACGTCGGTCTCCCGACAAATATTTATTTCCCCTTCCAAGAGGGTTGTTCATCTCAGTTATTTATAAGAGTCCACACTAAGTTAATTTGATTTGGATAGCTTCTGATCATATACCAATAGTCTAGCCGAATCAATGGCTTAGACAGCTTTCTTTTAAAATATATACATGAGCAATTATCATTCGAAATCAAGGTTCGAAAACTGTATGCAATTTCATTTCTAAGCTATGAAGTAGTAAGTCCTTAGATATGAATCACACTTTCAAGGATTTACTTGTAAGAGCACTAATAGCACAAGCTTGAATAATATTCCATAAAAATATGGTTGGGAACTTACGTCAACGAGATAAGGTTTAGATACTTGCACAATATTCAAAGTTGTGTAAGTTAGAAAACTTGTCTTACGCGTAGTTTACCAAGGTAAAGCTTATCACACTTGTCAAACCCTAATATAACATAGTTACATATATAGGATATTTATTAGTTATGTACATACGATACACAAACTCGATATGTAAGTTTATCATACGATTCTAACTTAGCCGTATAGTCCTATATGTAAGTTATTACGCACTTTTCATACACATAAAACAAAATCAGTATGTAAGGCACTATGAATCAAATAACATGGTTTCTAATCATTGCTTGATAATTATAGTTCGTAAACATCTTTTGGACTTAACGTTTAAAAGTTTATAATCACTCATTAAACATTCGATTCTATCATTTAACATGCTTCTTGACACATTGGATAGTGTACTAGACATATATTACAGATTAAGGGAACAATATAGGCATGCATCAACCCTCAGATTAACAACAACAAAAATACTTCACTGCAGGGTGGCGCGACCGTGTTGGATTGAAACTAAGGAGTGGCGCAGCCGTGCTGCTCCTTATTCAAACCAGAACTGCTAGACTGAAGCTTGGCCAGACTTGCACACCCAAAAAAAATTTATACCTTGTTCTTTACCTTTCTATACCTTGTTCTTTACATGATTCATTTTCACAATTTCTCTTACGTTTAGCTTGGGTCCTTTCTATACCTTGGATCCTTTCTATACCTTGTTCTTTACATGATTCATTTTTCAAATCTCACAAAATCAAGACTTTAAGCGTTCAATTCACAATTTCTCTTACGTTTAGCCGTTATACATATGCTACGTGGACAATAGGTCTCAACTATACATGCTTTAGTTAAATCATGTATTTCAAGTCATGAAGTTTTACATCATTTAAAGTTGTCATATCCCATACTTAACTATTTACAATGTATATGACTAGCTAGGTATTCATGTTAATCATGTCCATAGATATCACACTCTAATATGATAGTCAAATTCAGAATATTTGTAACGTATTTATTGACAAAAATAGTTTTCAACTCTTAAGGTTTCTTTTGAAAATTTCATGTTAAGCACCAAGCATGCAAAGTCACTTCACTTACTATACATCATACTCTCATATATACATATTAGACCACATAAGAATGCGCACAAGTTCCTAACTCAAAGTGTATATAGTTTATCAAGTTCATTTTTGAAATTTTAAGTTTCCATTAGTAAAACTTATTCAAGCATGCAAGGTAAGTCCACATATTCTAAATCATGCTTTCATGCTTATAGATACATATGATCAGATCGTGATACCGAGTTCAGAATTCAAAATACGCATGGCTTATTTACACCTAACTAGTATAGTCTTTTACTTAAAATTCTCCTTTAAATCATGCTTGAATATTATATACTATCTTCAACAATATAAACTAATAGATCACATGTCAAGGCATATCAAAACTTAATACACTTGCACCTAAAGTCAGAACATGTATTGCAAAATGTTAATCAAAACTAGTTTCCAAATCTTTAAACTTTCTTTGAATAATCAAACTAAAACAAACTAACATTGTGACGCCCCAAAAATAGGTATACATCACCCATCTTGAGTCGCCAAATACATGGTACAAAATTCAAAAACAACTTAATTATACAACAGTCATGTAAAATATGACAAAACATAATTTAAGAGTTTCAATAAGAATATTGTCATCTAGACAATATCCACACTTAATGGAGTCCTCATTACATTTATTGTCACAATATTTTATAGAATAGTGAGGACTACTAAAACAACCATCCGACCTGGTCAATTCGTTCCCGACTCGCGTCCCAGCTATATTCTCATTTTCTGAAGAGAATAGTGAAAGAAAGGGTGAGCTCAACTAGCCCAGTAAGAAATATTATGACTAAGATAATGCAGAATAAATTATCCTTAGCCTTCAACAGTATAACAACTGATAGAATATAATAGACAACAAGTTTTAGATCAACAACTGCAGAGGAATAAGCAATCCATTAGAAAAGTCAAGTAGAGCATAAAATCTACTATCTTCTATGATTTAAAAAGTTTTTCATCAACTTTATTGCTGAGACTCAGCTTAATAAATAAAATCGAATCATCCCTACATCATGGCCAAGGATATTCATGTAATCATCAATGGTCATGATTATACCAAATAATCCCTGGTCATAATCATCCCAACAACTGTCCATCAATGAACTACAGGCCAATGAGGACTTTCATCACATCATTCGTCACATTACAGTCATGATTATACCGAATAATCCCTAGTCATAATCATACCAAGTCCATCTATGCACGTAAGCCAAAGATGACTTTCATCACAATATAAGCATGAGGATGATGACAATGACATAATAATTCAATAAAACAAGTCCAATGATAAATTTTAAAGATTTATAATTTAATTTATCCAAAAATCAATAACGTCCAATTTGTCAACATGATACTGCTTTGTGGAGTAAAATTCAAGAATTCTCAGAAGAATATTTTCATGAAAAGATACTGGATGAAGCGCAAATAACCAGGATATTCTACTAATTTCATGGAGTATAGAAGCCAAAACTTTAACCAACTGAGTATAATAAAATATATGAAACTGCAAATGGATTTTTTACTCGCATATACAGTAATCCACGTAGACAGATCATTTCCACAATTTAATAAGGAATTAATATGAAGGATCATTCACCATGCATGCGGTAATCCACATAGACAGGTTATTCCAACAGAATAATAAAGAATGGAATAACATAAGAATTCACCTTGCATGCGGTAGTCCGCATAGACAGGTTATTCCAACAGAATAATAAAGAATGGAATAATAGAAGAATTCACCAGGCATGCGATAGACCGCATGCAGAAAAGTTATTCCAATGTAATAATAAAGAATGGAATAATGTAAGAATTCACCGTGCATGCGATAGATCCGCATGCATGAGTTATTCCAATGGAATAATAAAGAATGGTATAACAACCCTTACAAATATTGAAAGAAATAACTCTCTTCATGAATATGAAAGAAATAATACCCCTTACCTTAGAATAAAACTGGATACTAGAATAGTGAGGTAGCAGACTTCTCTTCTTCTTTCTCTCTATAATTTCTCTCTATAATAATTACTCTTGTGAGACTTAGTGAATTGGTGAGAAATAAAGGAAGAATGAGCTTCTATTTATAGGAAAATATAGTTTCAATAATTGCATATTTTGGGGCTCAAAATATTATAGTATAATACCTCCCTCTTTTTTTTCATTTTTAATTTAGTCCTGCAAGTATTATCAAACTTGCACCCCCTCCCCTAATAGTAAATCATGTGAATTAATAGTTCATTCATGTGACTCAATAGTATAATCGTGTGAAAAAAATCTAATTACAGTATAGTACCTTCAACTATACCTACATTTTTAATTTAGTCATGCAAGTATTATTAATCTTGCACCAACTCCCCTAATAGTAAATCATGTGAATCAATAGTACACACATGTGAACACATAGTTATAAGCATGTGAATTAATAGTAATTAATTGCTCATTTATCTGGTTAATTACCTGATTGGTCAATATAACCTCCAGACATCAATTCTTATCGAAATAAATGTCAATTTTCACTAACACTAATAATTCCAACACAATGGTACTATCAATTTCATCTTTAATCAACACGGACTTATTCATCATTAATATTATAATCCACAATATTTAACAACCAAGTCGTTCCTAGGAAAGAGGGGGCTTTCCGATAACGATTTCTCCTTATCATGCCGCAATTAGGTGACCAAACCCTCCTCGATGTAACTTCTAGACATTGTCAATATTGCAAATAATAATATGAATAAATTTGTTGTCTCAATTATTGATTTAATAATATATATTATGCAGATAATATTGTGACAATAATTGAATCAATAATATGAGAGATATGATGTAGCAATTACTGTAACAATAATTGAGTATAACTGAGTGACTTCTCACGTAAGCATCAATAATCAATACCGTGTGCTACTATGCAACCACGTGTATTATTGTACTTTTTACTAACGGGTAGTTCAACAGGTTTAATTCAGTAATACTTTCGCCGTTATTTTTATAAAAAGATAATTCTATCATTTTCTAACTACGACAATACTTCCGTTGTGGGGTCCACCAATGATTGTGTCGTCGTACGAATATTCCCTGTTAAAACAAATATTCCCTGACCAATCGAATATTATATAACCACTTGATTACTTTGAATAATATGTAAATATTACCCACAACTATAACATTATATCAAATTAACACCATAATATTCAAAAATATATTTCGAGAAAATTATTCTTTATTCATAAAAGTTGGGGTCTTATAACCTCCCGTTCTTATGAAATTTCGTCCTCAAAATTAGGGTACGTACCTGGTATATCAAAGACGTGAGGATATCTTGACTTCATCTCAGATTTTAACTCCCAGGTCATTTCTTCCACATCGTTGTTTCTCCACAAAACTTTGATTTGAGGTATAACCTTGGAGCGTAGAATATGATCCTTCTTATCCAAGATTTTAACAGGTACCTCTTTATATGTTAAATCTTCCTCTATCTCGTCTAGTTCTAATTCAATAATGTGGTTCAGGTCTTTCACATATTTACGTAACATAGATATGTGAAAAACGTTATGAACACGAGGCATACTTAGCGGTAAGGCGAGTCTATAGGCCACAGTTCCTACTCGATCGAGGATTAAAAATGGGCCAATGAATCGAGGATTGAGCTTTCCTCTCTTTCCAAATCTCGTAACTCCTTTCCATGTTGCAACACCTAACAACACATGATCTCCAATATTGAATTCCACGTTCTTTCGATGAAGATCAACATAACTCTTTTGTTGATCTTGTGAGGTTTTTATACGTTGTCGGATCATTTGAATCTTTTCCATAGTCATACGTACCAACTCCGGTCCTAACAACGTTGCTTCACCCACCTCATCCCAGCATACTGGAGAATGACACTTTCTTCCATACAACGCCTCATATAGAGCCATGTCAATACTTGCTTGATAACTATTGTTGTAGGAAAACTCCACCAATGGTAAGAACTTGTCCCAACTTCCCTTGAAGTCAAGGATACATAGTCTTAATAAATCTTCAAGAGTTTGAATAGTCCTTTTCGACTGCCCATCCGTTTGAGGATGATATATCGAACTAAATCGTAAATTCGTGCCCATAGCTTTTTGCAAACTAACCCAAAATCTTGAGTGAATCTTGGGTCTTGATCAGAAACTATGGATACTGGCATACCATGCAATCTTACAATCTCGTTTATGTACATACTAGAAAGACATTCAAGTGTATAAGTTTCTCGTATCAGTAAGAAATGAGCAGACTTGGTCAATCTATCAACAATGACCCAAATCGCATATATGCCTTGAGAAACATTGGGAAGACCAGTAACGAAATCCATGGTAATGTGCTCCCACTTCCTTTCTGGAATTTCAAGTGGTTACAATGGACCTTTTGGCACTTGATGCTCCGCCTTGACTCGTTGACAAGTTAGACACCTTGAAATAAACCTCGCTATCTCTCTCTTCATATTGCTCCACCAAAATGTATGTCGAAGATCACGATACATTTTGGTACTCCCAGGATGGATTGCAAACGGTGTGTTGTGCGCCTCCATCATGATTTTATACTTCAAGTCAGAATTGTTAGGAACACAAAGTCTGGAGTTGACTCAAAGTATTCCTTCTTCATCAATTCTTGCTTCCGAAATAGCACCTTCTTTCACTTTCTTCCTCATACGCATCAGCTCCAGGTCTGTAGATTGAGCAGCTTTAACTTTATCAATTAAAGTCGGTTCTACTCGTATATTCGCCATCATCATATGGGTCCGTGGAGTCTTTAACTCTATCTCCATCCTTTGTAAGTCATACAAAATGGGCCTTTGCGTTGACAATATCGCACTCGTACCCGCATATGATCTTCTACTCAATGCGTCGGCTACCACGTTCGCTTTTTCAGGATGGTATTGGATGGTATGATCATAATCTTTCAACAGCTCAAGCCATCGTCGTTGTCGCATGTTGAGTTCTTTTGAGTGAAGAAATATTTGAGGCTTTTATGATCCATATAAATCTCCACCTTCTCTCCATATGTAATGCCTCCAAATCTTAAGCGCTTAAAAACGATCATCGTCAACTCTAGATCATGAGTAGGATAATTCCTCTCATATTCTTTGAGTTATCGTGAGGCAGTAGGCTATGACTTTCCCATGTTGCATGAGAACACATCCTAACCCTTTGCTCAAGCATCATCATAGATGACAAATCCTCCAAGCCGATGGTATCATTCGAATAGGTCTTTGAAATGAGTCTCTCTTGAGTTCTTGAAAACTCTTTTCACATTCCTCGCTCCAACTGAATTTTGTATCTTTTTGAGTCAGCTGAGTTAATGGAGTAGTGATTCGAGAAAACCCTTCTATAAATCTCCGATAATAACCAGCTAACCCGAGAAAGCTACGTACTTTGGTCACTGACTTGGGTTGCTCCCAACTTTGAATTGCTTAAATCTTTGCCAGGTCAACAGATAATCCATGATTTGATATTACGTGCCCAAGGAATGCAACTTTCTCAAGCCAGAACTCGCATTTCTTCAACTTGACATATAGCTTGTTTTCATGAAGCTTTGGAGTATCAGCCTCAAGTGTTGCTCATGGTCTTCACAGGTTTTGGAGTATATGAGGATGTCATCTATAAAGGCGACCACAAAGTGATCCAAATATTCCTTGAATACTCGGTTCATCATGTCCATGAAGGCAGCAGAAGCATTAGTCAATCCAAAAGACATGACTAGGAATTCATAATGCCGTACCAAGTTCTGAAAGTAGTCTTTGGAATGTCATCAGTTTTAATCTTTAACTGATGATATTCGGAACGAAGATCAATCTTTGAAAAGAATTTGGCTCCTTGCAACTGGTCGAACAGATCATCAATGCGAGGCAACGGGTACCTATTTTTGATGGTGACATGATTCAACTCCCGATAATCAATACAAAGTTGCATACTTCCATCTTTCTTCTTCACGAATAGAATAGGAGCACCCCAAGGAGACGTATTTGGGACTAATGAAACCGATGTCTAATAATTCCTACTGTAGTTGGGTTTTTAACTCTCAAGTTCAATAGGAGCCATTCGACATGAGGCTTTGGAAATGGGTTTTGTATTCGATTCAAGGTCGATACAAAATTCAATTTCACGCCTCGGGGTAGGCGTGAAGTTCTTCAGGAATATGTCGGAAAATTTATTAACAATAGAAATATCATTCAAATCTGACGTATTTTTATTTAAATCCGTGACATGGGCTAAGAAAGCTTGACATCCGTTTTTCAATAAACGAATAGCTTTATGACTTGATATTACAGTGATTGACTTTAGTGGTTTGGTTGCTTGAATTTATATAATAGGTTGGTTAGGAATATGAAAACTAATAACCTTACGAAAACAATCGATTTTAGTATGATGAGTAGTTAACCAATTAATCCCTAAAATCACATCAAATGCAAGTATTTTCAAAGAAATAAGATCGACAGGTAACGTGCGGTTACCGATTTGAATCAAACAAGACTTATAAACAGTGGATGTAATGAAGGTTTCTCCCAACGGAGTTTCAACAGATAATTCAAAGTCTAATTTCTCTGGAGTCAAATTTAAACGTTGAGCGCAATTAGGAGAAATAAAAGAATGGGTAGAACTGGTATCAAATAAGGTATATACTTCGCTAGAGGTTATGATTAGCTTACCCGTGATCACCTCGTTTGAATTCCTCGCTTTTTGGGAGGTCATAACAAACGCTCTCCCTTGAACTACCGATTTTGTCTTGTCTTGGACGACCTTTGATGCCTCCATCCCAGATGGACTTGACTTTGGTGCACGACAAAATCGGGCTAGGTTACCTTCTCTTTCACAATTGTAACATGCTTTGGACTGCATCACGTAGTTTGGACTAATATGTCCCTCCCCTCCGCATTTGTAACATACGACCGACGGTCGTTCTCCTTCCTTAACAACAGGTGTTAGTGCTAACGTCTTTCCATCATTGTTAAATCTCCTCTTCTTGAAATGTCCACTCTTATTGTCATGACCATGATTACCACCGAAGTGATTACCATTTCTGGCATGTTGATTCCCTCCACGCTTGTTGTCACCGCTTCGATGACTGCTACCACTAGTATTATCGACTTGTCGGTTGCTCTCTCTTGGTTGGGTTAACTCATTATCGCGCTCCAATAACTGAGCTCTATTCACAACATCTGAATACAAACACAGTTTGTGAGAAATTAGGCATTGACGTATCTCGGGTTTCAAACCTCTTAGAAACATCTGCGTCATTTTTTCCTCATTATCAACCAAGTGGGACGCAAACCGAGACAACTCGGCAAACTTAGCTTCGTACTGTGCTACGGTCATATTATTTTGTTCAAGCTTGATGAACTCAACCTCCTTCATGTGACTAATACTTTCAGGAAAGTACTTGTCATTGAACAGTTCTTGGAACTTCTCCCAAGACATCTTCAGTGCGGCAGGTTGAGTACGCTTTTATGATTCCCACCAAGAATCGCCTCGTCCGCAACATAAAGGTGGCAAAGGGAACCTTTTGCTCCTCGGACCATCCCAAGACATCAAATATCTTGTTAATCTGCTTTATCCACGTCTCCGCCTTAAGTGGTTTTGGCTCTCAAAAAAACTCTGGTGGTCCCAGCTCCTTGAACTGCTTAGCGATGACCGTCCGAGAGTTGACAGTGTTTCCACCTGCATTTTGGATGAGAGCCCCACGATGTTGCATGATGTTGCATGAATTGCATAAAACCTCTGAACATCCCATCGTTCATCATTTGATCGTAGTTGTTTACCTGAGGATTATTGTCTTCCTGTTGCACATTATCCTCGGATGCCATTTACAAATACTGCCACAAAACAAGGATTAATTAACATATCACATATTATCCCTATACTCTGACCGAACAATTAAATACCAAATAAACTTAGGTAGGTCATACTAGCGAAAGAATTCCCTGTCTCTCCCCTCCTAGTTCTTATCTCACATCTCAGCCAGGGATCATATCTCTAAGCTTTGATACCAACTGTGACGCCCCCAAAATAGGTATACATCACCCATCTTGAGTCCCCAAATACATTGTACAAAATTCAAAAACAACTCAATTATACAACAGTCGTGTAAAATACGACAAAACATAATGTAAGAGTTTCAATAATAATATTTTCATCTAGACAATATCCACACTCAATGAAGTCCTCATTACATTTATTGTCACACTATTTTATAGAATTGTGAGGACTACTATAACAACTATCTGAACCGTCAATCCGTTCCCCGACTCGTACAAGCTATATTCTCATTTCCTGAAGAGAACAGTGAAAGAAAGGGTGAGCTCAACTAGCCCAGTAAGAAATATTATAACTAAGATAATGCAGAATAAATTATCCTTAGCCTTCAACAGTATAACAACTAATAGAATATAATAGACAACAAGTTTTAGATCAACAATCGCAATGAATAAGCAATCCATTAGAAGAGTCAAGTAGAGCATAAAATCTACTATCTTCTATGATTTAAAAGTTTTTCATCAACTTTATCATTTGAGACTGATTTTAATAAATAAAATCGAATCATCCTCGCATCACGGCCAAGGATATTCATGTAATCATCAATGGTCATGATTATACCATATAATCCTCGGTCATAATCATACCAACAACTCATCCATCAATGAACTGTGCCAATGAGGACTTTCATCACATCATTCGTCACATTACGGCCATGATTATACCGAATAATCCTCGGTCATAATCATACCAAGTCCATCTACGCACGACGTAAGCCAAAGATGACTTTCATCACAATATAAGCATGAAGATGATAAAAATGACATAATAATTCAATAAAACAAGTTCAATGATAAATTTTAAAGATTTATAATTTAATTTATCCAGAAATCAATAACGTCCAAATTGTTAACATGATACTGCTTTGTGGAGTAAAATTCAAGAATGCTCAGAAGAATATTTCCATGAAATGATACTGGATGAAGCGCAAATATCCAGGATATTCTACTAATTTAATGGAGTTTAGAAGCCAAAACTTTAACCAACTAGGTATAATAGAATATATGAAATTGCAAATGGATTTTCGCCCGCCATGCGCTAATCCACGTAGACAGATCATTTCCACAATTTAATAAGAAATGAATACGAAGGATCATTCACCATGCACGCAGTAATCCACATGTATAAAAAGTTATTCCAATGTAATAATAAAGAATGGAATAACATAAGAATTCATCATGCATGCAGTAGTTCAGCGTAGATAGGTTATTCCAATGTAATAATAAAGAATGGAATAATGTAAGAATTCACCGTGCATACGATAGAATCGCGCATGCATGTGTTATTCCAATGTAATAATAAAGAATGGAATAATGTAAGAATTCATCGTGCATGCGATAGATCAGCATGCATAAAAGTTATTCCAATGTAATAATAAAGAATGGTATAACAACCCTTACGAATATTGAAAGAAATAACTCTTCATGAATACGAAAGAAATAAAACACCTTACCTTAGAAGAAAATTGGATACTGAAATAGTGAGGTAGCAGACTTCTCTTCTTCTTTCTCTCTATAATTGCTCTCTATAATAATTGCTCTTGTGAGACTTAGTGAATTGGTGAGAAATGAAGGAAGAATGAACTTCTATTTATAGGAAAATATAGTTTCAATAATTGCATATTTTGGGGCTCAAAATATTACAGTATAATACCTCCCTCTTTTTCTTCATTTTTAAATTAGTCCTGCAAGTATTATCAAACTTGCACCACCTCCCCTAATAGTAAATCATGTGAATTAATAATTCATTCATGTGACTCAATAGTATAATCATGTGAAAAAAATTAATTACAGTATAGTACCTTCAACTATACCTCCACTTTTAATTTAGTCATGCAAGTATTATCAATCTTGCATCAACTCCCCTAATAGTATATCATGTGAATCAATAGTGCACACATGTGAACACATAGTTATAAGCATGTGAATTAATAGCAATTAATTGCTAATTTATCCGGTTAATTACCCGATTGGTCAATATAACCTCCAGACATCAATTATTATCAAAATAAATGTCGATTTTTACTAACAGTAATAATTCCAACACAATGGAACTATCAATTTCATCTTCAGTCAACACGAACTTATTCATCATTAATATTATAATTCACAATATTTAATAATCAGGTCGTTCCCAGGAAAGAGGGGGCTTTCCGATAAGGATTTCTACTTATTGGCGCGCAATTAGGTGACCAAACCTCTCTTTCACATAACTTCTAGACATTGTCAATATTGTAAATAATAATATGAATAACTTTGTCGTCTCAATTATTGATTTAATAATATATATTATGCGGATGATAATCGTGACAATAATTGAATCAATAATACGAGAGATATGATGCAAAGAATTCATCGTAGCAATAATCGAGTATAACCGGTGACTTCTCACGTAAGCATCAATAATCAATACCGGTGGTACTACTACGCAACAACGCCAGACATCGCATTACTTTTACTACTTGGGTAGTTCAACGCTTTTAACGGTAACACTTTCGTTGTTATTTTTATAAAAAGATAATTCTATCGCTTTTCTAACTATTTACAATACTTTCCATTGTGGGGTCCACTAATGATTGTGTAATATTGCATTTAATATTCCCTATTAAAAGGAATATTCCCTAACAATCAAATATTATTTAATCACTTGCTTACTTTTGCAAAATTTGTAAATATTACCCACAACTATAACATTATATCAAATTCACACCATAATATTCAAAAATATATTTCGAGAAAATTATTCTTTATTCATAAAAGTTGGGGTCTAACAAACATGGCTTACTATATACATAGCAACCTCATTCCACATGTTAAGGTTATTTATATGCATACTCTATCTAACATAACATGCTTAGAATAACATAAGATCAACAAAATCAGTATTCAAGAAAGGCTCTCCCATATGTCATTTATGATCATGTATATACGATCGCGCCACTTCGAGCAGAAGCAAAAATAATGGCTCTATTTTATTAGAATATTTTATTGCAAAGTGCTGCATAATAAATCAATTTTTTTCAAAAATCAGCCGAAGAATTGCGCCCGTGAATGTTTTACTGTGCGTCTATGATTTCTAAATTCAAATAATATCATTTCCAATCTCCTATAAATAGGATGCTTATTTAGAATTAAAAATCACGTCAGAATCAGAGAATTCTTTTTCTTTAATATTGAGCGTATTTCTTTAGAGTTTTAAGAAGCTTTGAGCATAGAAAACAGTATAAGTTTTCTTCAAGAATATCCCCGCCCTACCAGTTGGAATACTCTTCTTTTTGAGGTAAGGGGTATTATTTATTTTATATTCGCTTACGATATTATTTTTCGTATTAGTAAGAAATTTTATTTCATTCAATATTCGCAAGAAATATTACCTTCGTTTAATATTCATAAGGAATATTATATTCGTTCAATATTCATAAGGAATATTATTTTCGTTCAACAATTGTAAGATATATTATTTTTATTCAGTATTCGTAAGAAATAATATTTTCTTCCATACTTTGTAGTATGTAAGTAATATTATTTCGTTTCAGATTCTGAATTCTATACTCATTTTGTTAAGTTTTGGCTTCTATACTCCATGAAATTAGTAGAATATCCTTGAAATTTGTGCTTCATCCAATATCTTTTCATGAAAATATTATTCTGAGCATTCTTGAGAAGTATTAACTTTTTCATGCCAGAGTACTATTCATGGGGTTACTATTCCCGAAATACTATTCATGGGGTACTATTCACCCAGTTACTATTCACACGGGGAACTATTCATGACAAAAATTGAATTCTTTTCTATCCAAATCATTTTTGATACATTATTATTCTTGAATTTTACTCCACAAAGCACTATCATGTTGACAATTTAGATATTCTTGAATTTTGGATAAATTAAATTGTTAAAGTCATTAATATTTATCCTTGATCTCGTTTGATTGAATTTTTATATCATTGTCATCATCCTCATGCTTATATTATGATGAAAGTCATCTGTGGCTGTAGTGCATAGATGGACTTGGTATGATTATGACCAGGGAGTATTCGGTATAATTATGACTGTAATGTTACAAATGATGTGGTAAAGGTCCTCATTGGCCCGTAGTGCATTGATGGACAGTTTTTGGTATGATCATGACCATGGGTTCTCTTCTGCCAAGGGTGCAAAGATGAATTATTTTATGGCGTGATCATGACCGTTGATGAAAACACGAATATCTTTGACCCTTAGTGCATGGATAATTCGTGGTCGTGATACTAATGAATATCCTTGGCCGTGGTGCAGGGGTGATTCGATGATGTGGATTATTTATTAAGCTGAGTCTCAGCGATAAAATTGATGATAAACTTTTAAAATCATAGAAGATAGTAGATATCATGCTCTACTTGACTCTTCTAATGGATTGCTTATTCGGCTGCATTTATTGATCTAAAACACATTGTATTCATCAGATTCTATCGTTGGTTATACTGTTGAAGGCTAAGGATAATTTATTCTGAATTATCTTAGTCATAATATTTCTTACTTGGCTAGTTGAGCTCACCCTTTGCTTTCATTGATTTCTTTTGGAAATGTAAATATAGTTGGGACTAGTCGGGGAATGGATTGACGGTCCAGATGGTTGTTTTAGTAGTTCTCACTATTCTGTGAAATAGTGTGGTAATAATTGTAATAAGATTGAATTTGAGTTTGGATATTGTCTAAAAGACAATGTTCGTGTTAAAACTCTCAGCTATTGTGTTGTCGTATTTTACACGACAGTTGTATAATTAAGTTGTATTTGAATTCTGTACCATGTATTTGGCGACTTAGAATGGGTGATGTATACCTATTTTGGGGGTGTCACAGTTCATATCAAAGCTTAGGGATATGATCCCTGGCTGAGATTTGAGACTAGAACTAGGAGGGGAGAGACGGGTAAATCCTTCGCTAGTATGACCTACCTAAGCTTAATTGTTATTTAATTGGTCGGTTAGAATATATAAATAATATGTGGTATGTCAATTAACCCTTGATTTGTGGCAGTATTTAAAAATGGCATCTGAAAATGTTGAGATAAGCAATGGAGTACAGGAGACCGTTGAGTCACCACAGATTAATAATTAGGATAATGTGCATCAGGAAGGAAACAATCCTCATGTAAACAACAACACCGACCAAATAATGAACGATGGGTTGTGTATACCTATTTTGGGACGTCGCAGTTGGTATCAAAGCTTAGGGATATGATCCCTGGCTGAGATATGAGACTAGAACTAGGTGGAGAGAGACGAGTAATTCCTTCACTGGTATGATCTACCTAAGTTTATTTGTTATTTACTTGGTCGGTCAGAGTATAGGGATAATATGTGGTATGTCAATTAACCCTTGTTTTGTGGCGGTGTTTGAAAATGGCATCTGAAAATGTTGAGATAAGCAATGAAGCACATGAGACCGTTGAGTTACCAATGATCAATACCCAGGATAATGAGCATCAGGAAGGCAATAATCCTCCTCTAAACAACAACACCGACAAAATGACGAACGATGGTACGTTTAGGAGTTTTTTAGAGTTCATACAGTACCAAACGAGAGAGACTCATGTTCATAATGCAGGTGGAGTCAATGGAAACTCACGGCTGGTCAGTGCTAAGCAGTTCAAGGAGTTGGGACCACTGGAGTTTTTGGGAAAGTCAGAACCACTTAAGGCAGAGACGTGGTTAAAGCAGATCACCAAGATATTTGATGTCTTAGGATGCTCAGAGGAGCAAAAGGTTCCCTTCGCCACCTTCATGTTGAGAGAAGAGGTAGATCATTGGTGGGAATCTGTAACACGTACTCAACCTGTCGCACTCAAGATGTCTTGGGAGAAGTTCCAAGAATTGTTCAATAACGATTACTTTCCCAAAAGTATTCATCACATGAAGAAGGTTGAATTCATCAAGCTGGAGCAAAACAATATGACCGTATCATAGTACAAGGCTAAATTTACGGAGCTATCTTGATTTACATCCCATTTGGTAGATAATGAGGGGAGAATGACACGAATATTTCTACGAGGTTTGAAACCCGAAATATGTCAATACCTCATTTCTCACAAACTTTACTTGTATTCAGATGTTGTGAATATGGCTCAGTTATTGGAATGCGATAATGAGACAACTCAACCAAGATAGAGTAGCCGGTAAATCGATAATACCAGTGGTAGAAATCATCGAAGCGGTGACAACAAACGTGGAGGGAATCAATATGCCAGAAATGGTAACCACTTCGGTGGTAATCATGGCCAGGATAATAGGAAAGGTGAACTAAGTGAGAACAACTTTAAGAAAAGAAGGTTCAATAATGAAGGAAAGATGTCAGCACCAGCACCCGTTGTCAAGGAAGGAGAACGACCACTGGTTATATGTTTCAAATGCGGACAAGAGAGACACATCCATCTAAACTGTAAGCAGCAACCCAAAGCATGTTTCAATTGCAAAAGAGAAGGTCACCTAGCTCGATTTTGTCCTGTATTAAAGTCAAGTCCAGGTGGGATAGTGAGGCCAAAAGATGTCCCAGGCAAGTCAAAGCTGGTAGTTTAAGTGAGAGCATTTGTCGACGAACCTGAACAAAGTTATCACGGGTAATCTAATCATAAACTCTAGTGAAGTCTATACTTTATTTGATACCGGTTCTACCCATTCTTTTATTTCTCCTACTTGCACTCAACGTTTAAATTTAACTCCGGAGAAATTAGACCTTGACTTATCTGTTGAAACTCTTTTGGGAGAAACCTTCATTACATCCACTGTTTATAAATCTTATTTGATTCAAATCGACACTTTCACGTTACCTGTCAATCTTATCTCTTTGAAAATACTTACCTTTGATGTGATTTTTGGAACCGACTGGTTAACTACTCATCATGCTAAAATTGATTGTTCTCGTAAGGTTGTTATCCTTCCTAACCAACTTGTTATGCAAATTCAAGTAACCAAACCACTAAATTCAATCATTGTCATATTAAGCCATAAGTAAAGAGCCCCGAGCCTTTCGCTGGTGACTTCCAAGTCTTGGAATGCACCAAAGCCAGACTTTCCGTAGGGGGACGCTGTGAATAACGGTGGTAAGTTGATAGGTATCAATATGATGTGTTATCAAAGTCCTAGATGAGAGTCACTATTTTAAATGATATTTCTATCGTTAATAAATTTTCTGATGTATTTTTGAAGACTTCTTGGCCTACCCTAGAACGTGAAATTGAATTTTGTATTGACCCCATTACAAAACCCATTTCTAAAACCCTTAAATATTTCTTCGCCCAAAACGATAGTAACATGCACCACAGAAGTTAGCTCGAGCTATTGAAGATTACGACCATACCATTCAATACCATCCTGGAAAAGCGAACGTGGTAGCTGACGCGTTGAGTAGAAGATCGTATGCGTTTATAAGTGGGATATTGTTAACGCAAAGACCCATTTTGTACGACTTACAAAAAAATAGGGATAGAGTTAAAGACTCTAAAGAAGATGACGAATATATGATAAGAACCGACTTTAATTAATAAAGTTAAAGCCGTTCAAGCTACACATTCAGAGCTGATGAATGTGAAGAAGAAGGTTCAAGAAGGCGTTATTCTAGAAGCAAGAATCGACGAAGAGAGAAAATCTCAACCCTCAATTTTATTAGTCTATTTGAAATCCTTGATCAAGTAGGAACTGTGGCCTATAGACTCGTTTTACCACCAAGTATGTCGCATGTTCATAATATATTTTTTTATGTATCGATGTTACGTAAATATGTGGACAACCCGAACCACATTATTGAATTAGAACTATACGAGATAGCAGAAGATTTAACGTATGAGGAGATACTTGTTAAAATCTTGGATAAGAAGGAATATATTCTACGCTCAAAGGTTATACCTCAAGAGTTAGAATCTGACAAGGTATCCTCACCTCTTCGGCATACCAGGTACGTACGCCAATTTCGAGGACGAAATTTCATAAGAAGGGGAGGTTGTAAGACCCCAAATTTTATGAATAAAGATTAATTCTTCTCGAAATATTATTTTTTGAATATTAAGGTGTGGATTTGATATAATGTTATAGTTGTGGGTAGTATTTATAAATTTTGCAAAGTAAGCAAGTTGTTATATAATATTCGATTGGTCGGGGAATATTTGTTTTAACAGGAATATTCAATGACGATAAGACAATCATTGGTGGACCCCTACAACGGAATTATTGTTTAATGAGAAAACGACGTAAATATCTTTTTATAAAAATAACGGTGAAAGTTTTACCATTAACCTGTTGAAATACCGTGTTAAAAGTACAATGAATACGTGTGGTTGCATAAGTAGCACGCCAGATTGATTATTGATGCTTACGTGAGAAGTCACTCGCTTTTGTTCAATTATTGCTACGATGAATTGCTGTGATAATATTTTATGTTATTTGATTCAATTATTGTTACAATATTTTATATTATTAAATCAATAATTGAGATGACAAGTTATTCATATTATTATCTGCATAATTAATAATGTCTAGAAAGTTCTGTCAAGGAAAGGGGTTTGATCACCTAATTGCAAGCCACTAGGGAGAAATCCTTATCGGAAAGCCCCCTTTTTCCTAGGAACGATCTGGTTGTTAATATTACGAGTTATAATAATGATGAATAAATGTTGTTAAAAATATTGAGGGAATTTTTATGAAGTATTTGTTGTAAATTTTACTTATTATATGGACCCCCCATTTACCCATTTTTTAAAATAATTAGTAGAAAGTTATTCAGTATATATATATATATATATATATATATATATATATATATATATATATTAAGGTGGGAGGCCACACGTGGAGCCCATGTGTGGAAGAAAAATGAAATGGGAGGGAGAAAAAGGAAAGGATTCACGGATGGAATTGGTAGATATGGTGGAATGGTGTGTGTGTGTGTGTGTGTGTGTATATATATATATATATATATATATATATATATAATATTGTGTGTGGGGTGGGATTTTTAATTAGTAATCATGTGTGTGTGTGTGTAGGAATGAGGGAAAGTGGGAGGAAAATGTGTAGTGGTGGAATGAAATATTAGTATTATATATATATATATATATATATATATATATATAATATATAAGTTTTTGTTTTATTTGATTATAAATAGAATATATTTTATTTTATTTAAAGTTTTTATTTTATTAGAATATTTTATTACATAGTGTTACATAGTAAATCAAAAATTTTCAGAAATCAGCCGAAGAATTACGCCCGTGAATGTTTTATTGTGCGTCTGTGATTTCTAAATTCAAATAGTATCCTTTCCATTCTCCTATAAATAGGATGCTTAGTTAGAATTGAAAATCACACCAGAATCAAAGAATTCTTCTTCTATAATATTGAGCGTATTTCTTTAGAGTTTTAAGAAGGTTTGAGCGTAGAAAACTGTATAAGTTTTCTTCAAGAATATCCCCGCCCTACCAGTCAGAATACTCTTCTTTTTGAGGTAAGGGGTATTATTTATTTTATATTCGCTTACGATATTATTTTTCGTATTCGTAAGAAATTTTATTTCATTCAATATTCGCAAGAAATATTATCTTCGTTTAATATTCGTAAGGAATATTATCTTCGTTCAATATTCGTAAGGAATATTATTTTTGTTCAACAGTTGTAAGGGATATTATTTTTGTTCAGTATTCGTAAGATATAATATTTTCTTCCATGCTTTGTAGTATGTAAGTAATATTATTTTGTTTCAGATTTCGAATTCTATACTCATTTTGTTAAGTTTTGGCTTTTATACTCCATGAAATTAGTAGAATATCCTTGAAATTTGAAATTCATCTAGTATCTTTTCATGGAAATATTATTCTGAGCATTCTTGATAAGTTTTAACTTTTCCATGTCGGATTACTATTCACAGGGTTAATATTGTCGGAGTACTATTTACGGGATATTATTCACTCGGTTACTATTCACCCGGGGCACTATTCATGATAAAAATTGATTTCTTTTCTATTCAAATACTTTTTGATACATTATTATTCTTGAATTTTACTCCACAAAGCAGTATCATGTTGACAATTTACATATTCTTGAATTCTGGATAAATTAAATTTTTAAAGTCTTTAATATTTATCCTTGATCTGGTTTGATTGAATTTTTATATCATTATCATCATCTTCATGCTTATATTATGATGAAAGTCATTTGTAGCCGTAGTGCATAGATGGACTTGGTATGATTATGACCAGGGATTATTTGGTATAATCATGACCGTAATGTTACAAATGATGTGGTAAAAGTCGTCATTAGCCCATAGTGCATTGATGGAGTTTTTGGTATGATCATGACCATGGGTTCTCTTCAACCAAGGGTGCAAAGATGAATTGTTTTATGGTGTGATCATGATCGTTGATGAAAACACGAAAATCCTTGGCCCATAGTGAATGGATAATTCATGGTCGTGATACTAATGAATATCCTTGGCCATGGTCCAGGGGTGATTTGATGATGTAGATTATTTATTAAGCTGAGTCTCAGCGATAAAATTGATGATAAACTTTTTAAATCATAGAAGATAGTAGATATCATGCTCTACTTGACTCTTCTAATGGATTGCTTATTCCGCTACATTTGTTAATCTAAAACTTGTTGTCTATTGTATTCTATCAGTAGTTATATTGTTGAAGGCTAAGGATAATTTATTCTGCATTATCTTAGTCATAATATTTCTTACAGGGCTAGTTGAGCTCACCCTTTGTTTTCATTGATCTCTTCAAGAAATGAGAATATAGTTGGGACTTGTCGGGGAATGGATTGATGGTCTAGATAGTTGTTTTAGTAGTTCTTACTATTCTGTGAAATAATGTGATAATAATTGTAATGAGATTGAATTTGAGTTTGGATATTGTCTAGAAGACAATGTTCGTGTTAAAAATCTCAGCTATTGTGTTGTCGTATTTTACACGACAGTTGTATAATTAAGTTGTATTTGAATTGTGTACCATGTATTTGGCGACTTAGAATGGGTGATGTATACCTATTTTGGGGGTGTCACAGTAATGCAACTTTGTACGCTACTTTGCCCACTCACTTCAATATCTCAAATGGTTCTATGAACCTCGGACTCAATTTTCCCTTCTTATCAAATCGTATTTTTTCCTTCCAGAGAGATACTTTTAAGAAAACATAACTTTCGACTTAAAAATCGCGATCCTGACGATATAAATCTGTGTATTTCTTCTGGCGATATTGTGCAGCCACTAGTCTTGCTTTTATCAATGCCACCACATCCGTGGTTTGTTGAACTAATTCTGGTCCCAATATTTTTTGTTCACCGACTTCATCCCAACACAACGGTGTTCTAAACTTCCTCTCATAAAGAGCTTCATAAGGTGGCATGCCTATACTCGCATGATAACTATTGTTATATGCAAATTCTACTATGGGTAGGTGATCGTCCCAACTTCCTTTGAAGTCCATCACGCAAGTTCTAAGCATGTCCTCCAACGTTTATATCGTTCATTCACTTTGTTCGTCTGTCTGCAGATGATAAGCGGTATTTAACCTCAGTTGTGTTCCCATCCTTTCTTGTAAGCTTTTCCAAAATTTTAACGTAAAGTGCGGATCTCGATCAGAGACTATTGATATCAGCACTCCATGTCATGAAATAATTTCCTTTACATACAGGCGCACTAACTAATTCAAACTATATCGGATTTTAATTGGTAGAAAATGAGCCGTCTTCGTTAGTCGATCTACGATAACCCAAATGGCATCAAAAACTTTCTGCGTGATTGGAAGTCCTACCACGAAGTCCATCGTAATGTGCTCCCATTTCCACTCTAGTATTTCCAATGGTTAAAGTAGACCACTCGGCCTCTGGTGCTCTGCTTTGACCCGTTAACAAGTAAGACATTTACTGATGCACTCCGCAATTTCTTGTTTCAGATTGGGCCACCAAAAATGTTGCCTTAAATCTTAATACATCTTTGTGCCTCCTGGATGAACGGAATATATCGTTTTATGTGCCTTGTGCAATATTTCTTCCCTCAACTCGGTTATCGTTGGTACCCATACTCTCCCTTCGAATCTCAAAAAATCGTCTTTATCCATTTTAAATCTTCCTTCCTCATTTTCTATGATCCTCTTCCTGATTTTCTCACACTCTTCATCCTTCTCTTGTGATTTCGTTACTCTGTCCAACAAGGTTGGACGAGCTTCCACTCCAAACAATTTTTCTTCAGACCTCCCCGGTCCCTTTACCTCTAACTCCAATTTCTCTATTTCCCATATTAACTCCTCCTGAGTTGTTAGTTGAAACAACTTTTCCCTTCCTTTCCTGCTTAACGCGTCGGCTACTACATTTGCCTTTCCCAGGTGATAAAGAATATCGCAGTCGTAATCCTTGATCAATTCTAACCACCTTCTATGACGCATGTTCAACTCCTTCTGTTTGAAGATATATTTCAAACTCTTGTGGTCTGTGTATATCTCACATTTCTCTCCTTACAAATAACTTCTCCAAATCTTTAATGTAAAAACTACTGCCGTTAACTCTAAGTCATGAGTAAGGAATCATTTTTCGTAATCCTTTAATTGTTGTGATGCGTACGCAATGACCTTGCCATGCTTCTTTAGCGCACACATCCAAGTCCTTTGTGCGACGCATCACTATACACCACAAATCCTCCCGTATCATCTGGTAATGATAATACAGGTGCCTCATTCAATCTCTTTTTCAGCTCTTGGAAACTTTCTTCGCACTTGTTCGTCCACACGAACTTCACCGTTTTCCTCGTTAGATTGGTCAACAGGGTTGCTATCTTAGAAAAATCCTGGATAAATCTTCGATAGTACCCAGCTAACCCTAAAGAAACTTCTTACTTCAGTTGGCATCTTTGGATGCTCCCAATTACTCACTGCTTCTACCTTTGCAGGATCTACTGAAATTCCATCCTCATCCACCACGTGTCCTAAGAATTGAACTTTCTTCATCCAAATTCACACTTGAAAATTTTTGCGTACAGCTTCTCCTTTCTTAGTGCCTCCAAAACCATCTTCAGATGTTCGGCGTGTTCTTCTTCTGTCTTTGAGTAGATCAAGATATCGTCGATGAAAACTACTACGAATTTATCTAAGAATGGCTTGAAGACTCAGTTCTTCAAGTCCATAAATGCTGCCGGAGCATTTGTCAATCCGAATGACGTTACCAAAAATTCAAAATGTTCGTAACGAGTTCGGAACGCCATATTTGATATGTCCTCCTCCCGTACTTTCAATTGGTGATAACATGTCCGTAGATCTATCTTTGAGAAACACTTCGCTCTCTTTAGTTGATCAAAAAGATTGTCTATCCTTGGTAACAGATATCTATTCTTAATCGTTACTCTATTCAATTCTCGATAATCGATACAGAGCCTCATCGATCCGTCCTTCTTCTTTACAAAAACCATTGGTGCTCCCCAAGGAGACACACTCAGTCGTATGTAACCTTTATCTAGTAACTCTTGCAGTTGTATCATCAATTCCTTCATTTCTACCACCGCCATGCGATATGGGGCTTTCAAAATCCGTGTTGTTCTCGATGTTAAGTCTATTACGAATTTGATTTCTCTGTCTGGCGGAAGACTAGGTAGATCGTTCGGAAATACATCTTAAAATTCTCTTACTACGGTTATATCCTTAATTTCCACTCCCTTTTTTCGAGTATCAACAATGTAAGTTAAGTAACCTACACATCCTTTCCTTAACAATTTCTTGGCTTGCATCATCGTAAGGCAACACGATTGCTTAAGCGATGAGCTACCATAAAACACTACCTCAGACTTATTCAGAGTTTGAAGGTTTACACTTTTATTCAGACAGTCAATTATTGCAGCATGGTTATACAACCAATCCATTCCTAATATTACCTCAAACTCTCCCAATTTTATCGGGATCAAGTCTACGCTTAGTTCATGATCTATAATGTTGGCGCGATAATTTCGGTAAACGTATTCTACAGGGATTATTTCCTTATTCGCAACTTCTACGTTCAAAGGATTTCCTAATCGTTCTCGGGGTAAATTAAGTCGACTAGTAAATTCCTCAGATACAAAAGAACAGGTGGCACCCGAATCAAATAATACATAGGCATCTATATTATTTATTGGGATAATACCTGACACCACGCCCTTCGCAGCTACTGCGTCCTGGACGGTCATGTTAAATGTCCTGGCAGTTGGATGGTTGGATGGCGTCGGTTCGCCAATCATCAAATTGTTGCTTCCCCCTTGCTAGCCGCTTCCTCCGCCGCTTCCTTTCTTTGGGCTGTCCCTAATCAGATGGTCCGCTGAGCCACATACGTAACAACCTTTGATCTTCTTGGGATTTGGGTAGTTGGGCAAAATGTGTCCCTCCTGGCCATAGTTGTAGCAGATACTACGCCCCTTCCAGCACTCACCTTGGTGATTCTTCCCACACTTCAGGCATCCCTCAGTCCTCTTCTTAAATTCTCCACGAAATTTACCCACTTTATTGTTGTGATTATTGTTGTTGTGATTCTCCCAATTCTTCTTTCCTAGGTTACTTCCCCCACTGCTACTTCCTCCACGGTTATCTCCTCTCGTGTTTTTACCCTTCTTCTCCTTATTGTACAAACTCAAAGATTCACTACCTCCCACTGCAATAATGGCCTTCTCCAGCAATGTCGCAAAATTATCGATCTGAATAACCGAAACCTTGTTAAACAACCAAGGCTTCAGTCCTTGTTCAAAATGCCTAGCTTTCCTCTCTTCATCTACTACTTGGTGTTCTGCAAAATGGGATAGCTCATTGAACTTAGCCGTGTATTGCTCCACTGTCATATCTCCCTTCTTAAGTTCTAAGAACTTTATCTCCATCTTATTCTTCATGCTTTTCGGGAAGTAATTCTCGAAGAACAAGGTCTTAAATCTCTCCCATGCTACTATCCCTTCTCCTGCTCTTTGCTGATTCGCCTCCCACCAGTAGTTCGCCTCGCCTCTCATCATGTAGGTTGCAAAGACCGTCTTCTAGTCTTCACCCACATGAGCGATGGTGAAGGCCTTCTCCATTTCTTTGATCCATGTCTGAGCCACGATAGGATCGGTAGTACCCACGAATTCAGGAGGTCCTACACCCCTAAAGTCCTTAACGTTTGTAACTGGTACTGTGACGCCCCCAAAATAAGTATACATCACCCATCTTGAGTCGCCAAATACATTATACAAAATTCAAATACAAATTAATTATATAACAGTTATGTAAAATACGACAAAACATAATCTAAGAGTTTTAATAAGAATATTGTCATCTAGACAATATCCACACTCAATGGAGACCTCATTACATTTATTGTCACACTATTTAATGTAGAATAGTGAGGACTACTAATGCTATCATCCGGATAATCACTCCGTTCCCCGACTAGTCTCTCTTGCCACGTTCTCATTTCACGAGAGAATAAAGGAAAGAAAAAGGTGAGCTCAACTAACCCAAAGAAGAAATATTATGACTAAGATAATGCGAATAAATTATCATTAGTCTTCAACAATGTTAAACCGATAATATACAATAGACATCAAGTTTAACTGCAATGAATAAGCAATCCATTAGAAGAGTCAAGTAGAGCATGATATCTACTATCTTCTATGATTTAAAATGTTTTCATCAATTTTTATCATTTGAGACTCAAACTTAATAAATAAATCACATCATCGAGTCATCCTCGCACTACGGGCCAAGGATATTCATTAAATCATCAATGGTCATGACTATACCGAATAATCCTCGGTCATAATCATACCAAAATCGCCCATCAATGCACTACATGCTACTGAGGACTTTTACCACATCATTTATAACATTACAGGTCATAATTATACCGAATAATCCCTGGTTATAATCATACCAAGTCCATCTATGCACGTAAGCCAAAGATGACTTTCATCTTAATATAAGCATATGGATGATGACAATGACATAATAATTCAATAAAACAAGTTCAAGAATAAATTTTAAAGATTTATAAGTTAATTTATATTGAAATCAATTACGTCCAAATTGTCAACATGATACTGCTTTGTGGAGTAAAATTCAAGAATGCTCGTAAGAATATTTCCATGAAAAGATATCTTTGGATGAAGCTTAAATATCCGTGATATTCTACTAATTTCATGGAGTATAGAAGCCAAAACTTTAATCAAATGTATATCATAGAATATATGAAACTGTAAATGGATTTTCACCCGCCATGCGGTAATCCACGTAAACAGATCATTTCCATAATTTAATAAGGAATGAATACGAAGGATCATTCACCATGCATGTGATAATCCACATGATAAAGTTATTCCAATAGAATAATACTGAGAATGGAACCGTGTCATGCGAATCCGCATGCATGCAGGATATTCCAATGTAATAATAAAGAATGGAACCGTGTCTTAGCATAATCTGCATGCATAGGATATTCCAATGTAATAATAATGAGAATGGAATAACAAAGAATTCACCATACATACGATGATAGATCGCATGCATAAAGTTATTCCAGCGTAATAATAAAGAATGGAACCAGTGTCTAAGCGTAATCCACACATATGCATGTGATATTCAAAGCAGAATAATCTGTAATGGAATAACAAAGAATTCACCATACATACGATAGACCGCACAGACAGGTTATTCCAACAGAATAATAAAGAATGGAACCAGGTCTAGCGTAATCCACACACACGGGATATTCCAACAGAATAATAAAGAATGGAATAATAGAAGAATTTTATCATGTATGCGGTACTTCGCATAGACAGGTTATTCCAACATAATAATAAAGAATGGAATAACAGAAGCTCTCTTCATGAATACGAAAGAAATAATACCCCTTACCTTAGAAAGAAACTGGATACTAGAGTAGAGAGGTAGCAGACTTCTCTTCTTCTTTCTCTCTATAATTTCTCTCTATAATAATTGCTCTATAGCTTTAGTGAATTGGTGAGAAATGAAGGAAGAATGAGCTTCTATTTATAGGAAAATATAATTTCGATAATTGCACGTTTTGGGGCTCGAAATATTACAGTACAATACCATCAACTTTTCTTTCATTTTTAATTTAGTCCTGCAAGTATTATCAAATTTGCACCACTTCCCCTAATAGTAAATAATGTGAATCAATAGTTCAATCATGTGAATCAATAGTTATAATCATGTGAAAATACGAATTACAGTATAGTACCTCCATCTATACCTCCATTTTTAACTTAGTTATGCAAGTATTATCAATTTTGCACCAACTCCCCTAATAGTATAAGAATGTGAATCAATAGTATACACATGTGAACAAATAGTTATAATCATGTGAATTAATAGCAATTAATTGCTCATTTATCCGTTTAATTACCCGACAGGTCAGTATAACTTCCAGACATCAATTAATATCAAAATAAATGTCGATTTTCACTAACACTAATAATTCCAACACAATGGAACTATCAATTTCATCTTTAATCAACACGAACTTATTCATCACTAATATTATAACTCATAATATTTAACAATCAGGTTGTTCCCAGGAAAGAGGGGGCTTTCCAATAAGGATTTCTCCTTATTGGCGCGTAATTAGATGACCAAACCTCTCCTTGATAGAACTTTTAGACATTGTAAATATTATAATTTAATAATATGAATAACTTTGTCGTCTCAATTATTGATTTAATAATATATCATATTATGCAGATGATACTGTGACAATAATCGAATTAATAATATGAGAGATATGATGCAGCAATTACTGTAGCAATAATTGAGTATAACTGAGTGACTTCTCACGTAAGCATCAACAATCAATATTGTGTGCTACTATGCAACCACGCATATTGTTGTACTTTTACTACCGGGTAGTTCAACAGTTTAACGGTAAAAATTCCACCGTTATTTTTATAAAAAGATAATTATGTCATTTTCTAACTACGACAATACTTCCGTTGTGGGGTCCACCAATGATTGTGCCGTCGTATGAATATTTCTTGTTAAAACGAATATTCCCCAACCAATCGAATATTATATAACCACTTGCTTACTTTGCAAAATTTGTAAATATTACCCACAACTATAACATTATATCAAATCTACACCATAATATTTAAAAATATATTTCGAGAAAACTATTCTTTATTCATAAAAGTTGGGTTCTTACAGGTACTGCCTGTGGATTGGGTGGTACTGGTTCGTTTCTTCCCCTAAAAGCCTCCCCTAACAAATCTACTAGCCTTTGTATGGGATCTACTTATCATCTCTCATCATTGACCGACTCTTCTGGTGCGTTTAGTCTACGTCTGGGCGGAATTTTTCTGCATCACAAAATTTTCATTTTTATTATCTAATTATATTACTTAAACATTTCCCAATGAAAAAGGAATAAATTTTTATAACACGTTTCTGAAATAAGATCATTTATATTCATATGCTAAATCATTACATCACATGATAATCCCTAGCATACTTCTATAAATGTCAACACATATCCCCTAATATCACAAAAGACGGGGACAACCACTAGCATACTAACCCCTCTAACATTTTTTTTAAAAAGTTTGGGGTTTACATAAATATCCCATAATCCATACAAAAGATTGGGATTACAACAATAGATCATAAATAACTATAACTACTACTACTAATTTACTAACACCTAGACCTCAATCTAACAACCTACGCTCTACAAAGACTCTTGTACTCTTCATGTTATAATATGTGCCGCCAAATCTCATTTTTTGGTGTCTTAGGGCTCGTCCTCGTCTCATTTGGGTAATGATATACCCCATCAATCAATCTCTCCATGGTCGTTCGCAAAGAATATCCCATCTTGTTCATCTTCCTCCTTTTGCACTTCACCTCATCTTCTAAATCATTAGCCCTGTCATTGGCCTCCTCTCACTTTTCCTCAAAGTGAATCCTCTCCATCACTTCCATCTCTATTTGTGCCCGAAGAACCTCCTTCTCAGCTTTCTCACTAAGCTCCCTCTATTCAAACTCCTCTAGCTTACCTGCCAATTCCACATTCCTAGCTATTGAACTGTGAAAAAGAGTGCCCATTTGTACTCCTGCTTCCTTGCGATACACAAGTTCTACTTCCAACTCCTGCATCTTCAGTTGCCTCTCAAGAGCCTCAGCCTCTAACTCCTCGAATCTACACCCTAACTCCAAAATTTGGTCCTCATACTCACCCAGCATCTGATCCTCAAATGTAGTCTCATCGGGATCTTCTGCGGGCTCATCCTCCATGGGTTCCTCCTCTGGATGTATCTCTACGGGAGATGGCTCCATCTTATCCTTGTCATCATCATCATCGATAGGAGCCACTGCCGAAATAGGCTCAGCTATCAATGGTGCCTCATATACCACGTGAATGTCACGCGGCTCCTCCTCTACCATTCTACTGGGTCCTCCCAAGTCTGTCATCCTACAACCACCAACATAAGACAAACAAACAACAACTCCATTAGGATGTCAAATAAAATATAAGTTCATTGTATAGAATGAAATTATATTCCATAACACACTAAATAACTCTTTATGAAAACTCTATATGAGTTTCATACCTCTCCATCTTGTAAGTTCTTCTAAGTTATAATCTAAGGATTCTCGTTCCTAAGGTTTATAACTACAGCTTTGATACCAACCTGTGACGCCCCCAAATTCAGACACTCATATCTCGAATTTGATTTGTCACGTGCTAATTCTAATATCATACTAAAATCATCAACAACGGAAAAATAGAATAAATTATATTGTTATAACATAATTATTCTCATCCCAAGGTCTCACAACCGTTACTAATATATGACATCTTAAATTAAATATAGCTTAATATATCATAGTAAATAAGTCCTTCTATAACATAATAATAGTACATTCCTAGTACTTATGAAATAAAACTACTCCAAAGCCTTCTCTTTACCCTTGTCCTTGCCAAAGGTTTCACCACGTTCTGCCTTAACTGAAAGTTTTAAGGAAAGCAAGGATGAGCAATAATTTTTCCTAGTAAGTAATATCGTAATATTGAAAAATCATATATAGAATTCAATCTTCAAGGGTATGACAATGAATAATAATTCAAGAATTATCAACGATTCTCAATAAAGGTAGCTATGGACTAAAAGATATCAATAAGATTCAACGCTTATTCAATTCAAGATTTCAAAGTAATGAATACTGAGCAGTCATTAAGGACTATAAACTTCTACTAGAATTAATATTAATAAACTGATAATCCAACAAAACAAGTACAATAGGTGATCAACCTAAAGTACCCTATGTCATGCATTACATTTAATTATACTCATATGCGCACGTCGGTCTCCCGACAAATATATATTTCCCCTTCCAAGAGGGTTGTTCATCTCAGTTATTTATAAGAGTCCGCACCGAGTTAATTTGGTTTGGATAGATTCTAATCGTATACCAATATTCTAGCCGAATCAATGGCTTAGACAGCTTTCTTTTAAAATATATACATGAGCAATTATCATCCGAAATCAAGGATCGAAAACTTTAAGCAATTTCATTTCTAACCTACGAAGTAGTAAGTCATGAGATATGAATCATAATTTCAAGGATTTACTTGTAAGAGCAATAATAGCACAAGCTTGAATGATATTCCATAAAAATATGGTTGGGAACTTACGTCAACGAGATAAGGTTTAGATACTTGCACAATATTCAAAGTTGTGTAAGTTAGAAAACTTGCCTTACACATAGCTTACCAAGGTAAAGCTTATCACACTTGTCGAACCTTATTATAACATAGTTACGTATATAGGATATTCATTAGTTATGTACATCCGATACACAAACTCGATATGTAAGTTTATCATACGATTTTAATTTAACCGCATAGTCCTATATGTAAGTCATTACACATTTTTCATACACATAACACAAAATAAGTTTGTAAGGCACTATGAATCAAATAACATGGTTTCTAATCATTGCTAGATAATCATAGTTCGCAAACATCTTTTGGGCTTAACGTTTGAAAGTTTATAATCACTCATTAAACATTTGATTCTATCATTTAGCATGCTTCTTGACACATTGGATTGTGTACTGGACATGTATTACAGATTAAGGGAATAATATAGGCATGCATCAACCCTCAGATTAACAATAGAAAACAGACTTCACTGCAGGGTGGTGCGACCGTGATGGATTTGAACTAAGGAGTGTCACGGCCGCACTACTCCTTGTTCAAACCAGAACTGCTAGACTGAAGCTTGGCTAGACTTGCACACCCAAAAACATTTATGATGACACTCACAGAATTATACATGTTATGATGTTCATAACTAGGTTTGGTCCTTTTTATACCTTTTTCTTTACATGATTCATTTTCAAATCTCACAAAATCAAGACTTTAAGCGTTCAATTCACAATTTCTCTTACGTTTAGCCGTTATACATATGCTACGTGGTCAATAGGTCTCAACTATACATGCTTTAGTTAAATCATATATTTCAAGTCATGAAGTTTTACATCATTTAAACTTGTCATATCCCATGCTTAACTATTTACAATGCATATGACTAGCTAGGTATTCATGTTAATCATGTCTATAGATATCACACCCAAATATGATAGTCAAATTCAGAATATTTGTAACGTATTTTTTGACAAAACTAGTATTCAACTCTTAAGGTTTCTTTTGAAAATCTCATGTTAAGTCACCAAGCATGCAAAGCCACTTCACTTACTATACATCATACTCTCATATATACATATTAGACCACATAAGCATGCTCACAAGTTCCTAACTCAAAGTGTATATAGTTTATCAAGTTTGTTTTTGAAATTTTAAGTTTCCATTAGTAAAACTTATTCAAGCATGCAAGGTAAGTCCACATATTCTAAATCATGCTTTCTTGCTTATATATACATGTGATCAAATCGTGATACCGAGTTCGGAATTTATAATATGCATGGCCTATTTACACCTAACTAGTATAGTCTTTTACTTGAAATTCTCCTTTAAATCATGCTTGAATAGTCTATGCTATCTTCAACAATATAAACTAACATATTGATCACATGTCAAGGCATATCAAACTTAATACACTTGCACCTAAAGTCAGAACATGTATTGCATAATGTTTATCAACACTAGTTTCCAAATCTTTAAGCTTTCTTTGAATATTCAAACTAAAACAAACTAACATGGCTTACTACATACATAGAAACCTCATTCCACATGTTAAGGTTATTTATATGCATACTCTAACTAACATAACATGCTCAGAATAACACAAGATCAACAAAATCAAGATTCAAGATCCAGTACCCGCCAGTAGGCCACATACATAATATATATAATGGCGCGGTCGTGCCACTTCGATTAGAAGCAAAAATAATGGCTCTGGTTCTGCAGAGCCTCAACACAACCAATGTTAAACCTATGATCAGACCAACTGCATTGCTCCTAAACATGCATACAAACTCAGACAACACAATGACATGCCAACTCATATTAATTGACAAAGAAATCTAGAAATTCTAAAAATTTGACAAAACTTAAAATTAAGAGCAAAAACAGAATTTATACCTCTTGAAGCTTAAATTTAACTCCCTCACTTCTCTGATTATACTCCCTCAATTTTTAGCAACTCCACTCTCAAATGTAACTTATCAAACAATTTTTCTAGCAACTAAATTTGAGAAAAAGAGGGTGCTATATATAGAGAATTCATTACTCATACAAAACCATTGCCCAAGAAATTAAACCATGGGATGGAAGAAGAATTCATTGGATTGAAAGAGTTTGGTGAAAAGGTTTCACCAACTCCACCTTCCCCATTCTCAGTTCATCATTATAGCAACGTTGCTAGAAAGCTTGAGTTCACGCAACTGAGTATAGGCTACTGTTTGAGTCACTTAATATGGGACACGGCTTTAAATCTCAACAACTTAGTTATAAAATGCTTATTTTGTTCTCTTGGATTTCCAAAATGTGATTTTAATGTGTTAATGCTATTACATAATGGAAAGTTAAGGATTATTTATGTACCCACATCATATAATCCATGTACATTAGTCTAGTCTAATTAATATTTAAAATATGTATGGACTCAATTTAATTGGTCACTAATAATTCAATATTTCCATAAAACTTTATTATTCCAATTAGACTTACTTATTGAAATAATTTGTAATTCTTTGATATAGTACATCTTTAATGCTCTCACACATACTTGTTGTCACATAAGCATTATTTATGTTACTTATAATTCCTTCCATTTTACTATATAGTTTTATATATTATACAGATTACCTTTAAAGTTACACCACGCTTTTCTTTATAATGTAGGTACTATATACTATCACATATCTTGCACACATCAAGTATAATTCTAATTATGTAAATTACTTTACTCATTAGTATTCTATTATTTACAATAAAAATTAATTAATAATATAATATTAATTAATCGCTCACTTCTTAATTTATTCATTCCTTAATTAAATTAAACCACTTATATTTTCATTCTCATGCCAGGCAAGGCATTTCACAAATCTCATCACAAACTCCACATTTTTCTCAATTCTTATAAATTCAATTTTAATTGAATTACTCATCTCCCAACACATCAATATTTATATTCAAATAAATATTTATTTTCTCATTATTATTATTATTCATAAAATTCATGGTTTTTACATTTTCCACTGACTAATATGTATTTTATTTAATGTAAATAGTTTATGTAATAGGATTAGTTAGAATTATATTAAAAAATTAGAGATCAAAGAGCACAAGAAGACCCATTTGTAATGGAACCCAGGTTTAAATGTAATAGTTATGTTTAAATTTAATTCTTGTATCCTAGGTTTGACCTCTTGGTTCACTTGGTGGCTCTAGTGAACCAAACTAGAATAAAGTCCATAATCAATCCGGGTAGTATATGTGATGCCCCCAAAATAGGTATACATCACCCATTTTGAGTCGCCAAATACATGGTACAGAAACAACTACAACTTTATTAATACAATTGTCGTGCAAAATACGACAACACATAAACTGTGAGTTTAAATATAAATATTGTCTTCTAGACAATATCCACACTCAAATAAGTTCTCATTATAATTATTGATACACTATTTTATAAAAATAGTGAGGACCACTAAAACAACTTTCTAGAACCATCATTCCATACCCCGACTAGTACTCATTATATTCTCGCCTCCTGAGAAGAAAAATGGAACAAAAAGGAAAAGGGTGAGCTCAACTAGCCCATTAAAGAATATTATGACAAAGATAATATAGAACAAATTATCGTTAGTCCTCAACAGAAAAAAATCTAATAGAATATAATAGACAACAAGTTTTAAATCAATATTCGCAGCGGAAATAACAATTCATTTAGAAGAGTTCAGTGGAGAATGAAATCTACTATCTTCTACGATTTTAAAGTCCATCATCAATATTTTATCCATGTAATATCAATCAATATACATTTTAAATCAAAATTCATCTTTGCACTTCAGGCCAAAGATATTCATCAGTTGGTCATGTTCATCTCAACACCTGTTCATCTTTGCACTACGGGCCAAAGATGTTCATCAGGAAATCATTCATCTTTTTGCTCACAAAGCCAAAGATATTCAGTTATATCATCATTTAGGACTGAGGATGATGAAAAATATTTTAAAGAAAACGAATCCAGTGAGACAAAAGAACAAATATTAGGGATTCGTACTTCGGTTTATCCATGTTTAAAAACACCCCATAATATACTATGTGGAGTAAAATTCAAGAATGAATATCAAAAAATGGATACAATAAAAGATAGTAACAAAAATAGACATCTGGGACAAAGAAGAGAAAATTTAATTTTTTTGTGAATAGTGTCGTATTCGTGAATAGTGTCGTATACGTGAATAGTGTCATATACGTGAATAATAACCCCGACACTAAAAGACAAGAATTTCACAAGAAAAATCTTACCAATATTCCGGCATAATGATATTGAAAGAAATAATAACATTTAAAAAAAATAACATTCCTTACCTCAAAAGGATAGTACTTCTGACTGGAATACCGGATATAGTGCTGAAGGGAACTTGTATAGCAACACTCAAAGTATCAAAATACTCACAAGAATACTCTCGATAATATAGAGAGAGAAAACTTTAGTTTCTGGTGTGATTTTCAATTCTAACATAAGCACCCTATTTATAGAAAAATGGTTAGAAAACCAAAGCAGAAAATTTAATAAAATAATAATATTTATAAAAAAAATTCATGCCCACCTCTTAACATCTAAAATCAGCTCATTTACCACACATGTGGGGCCCACCAAAATGAAAAAAATGTTTTTCTTAAAAAAATAAAACTTCAATAATTCATAATAAATAGCCTTTTATCAGAAAAATTTGAATCTTATGTCCATTCCATAGGAAATTCAATTCTCTACAACTTTGTAAGTTTAAGCTTTTCCAAATTCCAAGCAGAAATTGACCGTAATCCACATACGGACGATTTTGAAGGCTATAATCAACCAACATGTTTAACATGTTTTTAACATTTATTGTAACAAAATACTCTTCCTCCTCATTTATTCATTTATCACACATTCATTATAAAAATATCACCATTATTATATTATTAAAATATAATAATATATTTAAATGAATTATTTTATCAGAAAAGATAAAATATCAATTTTTCTTTTCTAAAAATTCCTCCATTTATATCTACATAAATAAATATTTTTCTTATCATATAAATCAATAATTAATTATTCACAAATAATATTCTGTAATCACAATAATGACAACTGTGTCATTCCCAAGAAAGAGGGGCTTTTCGATAAGAATTTCTCTCATTGGTTGCCGCAAATTAGGTGACCAAACCTCTCCTCGACAGAACTTCTTTAGACATTGCCAATATCGCTATCTAATAATATTATTCAAATAATATGAATTATTGATCTAATAATGGAAATACTATGCAGTGACAATTATTGAAACAACAATAATATAAAATATCAACGTAGCAATTATTGAATCAATAAAATATTGAACAGTAATTAATATAACAATTATTGAGTAGTGCCTTCTTACGTAAGAATCAATAATTGGTGCAATACTGCAAATCTTCTTTATGCAACACCGGCAGACATTCGTGTTTTAACCACGGGTATTCCAATAGTGTTAATTCAGTAATAACTACGCCAATTATTTATAAAAAACTTATACTTATATTTTCTTCATCCAAATAAGCTTCAGTTATGGGGCCACACACAAGGTCGTGCCATCGCATTTAATATTCCCCGATAGTAAGAATATTCCACGACCAAACGAATATTCCCCGACAACAATGAATGTTTTATAACCACTTGTTTATTTAAGATATTTGCGCATTTTACCCATATCTAACCACATTAATCAAATCAACCCGTACTATTTTAAAATAATAAATAGAGGAAATTCAATTTTATTTATAATAAGTTGGGGTCTTACAGTATATAGTATTTTATATATGCATGCTTATATTATATATATTAATTATTATACAACATGCTTCGCATGTCAATTAATATGACTCATATTATATATGTGTGTGTGTGTGTGTGCACGCGCGCGCGCACGAGCGTGTGTTTGTGTGCACCCGTGCTAAACAACATGAGACAAATAATAATAAACCCCTTAAAGAAAGTATATTAAGTCCGAAGCGTTCAAAAATATTTAGAATATCGAACGTCACCTTCTAACATGATAAAAATAATAGAGTATCAATAAATTACTATAAGTTTGTTGTGTCACGCAAGGTTTATTTTAATTTTTTAAGATGTTGTTTTATCACATTTGATATTTATAAATAGATTGAATAATGTTGTTTTGTTGTGTCACACAAGGACAATGATTTTTTTTTGAATATATGGAAGTGCTAGGTTGGACTTAACTTGGATAATTTTGATTTGGATGTGTCACACTTGATCAAAATAATCTAAGAGACAAAATAAAAGGAGTTACATGTTGATGTAATTGAAAAGATTTGTCTACCTATTTATTTATATATAGTTTGTTGTGTCACACAAGTCTATATACATTTGAAATGGGATCCTTATTCTCACTAGAAAATCTTTAATTAATTAGATTTTACCGAACTATATAAGTAAGGGTAATATAGTTTAAAAAAAAAAATAGTGGGAGATACCAATTTAAAATAAGACCTAATTTATTTTGGTAATTAATTAATTAAATGAATATCTATAAAATGTTATCTTTTTCACATGCGAAAATTTAAAAACGTCAAACTCACTAATTTCACTATATAGCATACATGATGCTAACAAATTGACCGGACCGAATTACATGGGTTGGTTAAAGAATCTGAGAATTGTTCTCACTATTGAAAAAAATTCTTATATCCTAAATTCGCCTGTCCCTGTAAATGCAGCAGACACAGCCTTTGAGGAAGAGATTGCTATTTTTAAAAAGAGGCAAGATGATGCATTCGTGGCTCAATGCATCATGCTCCCATCCATGAGTAACGAGCTTCAGTGTCAACATGAAACTATGGATGTTCCTACTTTATTAATGCACCTCAAGGATTTGTATGATGAGCAAAGAAGGACTGCTAGATATGAGATATTTAAAGAGCTCTTACGATCTCGGATAACCGAGGGCCCTGCTGTTAAAACTCATGTCCTAAAGATAACCAATTTGATTAAACGTCTTGGACAGCCAGGGTTCATTATGGATGGGGAGTTAAGTCCAGATTTGATCTTACAGTCACCTGCTCACAATTTGTTATGAATTTTCACATGAATAAGTTGGACGTCAGCTTGCTTGAGTTACTTAACATGTTGAAAATTGTTGAAGGTCACTTCTTATCAAAAAAAAGGATCAAGTATTAATAGTGGATGATTCTTACAAGAAAAGGAAGAGGCCCAATGTATCTTCTGAAAAAAAGAAAACCAAGAAGGCTAAAGGCAAGGTGAAAGAGAAGGATAATAAGAAACCTGATCTAGCTAGCAAAGGAATATGCTTCCATTGTAATAAGTCAGGTCACTGAAAGAGGAACTGCAAGGAGTTTCTTGCGGAACAAAAGCAGAAGAATATTGGAGAAGCTTCAACTCCTAATCAAGGTTTGTTTATGATTGAAATTAATTTTTCCGAAAGTCAAACATCTACTTGGGTATTGGATACCGGCCATAGTTCTCATATATGTAATAATATGCAGGGATTGGTCAGAAGTAGAAAGCTGAACAAGGATGAGGTCGTCCTACGATTGGGAAATGGAGCAAAAGTTATTGCATTAGCTTTAGGAACTTATTGTTTAGCACTGCCTAAGAGCAAGTCCATTAGTTTAAATAATTGTTATTTTTTTCCAACACTTCTTAGAAACATTATTTCAATTTCTGTATTGGATATGGAAGGTTTTGATATTATAATAAAGAACAACAGTTGTTCTATTTATAAAAAAAAATGTTTTATATGGTGTTGGTAAAATGTGAAATGGACTTTACATACTTAACTTGCATGAAAATATATTTCAAATTGAACAAACTAAGAAAAGAAAAAGAGATGAATTTAATTATACCTTTATGTGGCATTGTAGACTCGGTCATATTAATGAAACAAGATTATCCAACTTGTATAAAGATGGGCTCTTAGAGCTATCTGATTATAAATCATATCCAACTTGTGAATCTTTTCTCATGGGTAAGATGACTAAATCTCCTTTTAGTGAAAAAGGAGAAAGAGTTACAGAGTTGTTAGCATTAGTACACACAGATGTATGTGGACCTATGACAATGACTGCATGAGTTTGGTATTCTTATTTTATTACTCATTGATGATCACTCAAGATTTGGATATGTTTATTTAATGAAATACAAATCTGAATCATTTGAAAAGTTCAAAGAGTTCAGAAGTGAAGTAGAGAAGCAAACTGGAAAAACTATTAAGAATCTTCGATTGGATCGAGGAAGAGAATACTTAAGCAGTGAGTTTCTCAATCATCTCAAAGGAAATGGTATAATCTCACAATGGACTCCACCATCCACGCCACAGATGAATGGTGTATCTAAAAGGAGAAATTAAAAATTGTTGGACATGGTTCGTTCCATGATGAATTTTACCAATCTTCTAATTTCCTTCTGGGGTTATGCCCTAGAAATGGATGCATATCTACTTAACAAGGAACATATCAAATCCGTCTCAAAGACTCCATATGAGATGTGGACAGGGAGGAAACCAAATCTTAAGTATGTTAAGACTTGGGGTTGTCCAACTTATGTTAAAAGGTTTGAGAATAATAAGCTATAAACTAGATCCGATAAGTATAGATTTGTGGGATACCTTAAAGAAACTATAAGGTATTATTTCTATTATCCAACTGATTAAAAGGTGTTTGTTACGAAACATGTTGCCTTCTTGGAAAAGGATTTTATCCTTGAAAGGTCAGTGGGAATAAGATATATCTTGAAGAAGTTCAAGAACCACAAAATAAGATCAAAGTCAGGTACCTAACTAAGTGGAATAACCTATTGTATCACACCCTATTCGTAAATCTGGAAGAATACCGAAGATACTTGAGCGGTATGGATTCTTCATAGAGGATGACAATGAGGTACGCATCATGGGTGATGATGATCCATTGAATTATGAATAGACTATGAGTAATAAAGACTCAGAGAAATGGCTAAAAGCCATGAAATTCGAGATGGACTACATGTATAAGTAATAAGTATGGACTTTGGTTACATCACCTGAAGGCATTAAGCCAATTGGGTGCAAATGGGTCTTTCAGAGAAAGATTAGAGCGGACGGCATAGTAGAGACCTATAAGGCCCGACTGGTTACAAAAGATTTCAAACAAAGACAAGGAGTTGACTATAATAAAACCTTCTCACCAGTAGTTATGGTCAAGTCTATTCGGATTTTGCTTGCAATTGTAGCTTAGTATGACTAATAAATTTGGCAGATGGACGTGAAAACGGCCATCCTCAATGGGAAACTTGAGGAGGATGTGTATATGACACAACCAGAGGGTTTTGTTTCAAAAATTGAAACAAATCAATTCTGTAAGCTACAACAATCCATTTATGAATTGAAACAAGTTTCTCGTAGGTGGAACATCCGTTTTGATGAGACAATCAAAGAGTTTGATTTTATCAAAAATGAGGATGAACCATGTGTGTACAAGAAGGTTAGTGGGAGAGCTACTTCATTTCTAGTATTATATGTTGATGATATATTACTGATAGAGAATGACATTCCTATAATACAGTTGATCAAAATTGGTTATCTAAATATTTGTCCATGAAGGACTTGGGTGAGGCATCCTTTATTTTAGAGATAAAGATTTATAGATATATCTCTAAAAGGATGCTTGGCTTGTCCCAAGGAATGTACATTGACTCGATGCTAAAGAAGTTTAGCATGGAAAATTCCAAGAGAGGTCTCATACATGTCGATAAGCCATGGAATACATCTCTCTAAGAAACAGGCCCCAACGACACTTGAGGAGAGAGACCATATGAGTAAGATTCCTTACGCTTCAGCAATAGGATCTATCATGTACGGTATGAAATCTACTAGACCGAATGTTGCTCATGCACTTAGTGTAACAAGTAGATATCAGTTGAATCCTGAAGAAGAGCACTGGAAAGTAGTGAAAAACACCCGAAAGTAATTACGAAGAACTAAGGATATATTTCTTGGCTACAGTGGGTCTGAATTGAAACTAGAGGGCTAAACAGGTTTAAGCTTTCAAACGGACCAAGATGACAGTAAATCCGTTTCGGGGTATGTATTTACCTTAAACGATGGCGTAGTAAGTTAGAAGAGTTCTAAACAGCAAACAGTTGTTCATTAAGTGACACTGTTGTTTGGATGAAGAAGTTCATAACTGAACTTGGTGTGGTTACTAGCATTAGAGGATGATGACAATGATATAAAGAATGAATCAAGTGAGGTCAAGGATAAATATTAGAGATTTATAATTTAATTTATCCAGAGTTCAAGAATTTCCAAATTGCCAACATGATCACCAATTGTGGGGTAAATTCAAAAATGATATTCATGTATCAAAATTAATTTGGACAGAAAAGAAAATAATTTTGTCGTTAAATAGTACCCCGTGAATAGGTACCCCGAATGGATAGTACCCTGAGTGAATAGTACCCCGAGTGAATATATTAAAATTTAATAAGAAGGTTCAGACAAATATTTCAGTAAAACGATACTAGATGAAGCGCAAAACTCAAGGATATTCTACTAATTTCAGAGATTTTCACCATTTAATAATAAGGTTATGGAAACAAACAATAATTTTGTACCATGATGGAGAAAATATTAAAGAAATGATATCCATTGACAAGTACAAAAGAAATATATCTCATACGAGTATAAAGAATATACGAAAATGTAAATAGATTTTCACCCATCATGCGGTAATCCGCGTTGAAAGATTATTTTCACAATTTAATAAAGAATGAATACGAAAGGTTATTCACCAGGCACGCGGTAGTCCGCGTAGACAGGTTATTCCCTCAGATTAATAAGGAATAGAATAACAACCCTTATGAGTATGAAAAAAATAATATCATTTACCTTAGTAGGAGACTAAATCTGGATGGTATAGCAAAGATATTCTTGAGGAAATCTTTCACTATTAGCTACACTCTAAGTATTCTATACTAGAAAGAAATACGCACAATATTATAGAAGAAGAATTCTCTAATTCTGGTGTGATTTTCATTTTTTAACTAAGCATCCTATTTATAGGAGAATGGCAGGGCACTATTTAATCACGGATGAACAGTCGAATTTCGTACGAATTCACAGGTAAAAATTTGATTTTTACTATTCATCACTGTGCAATAAAATATTCTAACAAAACAAAAACTTTATATATATTATAATATATTCTTATTATATTCTAATAAAATAAATAACTTTATATATATTATAAAAATTTTATGTTTTATATAAAAAATTTTATATTTTATTACTATTATAATAATAATAAAACAAAACTAAGATAACTTTCTACCGACGGTTTGACAAATTGGCACATGGGGGTCCATGGAATAATAAGTCAAACTTACAAAAAATATCTCATGACAAACCCCTCTATTTATATCAAAAATTGAATAAATATCTACCACAAATTACTTGTCTTCAATCAACACATTTTTAATCTTTTAAAAATTATTTATCATTAATATTATAACTCACAATATTGACAACTAAATCGTTCCAAAGAAACAGGGGACTTTCCGATAAGGATTTCTCCTTATTGGCAGCAATTAAATAACCTAACTCATTTCCTCGACATAACTATCTAGACATTATCAATAATGCAAATAATAATATGAATAACTACTTCGTGTCAATTATTGATTTAATAATATAAAATATTGTGTAGATGATACTGTGACAATAATTGAATCAATAATATGCAGCAACTACTGTGGCAATTATTGAATAAAACTGAGTGACTTATTACGTAAGCATCAATAATCAGATATACTGTGCAATACCGTGTGCTATTGTGCAATACCGCGTACCACTGTGGAACAACGTGTATTACTATAATTTTATCACCGAGTATTTCAACAGTTTAACGGTAAAAGTCTTGTCGTTATTTTATGAAAAGGTTATTTTTGTCGCTTTCTATATCCGACAGTTATTCCGTTGTGGTTTCCACCAATGATTGCGTCGTCGTACGAATATTCTCTGACAAAAAGAATATTTCCCGACCAAACGAATATTTTATGACAACTTACTTACTATGTAAAATTTGCACATATCATCCATAACTATAACACTATTCAAAATAATATTTAGAGAAAATTAAATTTTTATTCATAAAAGTTGGGGTCTTACAACCACCCCTCCTTATGAAATTTTGTCCTCGAAATTGATGGACGTACCTGGTATGTCGAAGAGTTGAGGATACCTTGTTTTCATTTCAGATTCTAACTCCGAGGTCATTTCCTCAATATCATGGTTTATCCATAAAATTTAGACTTGAGGTATAACCTTTGAGCGTAGAATATGTTTCTTCTTATCCAAGATCTTGACAGGTAACTCCTTATACGTTAAATCTTCTGTTATCTCGTCTGGTTCTAATTTAATAATGTGGTTTGGGTCTTCCACATATTTATGTAAATAGATAAGTGAAAAATTTTATGAACGCGAGACATACTTGGCGGTAAGACGAGTCTATTGGCCACAGTTCCTACTCGATCGAGGATTTCAAATGGACCAATAAATTAAGGGTTGAGCTTTCCTCTCTTTCTGAATCTCGTAACTCCTTTCCATGGAGCAACACGTAACAATACATAGTCTCTGATATTGAATTCCAAGTCCCTCCAATAAAGATCATCATAACTCTTTTGTCGGTCTTGTGCCATTTTTTTACGTTGTCGGATCATTTGAATCTCTTCCGTAGTCATGAATACCAATTCTGATCCCAAAAGTGTTGCTTCTCCCACCTCATCCTAGCATACTAGAAAATGAAACTTTCGTCATACAACGCCTCGAATGGAGCCATGCCTATACTTGCTTGATAATTTTTGTTGTAGGAGAACTCCACCAATGGCAAGTACTTGTCCCAACTTCCTTTGAAATCTAGTACGCAGAGTCTCAATAGATCTTTAAGAGTTTGAATAGTCCTTTCCGATTGTCCATCCTTCTGAGGCTGATATGCATAACTGAATCGTAAATCAGTGCCCATAGCTTTCTGCAAGCTGACCCAAAATCGTGAAGTGAATCTTGGGTCTCGAACAGAAACTATGGATACTGGCATACCGTGCAGTCTTATAATTTCATTTATATACATACGAGTAAGACGTTCAGGTGAATAAGTTTCTCGTATAGGCAAGAAATGAGCATACTTTGTTAATCTATGGACAATAACCCAAATTGCATATATGCATTGAAAAAACATGGGAAGACCCATAACAAAATCTATGTTGATGTGTTCCCACTTCAAATCTGGAATTTTAAATGGTTGCAATGGACCTTTTGGCACTCGATGTTCTGCCTTGACACGTTGACACGTTAAACACCTTGAGATAAACTCTGCGATCTCTCTCTTCATATTGCTCCACCAAAATGTATGTCGAAGATCACGATAAATTTTGGTACTTCCAGGATGGATTGCAAACGGTGTGTTGTGTGCCTCCATCATGATTTTATACTTCAAATCAGATTTGTTAGGAACACAAAGTCTTGAGTTGACTCGAAGTATTCTCTCTTCGTCGATTATTGCTTCTAGAATAGCACCTTCTTGTACTTTCTTTCTCATATTCATCATCTCCGAGTCTGTAGCTTGAGCAGCTTTAACTTTATCAATTAAAGTTGGTTTTACTCCTATATTTGACATCATCATGTGGGTCCTTGGAGTCTTTACCTCTATCTCCATCCTTTGTAAATCATACAAAATGGGTCTTTGTGTTGACAATATCGCACTCGTACCCGCATACGATCTTCTACTCAATGCGTCAGCTACCACGTTCGCTTTTTTAGGATGGTATTCAATGGTATGGTCATAATCTTTCAATAGCTTGATCCAACGTCGTTGCCGTATGTTGAGTTCCTTTTGGGTGAAAAATTATTTAAGGCTCTTATGATCTGTATATATCTCCACTTTCTCCCCATACAGGTAGTATCTCCAGATCTTTAATATGAAAACGACTGCTGCCAACTCTAGATCATGAGTAGGATAATTTCTCTCATATTCTTTGAGTTATCGAGAGGCATAAGCTATGACTTTCCCATATTGCATGAGAACACAACCTAGACCTCTACCTGAAGCATCGATGTAGATGACAAATCCCTCTGAACCTGATGGTATTATCAGAATAGGTGTTGAAATGAGACTCCTCTTGAGTTCTTGGAAGCTCTTCTCATATTCCTCGCTCCATTCAAATTTAGTGTCTTTTTGAGTTAGCTGAGTTAATGGAATGGCGCTTCGAGAAAATTCTTCCACGAATCTCTGATAATAATCAGCTAAGCCCAGAAAGCTACGTATTTTGGTTACTGACTTAGGTTGCTCCTAACTTTTTATTGCTTCAATCTGTGTCAGGTCAACTGATATTCCATGTTTTGATATCACGTGCCCAAGGAATGCTACTTCCTCAAGCCAGAACTCGCATTTCTTCAACTTGGCATATAGCTTGTTTACACGAAGCTTTTGGAGTATCGGCCTCAAGTATTGCTCATGATTTACACAGTTTTTGGAGTAAATGAGGATGTCATCAATAAAGACAACCACAAAATAATCCAAATATTCCTTGAATAATCAGTTCATCATATCCATGAAGGCAGCAGGAGCATTAGTCAATCCAAAAGACATGACTAGGAATTCATAATTCTCGTATCGAGTTTTGAAAGTAGTTTTTAGAATGTCATCAGTTTTAATCTTTAACTGATGATACCCAAAATGAAGATCGATCTTTGAGAAGAATTTAGCACCTTGCAATTGGTCAAACAGGTCATCAATGCGAGGTAATGGGTACCTATTTTTTATGATGACATGGTTTAACTCACGATAGTTAATGCAGAGCCGCATACTCCCATCTTTCTTCTTTGCAAATAAAACAGGAGCACCCCAAGGAGATGTACTAGGACGAATGAAACCAATGTCTAACATTTCCTATAGTTGGGTTTTTAACTCCTGAAGTTTAATAGGAGCCATTCGATATGGAGTTTTGAAATGGGTTTTGTATTGGGTTCAAGGTCAATACAAAATTCGATTTCATGTTCTAGGGGTAGGCCAAGAAGTTCTTCGGGAAATACGTCAGGGAATTTATTAACAACAGAAATATCATTCAAATCTGACGTATTTTTGTTTAAATCAGTGAAATGGGCTAAGAAAGCTTGACATCTATTTTTTAATAAACGAATGGATTTATAGCTTAATATGACAGTTATTGACTTTAGTGGTTTGGTTGCTTGAATTCACATAACAGGTTGGTTAGGAATATGAAAACTAACGACGTTACGAAAATAATCACTTTTAGCATGATGAGTAGTTAACCAGTCGATTCCTAAAATCACATCAAATGCAAGTATTTTCAAAGAAATGAGATAAACAGGTAATGTGTGGGTGCCGATTTGAATCAAACAAGATTTATAAACTGTGGATGTAACGAAGGTTTTTCCTAAAAGAGATTCAACAGATAAGTCAAAGTCTAATTTCTCATGAGTCAAGTTCAAACGTTGAGCACAAATAGGTGAAATAAAAGAATGGGTAGAACGGATATCTAATAAGGTATAGACTTCACAAAAGTTTATGATTAGCTTACCCGTGATAACTTCGTTCGGGTTCCTCACTTTTTGGGAAGTCACAACAAAAGCTCTCCCCTAAACCACCAACTTTGACTTGTCCGTAGCCGCCTTTGGTGTCACCATTACAGCTGGACTTGACTTTGCTACAGGATAAAATCGAGCTATGTGATCATCCTTTCCACAACTGAAACACACCTTGGAATGTTGTGTATAGTTTGGACTGATGTGTCCCTCCTCTCCGCATCTGTAACATCTAACTGATGGTCATTCTCCTCCCCCTAGAAATGGGTGTTGGTGTTGGTGCTGCTGCCGATGTCTTTCCGTTGTCATTTTTGAATTTTTCCTATTTAAAGTTGTTTCCACTTGGTTCACTTCTCCTATTATCTGGGCCATGATTACCACCGAAGTGGTTACCATTTCTGGCATGATAATTTCATCCACGCTGGTTATCATTGTTTCGATGATTGTTGCCACTGGTATGACTATTATCGTGTTGTCGGTTGTCGTCTTTTGGTTGAAAAGTCTCATTATCTTGCTCCAATAATTGAGCCCTATTCATAATATTTGAATACAAATAAATTTTATGAGAAATGAGGTATTGACGAATTTTAGGTTTCAAATCTCTCAAAAACATTTGTGTTATTCGTTCCTCATTATCTACTAAATGGGATGCAAACCGGGATAATTCTACAAACTTGGCCTCGTATTGTGATACAGTCATATTGTTTTATTCCAGTTTGATGAATTCCACCTCTTTCATACGACGAATACTTTCTGGAAAAAAAATTTCGTTGAACAAATCTTGGAACTTCACCCAAGACATCTTAAGTGCGGAAAGATAAGTACATTTCACAGATTCCCACCAGTAATCTGTCTCTCCACACAACATAAAGGTGGCGAAGGGAACCTTTTACTCCTCTGTGCATCCCAGGACATCAAATATTTTAGTGATCTGCTTAATTGATCCATGTTTCTGCCTTGAGTGGCTCTGCCTTTCCCAAAAACTCCGGCGGTCCCAACTACTTGAATTGCTTGGCAGTGATCAGCCGTGAGTTACCATGTTTGCACCTGCATTTTGAACAGAAGTCTCTCTCGTTTGGTGTTGCATGAATTATAGAAAGCTCATAAACACCCCATCGTTCATCATTTGGTCGGTGTTGTTGTTTACAGGAGGATTATTGCCTTCCTGATGTACATTTTCCTGATTATTAATTAACAGTGTCTTAATGGACTCATGTGCTCCATTGCTTATCTCAAAATTTTTAGATGTCATTCTCAAATACTGCCACAAAACAAGGGTTAATTAAAGAAATTGACATATCACATATTATTCCTATATTCCGACCAACCAATTAAATAACCAATAAGCTTAGGTAGTACACACTAACGAAGGTTTTATTCATCTCTCCCCTCCCAGTTCTAATCCTAGTGATCATATCCCTAAGATCTTATACCAACAGTGAAGCCCCCAAAATAAGTCTACACAACTTATTCTGAGTCGCCAAATACATGGTATAGAATTCAAATAAAAATTTCATATTTACAATAATTAACTGTCGTGTAAAATACAACAAAACATAAGCTGTGAGTTTCAATACAAATATTGTCTCGTAGACAATATCCAAGCTCAAATGAAGTCTTTATTATAATTATTGTCACACTATTTTATAGAGTAGTGAGGACTACTATAGTAACCATCTTGGACCATCACTCCATTCCCCGACTAGTCCCAACTATATTCTCATTTTCTTAAGAGAATAATGAAAGAAAAGGGTGAGCTCAACTAGCCCAATAAAAAATATTATGACTAAGATAATTTAGAACAAATTCTCCTTAGTCCTCAACAGGAAAAAACCTGATAGAATACAATAGACAACAAATTTTTAATCAACAACTGCAGCGGAAATAGCAATCCATTACAAGAGTCAAGTAAGGCATGATGTCTACTATCTTCTATGATTTAAAAGTCCATCATCAATATTTTATCCCTGTAACACCAATCAATAATTATTTTAAACCAACGAATTATCTATGCACTACGGGCCAAAGATATTCGTTTGTATCATCAGTGGTCATGATCATGCCAAACACCTGTCCATCTATGCACTACGAGCCAAAGAGAACTTTCACCACAAACCTTTATCTGTAACATTAAAGGTCATAATTATACCAATACACAATTCCTGATCATAATCATACCAATCAACAATCTATCTTTGTACTACGGGCCAAAGATGACTTTCAAAACAATATAAGCATGAGGATGATGACAATGATATAAAGAGTGAATCAAGTGAAATCAAGGATAAATATTAGAGATTTATAATTTAATTTATCCAGAGTTTAAGAATGTCCAAATTGTCAACATGATCACCAATTGTGGAGTAAAATTTAAAAATGATATTCATGTATCAAAAATATTTTGGACAAAAAAGAAACTAATTTTATCGTGAATAGTGATAAGTAGGTTTTATACCTACTTATCCGGTATCTATTACTTAAATTAGTTGCTTAAACTTATGTTTCTTAGTTACTTTTCATGCATTTTGTGTTCATGTTGTAGGTTATATGTTTGGGAGCGGTGTGAGCGACTATTGGTAAGGAAAAGTAAGGAAATCGCAAAGAATTGGTAGGAAAACGCAAAGAAAAGCAATCTGGATATTGTTTGTGCTTTCATGTTCATTTCATGTTCTTGGCTTGGAACTTGGCTTACATTGTAGAGCGTCTTCGTAGCTTTCCAGAACATCTTGAATCATTCCAATCAGAGTTCAGATGCAAGAGTTATGACATTTGTACCAACGGACGTTGAATTTCGCTATTTTGGGTGGTCATTTTCATAGCAGTCACTTCCAGTCCAATTTCAACCTTCATCCGTTCGTTATTTCTCAAAACTTAAAGAATAAAAGTTGTAGAGCTCGTCGATATCTTCGATTTGATAGGTGGCAGGCCCCGTAACTCCTCTCGGATCAAAAGTTATGGCCATTTTACCAGAGGACACTGTAGTAGAAAAAATAATTAGCAGCTTGCACCCAAGCCGGGGCTTGCTCTTTTATGCCTTATACCCAAGCCGGGGCTTGGGGTCCAGAGTGCGAAATCAGTAGCATAGCAAGCCAGGGCTTGCTATTTACAAGGCAAATAGCAAGCTGGGGCTTGGGTATGCGCAGAAAGAGTAGATTTTGTCCGAATTTGAGTCCGATTACGATTGGTTCGAGCTGTTTGATTCAAGGACTTCCAAGAGGATTTAAATACATATAAAGAAACATATAAAAGGAGGAGAATGACAAGGATTATAGGGAGTTAGAGGAAGAATTCTATTAGATTAGATTAGATTAGATTGGGAAAAACCCTAGTTCTTATTAGATTTGGAGATTGAAGCAACTTGGAGACCATTGAAGATTCAAAGTAGGAGCAAGGAGAGAGCATCAAATCTACAGACAATAGATTATATCTTCTCATCTTCTTCTATCTTTGTCTTTTATTGTTTATTCAATTGTGGATTCTTAGTTTTAATTCAATGAGCTAATTCTTTGTTTGAGATTACAATGGATCTTATTGTGTAGTTTATTTTAATATGCTTCGTTATCAATTGTTATGTTCTATCGTGAGGATTGTCTATTGTGATTTGGACTTAATTGTTTAATTGATTGGCCATCAATTATCGTGATAATCTATATGAACTCGAGAGATGAAGTATAGATTTAGATCTGATTATGATATCATGTGTTCATGATTTTGTGAATAGCTTAAACTTGATGAGTGTTAAGGTAGAGATATGCTTGACATTGCATGTAATCGGATAGAGAACTTATTCTTAAACCTTCTTCAATTGTAATTCACATAGAGATATAGTGGGTTAGTTGATTAAGGTGTTTAACAGATTTCTATCTTAATTATGGATTGACGTTAATACGGTATTAGTGCATCGAGAGGTGGTTAATACTACTTTAGTGTTCTTGATTAACAATTCGGGATAGAGAATAATTGATGAGAAGTGTGTTAACTTAAATGAAGCAATAAGTGAAGTTGTGATCTTAAATCTCCATTGTCTTAATTTAATTACTGGAATTTAATAGTAGTTTAATTTATATAATTTGAAATTCATTCGTTTAAATAAGATTGAGTTGGCTACGGGTTAGTAATTGGTGATTTTTATTAACTAATTCTCTGTGGGAACGATACTCAACTTATCACTTTATTACTTGTTGACCGCGTATACTTGCGTGTTGTGCGTAACTAGATTTTACCCAACAAATAGTACCCCATAAATAGTACTTCGAGTGAATATATTAAAATTTAATAAGAAGGTTCAGACAAATATTTTAGTGAAACAATACTAGATGAAGAGCAAAAGTCAAGGATATTCTACTAATTTTAGGAATTTTCACCATTTAATAATAAGGTTATAGAAACAAACAATACTTTCGTACCATGATGGAGAAAATATGAAAGAAACGATATCCATTAACGAGTACAAAATAAATGATATCTCATACGAGTATAAAAGAATATACGAAACTGCAAATGAATTTTCATCCGTTATGCGGTAATCCGCGTAGACTGATCATTTTCACAATTTAATAAGGAATGAATACGAAGGGTTATTAACCAGGCATGCGGTAGTCTGTGTAGACATGTTATTCCCACATATTAATACGGAATAGAATGACAATCTTATAAGTTCGAAGAAAATAACATCATTTACCTTAGTAGGAGACTAAATCTGACTGGTATAGTGGAGATATTCTTGAGGAAATCTTTCACTATTAGCTACACTCAAAGTATTCATATACTAGAAAGAAATACGCACAATATTATATAAGAAGAATTTTCTGATTCTGGTGTGATTTTCATTTTTTAACTAAGCATCCTATTTATAGGAGAATGGCAGGGCACTATTTAATCACGGATGAACAGTCGAATTTCATACGAATTCACGGACGAAAATCTGATTTTTACTATTCATCACTATGCAATAAAATATTCTAATAAAATAAAAACTCTATATATATTATAATATATTCTTATTATATTCTAATAAAACAAATAACTTTACATATATTATAAAAAGTTTATGTTTTATATAAAAAGTTTTCTGTTTTATTACTATTATAATAATAATAAAACAAAACTAAGATAACTTTCTACCGACGGTTTGACAAATTGGCACATGGGGGTCCATGGAATAATAAGTCAAACTTACAACAAATACCTCATGACAAACCCCTCTATTTATATCAAAAATTAAATAAATATCTACCACAAATCACTTATCTTCAATCAACACATTTTTATTCTTTCAACAATTATTCATCATTAATATTATAACTCACAATATTGACAACCAGATCATTCCCAGGAAAGAGAGGGCTTTTCCGATAAGAATTTCTCCTTATTAGCGCGCAATTAAATAACCTAGCCCCTTTTCTCGACAGAACTTTCTAGACATTGTTAATAATGCAAATAATAATATGAATAATTATTTTGTGTCAATTATTAATTTAATAATATGAAATATTATGCAGATGATATTGTGACAATAATTAAATCAATAATATGAGATAATATGCAGCAACTACTGTAGCAATTATTGAATGAAACTGGGTGACTTCTTACGTAAGCATCAATAATATATTGTGCAATACTGTGTGCTACTGTGCAATACAGCAAACCACTGTGGAACAACGCGTATTACTATACTTTTATCACTGGATATTTCAACAGTTTAACGATAAAAGTCTTATCGTTACTTTATGAAAAGGTTATTTTTGTCACTTTCTATATCCGACAGTTATTCTTTTGTGGGATCCACCAATGATTCCGCCGTTGTACGAATATTCTCCGACAAAAAGAATTTCCCCGATCAAACGAATATTTTATGACAACTTGCTTACTTTGTAAAATTTGCACATATCACCTATAACTATAGCATTATATCAAATTAACAACTTACTATTCAAAATAATATTTAGAGAAAATTAAATTTTTATTCATAAAAGTTGGGGTCTTACAACCGCGCTGCAGCGCAAAGTTCGATTTTGCTAATTTTTGCCCAAAAAATTATTTCAAACACATATCAACATGCATATTAAATCTAAAAAATTAATTATTCGCATATGGATGACTCTGATACCACTGTTGGTTTGCAGAAACAATATCAAAGTATACAATCGAATTGTAACGCAACGAAAAACATAAAATAAAAGCAATTTAAAATTTTTCTGCAATCCCATGAATCACCTTATGAAACATCATTAATTGATGAAGGATAAAAGATATACCTTTAATTAGACTGCAAACACGGTAGCTGCTCATGGGGTTGGTCTCAAGCCGGGCCGACTTGCCCACGGGCCGTGTTGTGAAATTGCAGCTTTTTAGCCCAGAAAATGCATGCCATTTTGTTTCTACCCATTTTGGGCTTTACCATTTGGTGGCCCGTGACTTCTTTTCTTTTTAAAATAAAATGTTGTTATTTGTGGATTGTGAGGCTTGAACACAAGACTTGTAATTAAATAAATAAGAGTTCAAACCAACTGAATTACAACAACTATTTATTTTTAATGCAATCTTCAACAATAGAGATTGAAAATAATTTAATAAATAATGGTGTCTTCTTCAGGAGTAAAAGATCCATACGTAATGTCTGGCCATAGATAATTTAGCAACCTTAGATAATATAATTATAAAAGTTTAAAATTATCTATATATTAGTATTAATTACAGTATTTATTATTTTTAAAAGTTAAATAAATTATATTAATTTTAAAAAATCAAATTTGATTATATACTTTGAAAGTAATTTATAATACTATTAAAATTTTAATTGATTGAGATATGTAGTTAATGTAGGTAATTAGAATTATTGTTTATTATAAATTATTTTATTATTTTTAATATTTATTATTATTACTATTTTTAGTGTAACAAGATTTTGCAAAAAAAAATAAAGAAAGAAATCCACGGACCGGGCCGGGCCGGACCAACCAAGACCACAGGCCTCAAATTATCATCTCGCCAAAACCCGGATCATTTTGCCCCGCCCCGTCCCGCCCCGCCCCGCCCGTTTGCCACCTCTACCTTTAATTACTCCAGCAGGCGTACTTGGACTTGCCTGTTTCAACACAAATCTCAAGTGTTTCAGTTGATTAAAAGCTTTCTTCCCCATGTCAATACACAGTTTAGTTGTCAAGTAAAAGTTCTTAGAACTGACAATGGTACTAAAGAAATTTTCCCTCTTTTGCTTGTTTAACTGCAACTTATACCATAAGTATTGGTTTGATATTTCTTAGTTCTAAGGTATAACATATAAATGAAAAGTATTTTCTTTTGAGAACTATAAATGAAAATTATTTTGTTGTGGACTATATGTAACTTAAATAAAAATAAAATCTTATCACTCTTTAATGTCGAACATTAAAATAAAATACTTTTAATTTCACTACGAATCCAATTTAAAAATAAATTTTATGATTTAAATGGGTGTTTATATAAAAGTCGGCATAAAAATATAGGGTATAAAATTGTATTTATATTTCTTATTCAAATAATATTAACTATATCTTAATTTTTATTCTTAATTAATTTGGCCCCTCCCGACTCAAAATCAAAATCAAAATCAAAATCCTAGTGCCGCAATTGCTTGAAAGATTGTAATATGTTCAAAAAAAAAATTCCGTTTTTTTTATTTTGTATCATTTAGTGAATACATGGGAAAAAATAAACACACTTTTATAAGTAGTCGTGTTATTATCAAGATGTACGATTGATATGTCATTTTCTTTTAGGGAGCACTATTTTTATATGAATTTTTAATATTTTTATATAATTTTCTCTCATATAAAAGTGAGACTCAATATCTTCTCATGTGAGAGAAGACTGTGTAAAAATATCAAAAATACACATGAAAATATCAATTTCCTTCTTTTAATAAGTTGTTGATAGATAAATATATTTTTGCCCACTTTTTGTAAAATTTTATGGCTTCGCTATGGTTACAAACCATTAAATTTAATTAATTTTAGACCTAATGGCGTATCCCTAATTACTTTTTTTTTTGAAGGATCGCATTATGTATTATGCATTAAGCAATTATGAATGGTATCAAAATATATACTGGTATAAAAGAAAAGTGAAATTATTAAAATTGCCAATAAAAAAATAAATATAATATTCAAGATGTAAATTTCTGTATATAACCGCTTTAAAATTAAATAAAAACACAAAATTAATAAGAAATTTGTCCAACTTATTCGCCCATCCTACAAAAATTTCGTTTGACCAATTAAACTTTGTCAAATTTTCTGACATATAATACCTTTAATTCACCAATAGGAAATGATGCAAAGTGTGTGTATGTATATATATATATATATATATATATATATATATATATATATATATATATATATATAGGATCCAGGATCTTTGTTTCATCCCTTATCCAACTCACACTAACTCACCCCTCTTAAATAATTTGCCGGACTTAATAAATCTGGTTCGATCATACAACCGTCGTCTATACTTTTAATGACGCTTATATGTTATTTAAGGAAGAATGCTAGATAAAGGGAATAACGACTTCGATTCATTGTCTCTCTCTCTATATATATATATATATAGGGGCGGATCCAAATCCAGGACTCTGATTTTGTTAAAGTTAGGACTTTTTTTTTTTTTTTATATATATATATATATATATATATATATATATATATATATATATATATATATATATCGCTGTATCTTGGGTGGTCATTGCATGCATGACCTCCTTTAGCAACAATGTCGTCGTTAAACCTCGCTTATAAGGTATAAGTGCAGAACCTGACTATAGCGACGACTGAAGTTATAATGACGGTTCAAACCCTATAACGATCGATTTAATGCAGTTTTGTTGTTGTTAAAGGTGGTCACGTCATTGACCACCCATAAAAAACTCTCTATATATATATATTCCATATATTCTTAAGAAACTTGACCATATTAGTTGTAAAGTTAAAAATTTCCTTTTATTCCAAATCAATACACACACGCCATTTTAAAGTATGGTAAGTGCCTAAAAGTCCATGAAATTATATAAAAAAGTTGAAAACATAATGAATCTTTTCAACGACTTTGAGTCGGGAGAAGCTCATTTTAGTCTCCTACATATATTTGAGAACAATTGAGTGAAAGAAAGATGCATATAGATTTCCATGAGAAACCATCATATATATATATATATATAGCTTTATTTCCCTTTGTTTAGTATGTTCCATTCTTTGTTATATTCTCACTATATTTTGTTGTCTCTTTTCCTAAATTTCATTCTTCTACTAATTCTCTTCTATTAAAGTTGGAAATGACAGTAGTAGAGAAATGGTCCCACACATCTTGTGGGGTATATGTAAAGCAATCATATCTTATTATTATTATTATTATTATTATTATTATTATTATTATTATTATTATTATTATTATTATTATTTATTATTATTTTATTTTTTTGAGGAGGAATGAGTCCAACCATGAATCTCATTGAACTTGTGATTCTTGATTGATCTTGTGATTTTTTTTTGAAAATCAATGTGGTTAATGGGCTTTGACATCAAATTGGGCTACATGGTCCAATGTAAACAAAAGGCCTAAATTTCTTAGGTTGGTATGGACAGTTCTAAATGAAAAGCTCAGTTGGCCTTTCTAAATTACTAATGAGAATTGACAATTGATTATACAGCCCAAGTCTCTTTTCATGTAAATCCAAAGTTGGACCTCTTTTTATTGAAGAGCTTCGTGATTCCGCACTCCAATTTGAATGTCAAGTTTTTTATATAGGAAGATGATTTTTCAAAAAAAACAATATGAAATAAGGTTTGGATAATAAAATAAAATAGCAAAAAGGATTTTTTTTTTTTTTTTGTTGTTGGTTAGGAATATTAATGAATTAAATAAAAACAGAAATTTCGGAGTTTACAAGCTTTAGTAGCAAGGTCATGCGCCTACAAAACAACATTCTTTATATACGTTATAAATACTATGTGGCACACATTATATGTGTGCAATTGAGAAATAAAATAAAATATTTGGATAAAACTTGAAAAGGAGTAAAGAAGAGAGAAAATAAGGATAGAAAATGGAAGATAAAAAATAGGGAAAGAAAGTGGGAGAGAGAAAAGAAACAAGTAAATTTGTTTTTATTCTAAGATGTGATACTACGAGATTCGTCTTATAAAATAGAAAGATAGATATATTACAAATTGAGTGTTTTAAAACTTGGATCGGATCGGTAAAAACCAGAATTGGTTCATTTTTCGATTCGGTTTGGACCAATGATTCGGTTTTGGTCAAAATTCGGATTGGCCCGTTGACCATCGGTTCAACCAATGGTCCAACCGGTAAACCCGATTAATTAGTCGATTGACCGGTTTTTTTTTTTATCAAAAAAAAATTAATATTAAAATTAACTACTTTTATTAATATTGTAACTCATATTTATTATGTTTTAGTTCATAAAAATGAGATTTTTTAAAAATTTATTAATTACTAATAATATACTCCCTCCGTCCCAGGATAAAAGTTTTGGTGGAGTTTTCACGCATATTAAGAAGATGAATGAAATGATAAAATTGCTCATAATAATATCATTAAATATGGAGAGAGAATTAGAATAAGAAAAGTATGAGATATTTAATGCTACGGGTATAATAGGAAAATATGTGTAAAAGTTTGGTTATTAAAGAAAAATGGACATTTAACATGGGACTACCCAAAATAGTAATAAGGACTTTTATCATGGGACGGAGGGAGAATATTTTTATATATTAATGATGTTACTGAATCAATAACAGTTCGACCACTGATTGGACCAATGAACGATATCTTTTCCGATTCAATTAACAATATGGTTTTAAAAACCTTGTTACAAACATTAAAATGAGATTTGGCATGTGGATTCTGATTCTCTGAAGAAGATAAACAAAATGCCAAGAGTCCATGCGAACACGTGTTATTTGCCATCCATTAGTAGGGATGTTAGTCGAGAAGAGTAGCTCGATACTCGACTCGAGATCGGTTCGAAAATATGATCTAAAACTCGAATTCGAAGTTGATTCGAGTCGAATATGATTCATACTCATTTTCTGTTTAATGATACATGAGTCGAATTTGAGTATATCAGTATTCGCTCAGATTAGAGTTCGAGTATTTCATTTTTTCTCGAACCATACTCGATACTTGCTCGATGGATCATATTCGAATACTGATCTGATCCATACTAATAAGCTAAATATGTGATATTTGTATCAATCTTTATAATTTATAAAGTATAGTATTAAATTGTGTAAACTTGTACTTAAATAAATCACTGAATTGATTGTCAATTCGTATTACATTCTTTGTAATTTCTTTACATAAATAAAAGTAAAAAACTTTTATATATAAACATTTGTTCAATAATCAATTTAGTATGTAGTGGTTCAGTATTAAGCGAAATGGTTCACATTCGAAACTCGATTTGAAGGTTCATGAGTAACTCATTTTGTAAACGAAATGAAAGACTTACGGTAAAGAGTCCGAATAATGATCCGAGTCGAATCTGACGCAAAATTAGAAATTCCTTATCGAATTCGAGCTCAATTTTTTTGAATCGAGCCGAATCTGTGCATTAGAGTGTTCGCTGAAATTTGACTCGTTTTCACCCCTATCCATTAGCTAATTCCCGTTGCAAACTCTTATGATACGTTTAGATTGGAGTAATAAAGATGGGAATAGAATTGACATATTTTTATGGAATAAAAAAAATTGTGTTTAATTCCTTGGGAGAGGAAAAAAAAAGCATATAAAATAACTTATTCTACTTTTCATTCCAGTCCTTCAATACGTTCAATACGTACGTTTATTAAGAATAGCTGAAGCTTCAATCTGTTGTCATTGGAAGGAAGAAAAAGAAAAGACTGATGCAGGAAAGAGAAAGTTGAAATATGAAAAACACCTGCAGCCACAATATTCTGGCGAAATCCACAAGATTTCAAGCAAAATATTAACCATTTATATTCTGAATGGAGGGACATAGATGAAATCACTATTTGCATATCACACCCTGTAATACCAAGAATTTCAAATTTTTTGGATAAAAAGCACTTTTATCCCATTATGGTTGTATTATTTTAAGCAATTAGTCATTGTGCTTTTAAAATATTCAATTGACCCACTATGTTTTTTAAAAATATACAATCAAGCCATTCCGTCCAATTTCTTGGACGGACGTTAAATAATTACACACGTGGCATTGAAAAAATAACAAAAAATCATTATTTTCTGATGTGGCAAGCCAGTCAGCCTAATTCTTAATACTATTGAGCCACTGCACTTTAAAAAAAATGCAATTGGCCCACTGTGATTTTAAAAATATTTTTATGTTTTATTTTCTTTCTTTTTCTTTACCTAAATATTTATAATATGTATAATATTAATAAAAATTAATATTATAATATTTATAATATGTGTGTTTTATTTTAAAAATAAAAATAAAAATACTTTTATGTTTTAAAATACTTATAAAATTTTTAAAATAAAAATATTTTTATGTTTTTTCTTTTCTTTACCTAAATATTTATAATTTGTATAATATTAATAAAAATTAATGTTATAATATTTATAATATGTATGTTTTATTTTAAAAACAAAAATAAAAATACTTTTATGTTTTAAAATACTTATAAAAATTTTAAAATAAAAATATTTTTATGTTTTATTTTCTTTCTTTTTTTTTACCTAAATATTTATAATATGTATATTATTAATAAAAATTAATATTATAATATTTATAATGTGTATGCTTTATTTTAAAAATAAAAATAAAAATCATTTTATGTTTTAAAATACGATGGCTGCAGAGGAAGAGGGAGGGGAGAGTAGCAGTGACTCTAAATTGGGGAATGGGTTTTCAAGATCAACAGAGCAGGCCAACTGGTCAACAAATTTCCACAGAGATCTAATGGCTGGGGCGGTGATGGGTGGTATGGTTCACACCATTGTTGCTCCAATCGAGAGGGCTAAGCTTCTTTTACAGACCGAGAGAGTAATGTTGCCATTCTTTCTGGCCCACATAAGAAATTCAAGAGAATGTTTGATTGTATTGTCCGTACAGTTAGAGAAGAAGGCATTCTCTCTCTTTGGAGAGGCAATGGTAGCAGTGTTCTTCGGTATTACCCTTTAGTTGCCCTGAATTTCTCTCTCAAAGTATGTATCTATTTATGTACGGATTGGATTAAGGAAAGAACTCAGATCGGATTCCGACTGAAATGAGCGTTTGGGAGATTTTCTGGGTCACGAAGTCGGATTTACCAATGCCGGTGAAGAAAATGGTTTCAATTTTGGTGAGGAAGAAGATGAAGAGTAGGGTTTGATTTTGAATTAATTAAGAAAAAAATGAGGATAATCAATGATTTTATTTTATTAGGAAGAAGATGTATTTTGCCACATAATCAATGATTTTATTTTTTTGTTGCCACATCAGAAAATAATGATTTTTTTATTTTTTTTCAATGTCACGTGTGTAATTATTTAACGTCCGTCTAAAAAATTGGACGGAATGGTTTGATTGTATATTTTTAAAAAGTATAATGAGTCAATTGAATATTTTAAAAGTACAGTGACTAATTACTTAAAATACTAAAATCACAGTCTAGTAAAAGTATTTTTTGCCAAATATTTTGGTATTAAATATATAACTCAACGACATGTACATTTAAGATCCCGAGCATTAAACAGCATGAATCAAGTGTATTTAGGACACAAACATAAATCAATGGAGAAGAAACAATAAAGTAACTACCAGATCATTGCTGAACTTTTATTCAAGTAGTCAACGGCACATGCACAGCCATTGCTACAAAAAGAATAAAGAACCACTAACAAGGGAAGCAGCAGACAATTGACGCTAAATGTGAGAGGCTAATGGGAATACCCAAATTACCTAACAAGAATTGATTAACTGTTAAAAAAATAAGAGAAGCAAATTTACATGGAAAGAAGCCCCTAACCCAACATCTATTTTCTACTACTTGCAGGAAGAAGAAGGATTCTTCTGCCAAAGACGAAATGCTCCTCGGCCTTGAGAACCCACCGTGCTAATTGCCCCAATTTTGAGGCCTGCACAAAGAATATAACTTCTTTCATCTAAAGCTGGTTAATTTTTGTTGCTGCTTCCAGAATTAAATCGTGTAATTTATCCTCTGTTGTTAGAATCCCCATTAAAGAAATTAAAGTTAGCAAAGTCGAGCTCAAGAAGATAATTCAGATGCTGGTTGAATTATCTTTCAATCCAACCGCTCTCATACCCCAAAAAATGAGGGGCCTCTAATTTTAAGACGCTTAGGGGCAATCTCTATGGGGGATGGCTCCCTAATGCCTTTTATCAATTCGTGCCGGATCCTGTCATCTTTCTGGTGTTCTCTATGTTTACTCACCGCTTCTTCATGTGCCATTTTCTTGTTCTTAATGGAGATGGGAAGCATGGTTCCTTTAGCAAATCTGTCCCACAAAGTACTATCAGGAGTTTCTTTCGAATGGGTTGTAATTAGACTAGAATTATTGCCTGAATATTCAGGTGTGGTACACTCGGATGATGGTACTTGCCCACACCTTCCGTTAGGTTGAAGCTTCTTTAGTCGCTTAAGCCCCTGCGAGAACAAATATGACAAAGATTTGTAACTTAGAAGGAACCTATTATTGAAATTTCAGACGTCAACAACACAATCAGGTAATCAGAGAGCAAGTAGAACCAATATCAGAATATAAATCACAACCCAGAAGTGACTGAATATAAATCATTTTTGTTTTCGGCTCGACCAATATGGTTTATGGTCTCCACCGTCTTGGCCCAAAAGGTTATCCTAAATAAACTTACTCCCCATAAACATATGTCTGACTATTCAATTATCAAAACCAGGAGCTCAAATCACGTCTGATGTTTCTTCGTGTTACAGTGCCTTAAGACTCATTACAGGTTTAACAGATAGCAACACAATAATTTCATTTTCATACAAGTGATATACTCAATAAAGAAAGGTAAAGTAACCAGAACCCAACCATAGAACTTCTATTATATGCAATGGTGCTCACTCCGCTCCAAAATATAAGATCATTATTGACTTTTTTAACGTCAACTCAAGATATTTCCAAATTCAAAATTGACATGAATTCTTTTAGTTTTAGTCAATACAACTATGAATGTTGTGAACTATCCAAAAAATACTACTAATTGTAAGATTTATTAGTTCATGATTTTTAATGAATCATCTCAATTTTGAGTTTGAAAAATGATTCAAATTGACTTTAATAAGTCAAACAATCTTATAATTTGGAATGGAGGGAGTATATTGCAATTGCACTAATAGGTAGAATCAGAATATAAATGTCAAAAATAAAAATTGGAAAAGGAATGCCTTGGTTGGCAGACAGAGAAGCTAGTGACCACACCATATGACCATAAATAGACAACCTAGAATCCCAGTCTTTCCAAAAGTCAAACTATGGTCCTTAGTATACTACTCAGCACTTGTCATTAAAAGTTCTGGTAGTAAGAGATTGTACCACTGAGGATTTTTAAATTCCCCCACAAAGAAATGGAACAATATTGTTCATTCTCGATACTGTGATCTAACTTGTCTGGTAAAATAAGGATAGGAATGCAAGAGTGCAACAACAATAAAAGCCGGTACAAGCTTTGCTGTTTTAGAGCAATACTCCTACAACATTCAAGACCATATCTCGTGTTACAACTTGTGTTTTATTTTTTCCTCTCTTTACATTCTTTTGCTAGCAGTCTGGTCTGGTCAAAGTACCTAAAATTGCAAACTAAAAATATCTATATTCTAGTCTTCTAGGTTAATTATGATAACTGTTTCATTATTGTACAGCAATCTTCATTAGAGTTTTCCTACTAGTGAATCAGTTTCTTTCCTCGATGAGAGTAGATCTAGCTTGCATATACTCAGATGGCACTCATCTTGGTGTCAATTTGAATATCATTTTACTCGTCCAAAAATCGGGACTAGAGGTAGTCGTAGGTAATAACCATCAACTACATAACCCAACAAAGAGAGACTTTTTTTTTTTGATAGGTAAGTTTTGGTCCCAAGTATATGGGGATTGGAAACAGACATTGAGCCATGAGGTTATTCCTCAGGCCTGTGCCGTTTCTTCTGCCCCTTGGGGTTCCAACAACGAGAAACTTTAGTATGCTCTTAGAACAGACTGCAATCTTTGTTACTTGATTATATCAAGATTTTGTCTCCAGTACAAAATACAAAATTACGCAGAGCAAAAACGTGTGAATCCATAATTTTTATAAGGTAACGACGACAAGGTTGTTTCCATAATCATTGCGATTAAAAGTATATTTTAGAAGGGTAACATTTAGTCCAATGACTAGTCCACAATCAATCTTTGAAACAAAATGAGTTCATGGTTTCTAGATTGCATTATCTTTTCAAAGAAGTTGTACAAATTCAAGTCTGAAACATGAATACATGATGTCCAAGTGATATTTAGAAGTTTGACAAGTACTGAGTACACAAACATGCGAGTACACTATTGTGAAATTAATAAAATGTGATAGAAAGAACGAGAACGTAATCATGTAGTACAAATGAAAAATATATAACTGTCAATGGTACCTGATGTTCCGAATTCAGAGAGATATCTTCATTCACATTTCCGTTCTCCAATTTTGCAGAAGAACGACGTTTAACCCTGAATATCTCCGATTCAGAATCGTCACTTTCCTGATCGACAATAGGTCTGACCTTGGATACATGAATATTGCCTTGGCGGGAAACCCAACGTTCATCAGTCAAAGAGGAGACTGAAGCTTCATGATTGTGACGAGGTGCTTCGTCAGATGAGTGTGGAGATACCAGCTTTCCTAAGCTATAGCTATCATGCCCCTGTACCTTCTAAAAAGATGTAGAGTTTAGAACTTAACATAAACCCAATATACTTTTTTTCTAAATAGGTACTTAAAACTCTTTACACAAGCTTCATTTAACTATAAAATGGTCACAAAAGAACATGAAAGGAAACCACAAAGAGTATAGTGAGCAAAATCTTACTTTTTGAGATGCAGAGAAGTTTTCAAGGGGTTCCATCAAAGAATAAGGATTTGATGCAGCAGATGAAGCACGAGAAAGGGAAACATCAGACACTTCTCTCCTACGACTTTCTGTGCCACTGCACAACATAGACAGTTGGGGAGAACTATTACATGCTGGCTCTTGTGTCTGATCATTAGCTTTGGGAATTTCTGAATATAAATCAAAGTTTATTTTGCAATAGGGAGTGTATCCATTCTCTTCTGCTCTTGGAAACATCTTATATAGCAGATACATGTCGTCACCTTTTCTACAGTGACGTTGTACTTCAAGTAATACAATCTCCTCCTGCTCAAACTTTTTGGCTGCAGCTTCCATATCTGAGATATTCTCCCTTACGAAGAGTGTTTGATGGGCACCACAAGGTAAGTCAGGCGACTTCATATCTGGATTGGACAATCATGATAACAAAAGTTATTCAGCAAATGATAACTACATAAAAGACGTGCAAATCAAATCAACTAAGGATTGATATAGAATCACAGACCGTGGCGAAGGCAAACAGGATGCAAGTTGCAACTGCAATTAAGATATGCTAAATAACAATCGCGTTTGCAGATGCTGCAGAGAATAGTTCCGTATGGATTTGGAGAAACAACAGTGCATGCTCTTGATTTTATTAGACACCAACGAGCGCGATGTTGGAATCGCATCAAATTTACAAAAGAAGCCTTAACACTAAGGTGAGAAATCAAATCTGCAGAAGAATAATCTGGATCATCAAGTTCCAAACTCATATATAGCATCATTGCTTCTTTGCAGAGCAGCTCCTCATGAGGAAGCAGTGGCATCCTGTTAAGAAGTGCATAATCTGATTGGCTAGCGATTGATCCCAAAGGGAACCAATCACCAATTGCAAAGTTCACAGCCTCGCCACAATTGAAACCTGAGAAATAAACAAATTGAAATCTCAAAGTCACCCAAGAGAATAATAGAAGTCAAAAAGAAGGAAAAAAATTATAAATAATAGTAGGAAAATATTAATACTATTTGTCCATTTTCTTTTTCTAGGAAATCCTGAAAATGCAAGTCCACTTCCAAAATCAATATACCAAATCTCATTGTATTTAAGCAAGTTGAAATATTAGTCATTAATTATATTAAAATCAATTTTTTTAACTTTTTATAAGTGGGCCTCATTTTGAAAAAGATGGAATATAAGAAATAAATATTTTGTTTCTTATTTCTTATAACAGGGAATGATTGAAAGACTTACCATGACTAAATCCTGAATGATATGCTCTAGGAAATGTTATTATAAATTCTCCAGGCTTCTGCACAGCTTTGTAAACTGGTACATTATGTTCTAACAGAATACTAGGAGGAAACAATGTAGTCTTCCCCAAAAGCACATCAAAAGCTCCATCCTCTCCATTAGTTGATAGAATATCATGGGCATACACATGCTCCCGGACCACATTCTCAAAATCCAAAGCTGCATGACCAGGAATGCCATACCAAGTTTTTGCTGCCCCACAGTGATGATAGTTGATACTGCACATAGAAAAGATAACATAATATATATGAGATGATGGTCAACGCATGCCTAGGACTACACCCCACACTAAAAGTTGGTTTGAATAAGATAATACCTATACAAGTAATGATCTTCCACGTGCCAAGCAAACATACTAAATAGCATCCCAATATAGAGCATTGGCTCAGTAACTCCCTGAAATAATCCTCACGATGAGTACCACATGGTTGTAAAGAAAAAATGAAAAATAAATTATAATCGGAAAGGAAAAAGTTATCTAATTACCGGAATAACTGTTTCAAGCAGTCGCAAAATAGACTTGGCCAGCCGAGATAGTTTCTGAAACCACAGATTAGGAATGCATAACACCATCAGTTGATAGATAAAATAAGATGGAAGTAAAAGAAATGCAAAGGGCTCGGTCCAATGGTAATCCTCACTCCTTGCTTACCAAGAGAGTGAGGGATCAAACCCTCTCAACAGTATAGGTCTCAGTACAGTGTCATTTAAATGGAGAAACTAGGTGGGGTGGGCTGTTTAAATGTAACCAAAAACAAAGCAAAAAAACAGGGCAATAGAATCAGAAGTTTATGATTTGATGCTGAACAAAGACGAGCATTATTTATTACTCAGAGTCTCAGACTGATTGTGTATCACTTGACAAGGAAGGGGGGGGAGAAGTGAGTACAATTTTTTCAAGGGAGAAAAAGGAGTTAATGCAGAATATATGTTATGGGAAATAGAATTTAAAGTTTAGTGAGGAATAAAACGTGGAACTAAGAACAAAAAATATAAAAGAACAAGTTTAAACAAACAATGCATCCAGGAGAAATGTTTACGAGCAGAGACCAGTTTAACAATCAATAAGACAAATTTTTAAGAAATAGTACACAAGGAAGCATCGTAATAAAGATGCCAAACATTAGCACCTGAGATCCTTCAACTATACATTTATAAATAACTACTGGTGAAAAGGGATAATAATAGATTGAGACCAGACAAATTTTTTTCCTACCTAAAATACCCCAGGTCACATACTGAATTCACAGGAAATCCACCACAATACAGATACAGATAATGCGAAAATAATTGTAACGAGAACAAACCTTAAGGTTCCATTTGCTTTTGCCAAGTTCATCGCCGGGAGAAGATGAAAACGCACTACCATCAACATCGCATGCATATTCAACACTTTCTGTCTTCCCACATGCTATTTCATGCCAAAATTCTTTTTCCAAGTATGTGGTAGGAAGACATCCGGTACTATAATATCGACGAGCAAAAACCTTGTTCGCCATTTTCTCAAAATCACGAAATGTATAATTCCTGAAGGACCATTACCATATCAAAGCCTGAAGAAATAAGAAGCTATTGAAAGATTTAAGATATCAATTTTGTATTTAAACTCACCTTCCACTCATGAAAAAAGTAACTCTATCATCACTATCCCACTCAGTAAGACGAAAGGGTTGTACTCTAGTGGTAAACTTGAAACCTACTTTTTCTTTCATCAACACGACACCAGCAGGAACAGATGCATTCAGGGGGGATACAATCTTGCACATACCTGAAAATTGGAAGCGCAGGTTCCAACAGAAAAATATCACAAGTTTAGTTCAAGCAAAAGCAAAAACTTTAAACATTTAGCAAAATATATTAAACTGATGGATAAAGGGAAGCTCTAAAAAAATTTGGGGGGGGGGGGGGTGGAATCTCCAAAATGTGGAAGCAATCATATATTATTAGCAACAAAGACTAAGAAAAAGTTGAACGCAATGTAATGACAAAAGTGTTCCAAGCTACTAATATTGTTGTTGGAACATAAACCAACCAACACAAGGACTGTTCAATGTGCAGGAGTATGATGAGCAAGGAGAATAACCAATGTGATTCGCTGATTTAGTATAACACTTCAACTAAAAAAAACTCCCAACATGCAGGATATGCAGAAGTACAAAATAGATTATTAGAAACATGAAAGAATTTAAGAGAGTGAGAAATCGACTAAAGTAATCATCATTACATTTACCTTACAAATATTGTAGAATTGAAGTTTACTAATTTGAACATCATTTGCCATCTTAAGTTATTTAAGGGCTAGTAACAGACAAACAGCATGGTGTATGAGGAGGGTGACTATGTAACCTTCAACAAGATGGATTGGATGTATTATACAGTATGCTTGAATAAAAACAATTGTGGAAGTTCTGAAAAATCCCCCTAATCCCCAGGGAAGTCAACACAATCTAAGAATAAATGATAAATCCCTACATTTCATTTTCTTAATACTTTTTTTAAAAAAAATTATGATAACAGATAAAAAGAAATGAGTTCATAGGTAACATAGTGAGCCATACAGTGCCTTAAAAACCACAAAGGTAAAATAAATGTGGACAAGTAGCAATCTTAATGCAGGGCTTGCTGATTATGACACATAACACTAGAGCAAAATGTGAAGTGCAAGGCCATTACCATATCTTGAAGCTTCTGGAGCTATCTTTTGAAGATAAACCAAAGGATCCTCAAACTCGTCTTTACTTGGAAAGTAAACAGGGCACTCTGGAATCTTATCCGTCCATTCAAGATCGGTTGTGTCAAACTTAGCAACCTTGCGCTTTGAGAATACATCCTTCCCATCTGAAGCATCACCAGGTCGATGAAATGCATTACCCAGTAATCCCATGCCACATGATGACGAAGCTCTTAAAACACCTGCTCCACTTCTAGTCATCATATCTGTGACATGTAACATATCATTAGCAGTTTCTGTTTTCATCCGCTGAAGCCTCTTTCGCTTCAGAAATTCCAATTTAGCCTCCCTTGAAAAACAAACCCTTCCTTCCACCTTTCAATAGCACAGATCAAACAGAACTCAGTTAAGAGGACAGAATCAGAAAATATATCCAGAATTGAAGGAAGAAAGAAAAAAGAACCCAATTCCTACACAAAGTATCAACCAAATTATTTTTTGGTTGGTCCATCTTTTCAATGGGATGAACCTTTTATGGCAACATTCTCCTTTGGCCTTGCTGGTTAAAATATCTTTCTTCCAGGTTAAAATTAAGGCAAACTACGCAAAGAGAAGGCCACCACCTATAGTGAGATGCACGCATCGAATTTGAAACCAGAAAACAAAAACACTATGCATAGAAATTTAATACTGCCACCAGCCTAATTAAAAAGACCATGTACAAATGGTACATAATTTAGAAGATAAATGAACATTACTTCAAGTAGCTTCCTATGAATCCTATTATAACCTTACAGAAAATAAAAGTAAGGTATTGTGACTTGTGAGGTCCCTAAAGTTTCAAATACATTTTTTTTACAATTTTCATATATAATGAAGGTAATATTATCAAATGGGAACAATTAATTTGGGACATCACAAATCAAAAGAGGGGTCAACTATATTGGCATGGAAGGTAACAGCAACCTATATTGGGATGGAAGGTGTATACCGTATAAGACTTTATAAACCTGTAACAGCAGCCTTTTTTTCTTTAAATTACAAGCAGATCAGAAAACAATTAAACAAAGCAACTCAAAAGTCTGATGGACAAAATTTCTAGGAAACTAACCCTAATAACTTAAGCAGTTAATGTAATTGAGCCCTAAGAAGCCAATGCTACCAAGAAAGCAGATCACTACAGCAGTAGAACAGCAACTGGAATGGGAACATAATTCGCAACTTCGTATGGAAAGGGTACAATGCTCAGTCAGAACGTAAGTAACTTTTTTAAATTATTATTTTTCAACATTTTGAAAGCATCTCTTAATAAGCATTCTTAATATGATGATTCGCCAAATCTTAAAAGATGGAGATTCGGGTGCGGAGGGATTCAGCGCATATTTTACTAACAAATATGCATATATTTGTGTTTTTTGTATGTGTGTGTGTATGAGATAAACATTCAACAAACTAGATACTGCAAGAGAAAAATGACAAGCATATAACAAAGTTTCATGTTTATATACACATGAAGTCAAACAAAAACGAAAATAAAAAGATAATTCAAAACACAGACGTTATAAAGGAGGAAAGAATCCCAGAGAAGTGCGGGCATACGGCAGTTCGCCGCCAGGATAATGAATACTCCCTGCTTCGTAGCTGCTGGGCAACAATTGTATTTACACAAAATAAAAGCATTACTTGATTGGCTTTTACTTTTAAAAATGCTTATTTAGTTACCAAAAAAGTAAAAACTCACAATTCTTATCACTCTTCTCTCTATAGTCTTATAATTTTAGTCTCCTCCGCGATTATTACGACAAAAAATGACTCCTTATTTCCCTCTCTTTCTCAGTCTATATTGGAATCCTTTGTTTCCTCTTTCTCCATATTTCCTTTCCCTTTCTCTCCCTTCTCCAAGAGTACTATATGCTTGAAAAAATTCTGCAGGTCAACCTAAAACAACGATGAGGTAGATACAATTGTGAATAATTCATCTCAGATTGTTATTTGTGAAAACAAAAGGATCAACCGGTTTTAAAATCCATTATCACACAGAAGAGGTACTGTATCAACTTGATAAGCATGTTTTTTCAACTTCGAGTTTGTGATAGTGGAACACCAAAATCAAGGTTCCAAATTGCAAAGGATCCACGATCCTGAATGAATGGTCCAGATGGAAAGTCTCTAATCAAGTAGCGAACTGAGGTAATTCAGTGAGATGGTCAAAGAAACGCTACACCGTTATTGGTTGAACTATAGTTCATCTTTATTGCTAAGTTTCTTTACCTTTTGGTGGGATTTTTCTTCCTCCTTATTGGGACGCTAGTTATTCCTGTTTTTGATGTTGACTAGAAATTCATTTATACCCATAATTATATCCCTCCAAAAGTGGGGCATTCATAAAAGAAAAGCGTAACAACCATTTTATTAAGAGTGCTAAGCACGGGATATAGAAATCCAAAGACAAACATTACAACAAGCCAAAGAAATTGGTCTCATTAATTATTACAGCTGAAGCAGCTAATCTTTTCGTACATTTTCCTAACAAAGTAAATATTTGTGCTAGAATGTGTGACCACTCTACTTACTGATAATACATGCATGTAAGATACCCCCACAATCCCATTTTTTGCAAACTATTTTTTTTGGCAAGTCTATTTTACTTTTTTTGGCGAGTCCAATTTACTTTTGTTGGCGAACTTGCAGAATCAAAACAAATTTCATACATATTTATTTAAATTACAACATTAGACATCTAAATGATTAAACTGAGGTAAGAAAAGAAAAAATAGATTCCCTACATATATTATCTTAAGCATTTAAGAACACCATATTTAAATACAACACAGCAGTGTTACAAAACAGTAAATCAGAGTGAATCCAAGCCTTAATTTCACCCTTCAGTAAATTCAACTTAGGTACGTGCAACAATTCTCCAACCATACAATACAATCCAACCATACAATACAATCATTGTATATCCAAACACAGAAGTATAATTACTTTCACAAAATTCTTGAGTAACTTAACACGACATATAAATAACAGTCTGGTTCACATACAATTTCGTTGACTACCACATACAATTTCGTTGACTAAACAATTTCGTTGACTAACACCTAAATGAGAAACACAATGAAAGTAAAAATTACATAACCCAGATTAGGTAAAATATGAAATCATGACCCCAAATTAAAAGGTTATATATCACTTAAAATTTAAAACAGAGAATTCTTCCATTTAGGGGACCGAAAATCAACCAGAGCTCTAGCAAAAAGAAATAAAAACTGTCCTCAATTAGCCACAGTTATCCACAATTTTTTCATATCCACAATTTTTTCATAACTATCCAGATTGATTTCTAAGATAACCAGGAAAAGAAATTAAAAAAATTCACACAAACTGAGATCCGAACAAGATGAACGTAGACCAACAATGCACCAACAATGTAATATTATAGTATATATTAATTTAAAAATCAATGTTCATACCATCTCATTCCGAATTTCTTCTCTACCGGTCCCCGTCGTTTCTCACTTCACTAAAACAAAACAAAACCGAAGAAACCATGAAATCAGCAAACAAAGCCCTAGATCACGATCTCGACCATTAATGACCACAAACATGCACTCAATTTCGCCACATTCTCGTGCACTACGTGGTACCGAGTCCGAATCAGAGATCGGAGATTCAACTGATCAAGTCACGACCACCGAGTAGACAGAAAATAAGAAACAAATCAACGAAACAGTAACAGTGCGGGCCAATTCCCCAGAGTTAGCCGGCGAACAAGCGGTCTTCCGGCGAGAATACGAGGTTTTCCGGTTGAAGAAGCGATAATGCCGAGATACCGGTGTAGAGAGAGAAAGTGCTAGAGAGAGAGAGAGGAATAGTAGTATAGAAGAAATCCACAATGATGGCTTTGGGAAAACCCAAAATGAAGAAAGGGATGGATAATTTATACTTTTTTTAATATATTTTACTGTAGAAATTATATTGTTTTTCCTTTTGGCAAATTTTTAAATTAAGTTTATTAATAAAATACTCGAAAAGGCAAAGAAGTGTGAAGGAAAGTGGTGGTTGTTAGGTTGGTTCAACGAAACGCCTGCCGGCCTATTAAACGTGTCGTTTAAACGCGTCGTTTCGATGCTCCACCAAATTCTATCCGGTTTGGTTCACCCATAATGTAATCTACTAATCTCCTACTATTATGAAGCAGCTGGCTCCCTTGAGGAGTTGACATTTGACATCATAGATAAATTTTTGTCACAATATTTTTTTCTCTTTTTTTTTTTAAATTTAATTATAATATTGTTTTATTTTTTGAATATTAATTTTTATATATTTTTATTTAATCTTCTAAATTTATAAAAAAAAAAGTACTGCATATTATTAAACATGTGCCGCATGTACGGCTGAATGCTTAGTTTTTTATATCCAAGAGCACTATTTTTATATGATTTTTTCTCACATAAAGATATGACCCGCTGTATGCTCGAACCATGTGAAAGTATCAAAAATGCATTCCCTTTTGTATAATGTGATTGTAATATAACACTAAAATAAAATAAATTTTACCCCTCAACTTCTCACACCTTTTTATTCCCTATTTTCCCGGTCTTTTTTATTTACTAATTTATTAGAAGGAACTGATATTTTACATGAAAATTATCGTTATAGATCCTATTATAGCGATGATTTTTACTATCGCTATACATTTATAGTGACAATTTTCATGTGAAAAATATTAAAAAGTCATATAAAAATAACAATTTTCTATTAGAATATATCTATTAACATGTACAACATTTATATTTGTCAATATATTACAGTCTAATTATTTTTCATTTATTTAAAGTAAATGGTGATATAATATTCAATAAAATCCAAATCACCATTTTACTTTACTTTTAAATAAAATAATTGACTTTATAAATATTGGAAAGACAAACTTGGAATAAAACAATGAAAAATAAATAAGATATATTATTAATGGACTCTTGTACTCCTTGATTTTTATTAAAGCATATTTAGTTTGGCAATATAACTATTATTTTGACATTATTAATAACATAAAAGGGTGCTAAAATTGTGTAATCTAATTAAGAATTTTTTATTACAACCTAATTGGATAAAATGAAGACTAAAATTCAATTTACACCTCAATATTTAAAATATATTTAAGTGCACTTCACAGTTCTCTTCGAGATTTCAATGTTAAAAAGTAAGGGTGTATTTTGTTTAACTAAAAAGAATTGTGGGATGTATTTTGATGGGTTAAAACTTCAGAGGGTATATTTTATTTAGTTTGAAAGAACTTTAAGATATTTTAAAATATTATAGTACAAACCTCAACAATGTTATAAACTTTGAGGTATAAACTATATTTTAGTCTAAAATAAAATAAATTGTGTAACATATAGCATACAAATAAAAATATCATAGTAATAAACAAAGGAATTAATGTTTTCGCATAAAAAAATCATATTTTCACATGATTTTTCTCATATGAATAATTAGTGAGTCTCACCTATATGTGAGAGTAATTATCGTAATGTCTCTCACATGATATTTCTCTATCTTCGATTCAATTTGATTACACACTTACGTGAAAGACTCATAAAAAATATTATTTTTAATATATGAAAATATCAATTTTCATAAACAATAGTTCCGTCAATTGATTCAATGGCGTCATCGAAGGGGCCGTTTTATGTTTTGGTGAGGAAGAGAATCAAAGACGTGAGCGGAACTAGAAAGACGCATCATACTATTACCTGCATTAATGACCATTGTATTTATGTGCGTATTCAGTATCCAGACCGTCAGATCACTTTTATCCTTTTTCTTAACTTTTATCATCGAAAAATTCAAGCCACACTTGCGCTGGCATAACAGGTACTGTAATGTGGGCGAAGAAGATGAAATGGTGGGACGAAACGTGGAGGAATGAACGGTCGATGGCGAGGGGGACACGTTGACCACTTGGAGTCAGCATGCTCCACGTGGCAGCTAGAGGAAGTGTCAATCAATTTTTAACTTATTAATTTATATTTGAGATACAATAAGATTATTTAATAATTATTACGAATCATATTTTTAAATTTTTTAAAAAGATTATTATTGGTTAGGGCCAAAGCCCACGGGTTAGGATACATACATAGATAGAAAGGGCAAATAAGGCAAGTACATCTAATTTGGTCGATTTTCTTACGTTGCGTTTTGGACAAAAATGCCGGAATATTGCGTTTGAATATATTTGATTTCTTAGCCAACAACCCGGCAACTGCGTTTTAGGCTTAGGGTGCAAAAAAATCGATTTTTCCTATTTTTGAACAAATCGGACTGATCCGAACCGATCAATTCGGTATAAATATCAAGCGGTTCGGTACCAATACAAAAAATCGGTATGTACCACTTAACGGTACCGGTTTCGGTTCCTTATTTTCTCGATTCGGTATAAACCGGACCGGACCAGTCCGGACCGATTCTTTAATTTTTTATTATTATTAATAAATAAATAAATAATAATAATAATAAAATAATGATTATAATAATAATAATAATAAAAATAATAATAATAAAATAATAATTATATTAATTTTTGGTAAAAATCGATCTTAAACCCAGATCATTTGATTCGAGATATCAAATTCAACCCCAGTATCGGTATCAAGATTTGAGCGGTATCGGTTCGGTTCGATACCGGTCCGGTTCGGTCCGGTAAAAATCGGTTGAACACCCCTAGTTTAGGCCCAAAACGCATCTTTTAATTTGGCGAGCACCGAACAAACACAATATCTATGGGGTGGTTAGTATGAAGTGAACTTCATGCCCAGGTGGAGAGATCACTCTCTTGACTGCGTGTCAGCACTGTATTGAGCATGAAGTGAACTACATTCTAATCGGATCCAATATTTAAGTGAACTTCATGTCCAGGTAGAGATCATCTCTCTCTTGGTTGCGATCAAGATTTATATATTAATGACGTAAGTGAACTCCATTCTAATCGGATCCAATATTTAAGTGAACTTCATGTCCAGGTAGAGAGATTACTCTCTTGACTGCGTGTCAGCACTGTATTGAGCATGAAGTGAACTCCATTCTAATCGGATCTAATATTTAAGTGAACTTCATGTCTAGGTAGAGAGATCACTCTTTTGACTGCGTGTCAGAACTGTATTGAGCATGAAGTGAACTCCATTCTAATCGGATCGAATATTTACGTGGCTCTGCGACTTATTTTACCCCTTTTTTACTCAAAAATTAAAAATAAATAAATAAAATATTCCTTTCAAACTCTAATTTAAGTCGGAGAGGACTACGTTGATATGACTCATTTTTATTAATATAAAAATAAAAGTCGAGGGTTCAAATTTTGTAAAAGGAAAAATAAAAATTTAAATTAAGAAAATTAATATTTTCACAAGAGAATTTGATAGTTGGATCCACAAGTGTCATCTCACATGAATAGTAAATGAGATCCAAATTTATGTGAATAAAATTTTGTGAAATTATCAAAATTTTCTTGTGCAAATAACAATTCTCTAAATCAAAGCTACGGAAATTAATTTGTAGACTTCTTCCGGCACTCCATCATTTGATTTGAAAATTCAGGGGTCTACTGTGTGAAGGGATATTTTATCTAATCAAGATCAAAGTGGGTTATGTCCTATTGTTGGGAAAAACAATTGGAAGTGGTTTGTAGGTGATGGTAAGTGCATTAGGTTTTGGACATATAGTTAGGTGGTGTGGAGAAAATGTATTTTGTTCTAAATTTAGAAAGCTATTCTATCTGTCAATAAATAAAGAATGTAAATTAGCTTAGATATACGTAGAGGGAGAAGATAGGAAAGGATTGTAGTTGTAAAATTTCAGAAGGCAACTTAGAGTGGGAGGAGAGGGACATGGTTGAATTAAGAAACATGATTAATGATGTGAAGCTGAATAGTCGATCTTAAAGTATTTTGGTGTGGGGATCTTAAAATTGACCACTCTTGTAAAATTGACCCAAGTGCTTTACATGAATCATTTTATTACACTAGGGGATTAAAGGAGTAATAATTCAAGAATATATATATATATATATATATATATATATATATATATTACTAATATAATGATAAATATTATAAATTAATTAAAATATATTATTAATTATAAAATTTATTTTTTATTTTAAATACATCAGATCAGCTTTAAATTTAATTTTTTTTAATTAACTTAAGAATTTAATAATAATATCTATTTTTGAACGAGAAAATATTTTTTAACGAAAAGAATATTAAGCTGAAAAATGACTGATTACAAGAAGGATTTGAATGTGTTTTCATAAGAGAACTTTGATTTTTTTTCATAAAATATTATTCGCATAAATGTGAGTTTTATTATTATTGAGTTCCACTATGTATTGCAAATTTTTTTTTGTCGAATTAACGTATATCAATACATGTAATTGACTAAAATTATAATGTTGTGACGTATATTTTATATATGATTGCAATTTAATTTAATCCATATTTAATTGTTTGTTTTATCTTGGGAGGTTATTTTTCTGCACCCCCACAAATCAGAATAACTTTATATTCTCAAAAAGATACAAATAAAATCTTAAGAAAAATATACTCCTATTTAATTACACTTGTCTTACTTGATTCATTGTCCGTGTCAAAGTATATTCGTTTTCATGGCTGATTCCTTAAGAATCTTATTATTGAATGAGCCATGTCGTTCCCATTAGGCCATTATTATAAGACACCAGAGAAGTAGAGTTATTTAACTAAGCAATTATGCAACATTAAAACATTATCATAACAACCATCTCTTATTATTCTATCCACATAAAATCATATAAAAAAAATACATAAATGCAAACAATATACATAAATTCTCTTATTTATAATTATTATAATATCGTGTAAAATATAACAACACACTAAGTCCTCAAAATAATTATTGTCACGCTATTTTACAACTTGATAAGAACTATTACATTTATTAATTTGGACCATCATTCCATTCCATTGTTCTTCCCGCTAGCCCCAGCTACACTCTCATTTACTGTAAAGAATTATGAAACAAAAGAGTGAACTCAAATAACCCAGTAAATAATACCATGACTAAGATAACGAACAATAAATTATAATAAGCCTAAAATCAAAGATTTATAAAATGATAGACAACATAAGTTTTAACGAACAATTGCAGTAGAATGAACAATTCATTAGAAGAGTCAAATAGATCATAATTATGACGCCCCAAAAATAAGTATACATCACCCATTCTGAGTCGCCAAATACATGGTACAGAAATCAAATACAAACTTCATTTATACAATACGACAAAATGTAGCTGAGAGTTTTAACACGAATATTGTCTCGTAGACAATATCCAAACTCAAATGGAGTCATCATTACAATTATTATCACACTATTTTATAAAATATTGAGGACTACTATAGCCATCATCTTGGACCATCACTCCGTTCCCCGACTAGTCTCAGCTATATTCTCATTTCCTGAAAAGAACAATGAAAGCAAATGGTGAGCTTAACTAACTCAGTAAAGAATATTATGACTACGATAATGCAAAATAAATTATCGTTAGCCTTTAATAGTGTTAAACTGATAGAATACAATAGACAACGCAGTATTTAAAAATGGCATCCGGGAATGTTGAGAACATCAATGGAGCACAGGAGACCGTTGAGTCTCCACAGATCAATAATCAGGACAATGTGCATCAGGAAGGCGACAATCCTCATGCAAACAACAACACTGACCAAATGATGAACGATGGAATGTTCAGAGGCTTTCTGCAATTCATGTAGCATCAGGCAAGAGAGACTCCTGTCCGAAATGCAGGTGGAAACACTGGCAACTCTCGACGGTCACTACTAAGCAGATTCGAGGCTGGGACCACGAAGTTTTTGAGAGCCAAACCACTTAAGGTGGAGGCGTGGATAAAGCGGATCTGCAAGATATTTGATGTCTTGGGATGCTACGAGGAGCAAAAGGTTCCCTTTGGCACCTTCGTATGTGCGTGTAGAAGCAGATTCATGGTGGGAATCAGTAAAAGCGACTCAACTCGCCGTGATGAAGATGACTTGGGAGAAGTTCCAAGAATTGTTCAACGACAAGTACTTTCCCAAAAGTATTCGTCACATGAAAGAGGTAGAGTTCATTAAGTCGAGCAAAATAATATGGCCGTGGTCGTCGCGATGAAAGCGAGTTTACCGAGTTGTCGGTTTGCGTCCCATTTGGTTGATAATGAGGAGAGAATGACGCGAATGTTTCTAAGAGTTTTGAAACACGAGATACGTCGATATCTTATCTCTCATAAAGCGTGTTTGTATTAGGATGTTGTTAATAGGGCTCGATTATTGGAGCGCGATAATGAGTCAACCCAACTAAAAGAGAGCAGCCGGCAAAATGATAATACTAGTGATAACAGTCATCGAAGTGGTGACAATAAGCGTGGAGGAAATCAACATGCCAGAAATGGTAACCACTTCGGTGGTAGTTGTAAGACCCCGAAATTTTTTAAATAAAAAGGAATTTCCTTTATTTATTATTTTGAAATAGTAAGGGTTGATTTGATTAATGTGGATAGTTAAGGGTTAAATACGCAAATATTTCAAAATAAGCAAGTGGTTATTAAATATTCATTGTTGTCGGGGAATATTCGTTTGGTCGTGGAATATTAATAAATCTTGTCGGGGAATATTAAATACGACGGTATGACCATGTAATGGGCCCATAACGGAAAGCGATTGGATGAAGAAAACGACAAATATAAGTTGTTTTTTAAATAAGCAGGCGTAGTTATTCTGAATTAATCTTGTTGGAATACCCGGTGGTTAAAACACACTAATACGCTGCGTTGTTGAAAGCAAGAAGACTGCGGTATTGCACCAATTATTGATTCTTACGTAAGAAGGCACTACTCAATAATGGTTACGATGAATTCTTATTTAGTATTTTATTGAGTTAATAATTCTTTGCGTTGATATTTTATATTCTTTGTTGTTTGATAATTGTCATTATACGATTTTTCATTATCGAAGCAATAATTCATATTATCCGAATAATATTATTAGATAACATTATTGGCAATGTCTAGAAAGTTACATCTAAGGAGAGGTTTGGTCACCTAATTGCGGCGCAAGATGAAGAAATTCTTATTGGAAAGCCCCTCTTTCCCTGAAGCGCACGGTTGTCAATATTGTGATTCTCGTAATATTATTTGTGAATAATTAATTATTGATTTATATGATGAGGAAAATATTGATTTTATGTGGATATAGATGGAGAAAATTTTAAAATGACAATTGTTGAAAATTAATATTTTATCTTTTTACGATAAAATAATTCATTTAAATATATTATTTTAATAATATATTAACGGTGATATTTTACAACGAATGTGGGATATATGAGTATCTGAGGAGGAAGAGTATTTTTGTTGCAATAAATGTTTAAAACATGTTAAACATGTCGGTGGACCCCATTTATTGAATTGAAATTTGATTATAGCCGTAAAATTGCCCGTTTGTGGATTTTGGTCAATTTTCGATTGGAATTTGGAAAAACTTTCTTACGCAAAGTTGTAGAGAATTGAATTTCCTATAAAAACTCGCAAGATTCGAATTTTCTGATGAAAGGGCTATTTATTATGAATTATTGAAGTTCAAGCTCAAAATAATTGATTTTGGAAGTTTAAAATATTTAAAATTAGAAAAACGTTTTTTCTTATTTTTTCTAGAAGGTGGCATGTGTTTGATGGCTGAAATCAGATTCTAGACATGTGTAGAAAATAATATAATTATATTATTAATTTATTAAATTTTTCGCTTTGGTGTTCTAAGCAATTTCTATAAATAGGGTCTTGGGTTAGAATTGAAAATCACACCTTTAAAGCGAAGTTTTCTCTCTATATTATCGAAGCGTATTCTTGTGAGTATTTTGAGTATACTTTGAGTATTGCTATCTGGTGCAAGTCCAAGTCATAGCTTTATATCGGTGTTTCAAATTTAAATCTCGATCTTTCGAGGTAAGGGATATTATTTTTTCAGTAATGATATTATTTCTTCAATATCATTATCTTTGAAATGTTGATCGAAGTTTTTATCAAATTTGGAACTTTTTATGTCGGGGTTACTATTCATGAGTTCTTATTCATGAGTTCTTATTCATGAGTTCTTATTCACGAGTTCTTATTCACGAGTACTATTCATGTAAGCGTGAAGATGTTTTTGTGGAATTTCTATCTTTTGGTGTCTGAGTTATTATTCACGATATCTAAGACTATTCACGTATCTGACACTATTCACGATATCTGGTATTATTCATAGAAAAATAAAATTTCTTCTTTTCGTCAAAACATCTATTCGGATACTAACTCGATTGTATCCATGTTTTGATCATTCTTGAATTTTACACCACTATGATTATTTTTGAGGTATTTTTGGACGTGGATAAAACAAAGTCACTTAATCCTTAATCCTTAATCCTTGTCATTTTGTTTCTTTGGATTCGTTTCTTTAAAAATATTTTTCATCATCTTGATCTTTAAATGATGATATTATGGAATATCTTTGGCTTTTGTAGTAAAAGATGAATGATTTCTCGAAGAATATCTTTGGCTGTAGTGCAAAAGATGAGCAGTGTTGAGATGAACATAATCGATTGATTAATATCTTTGGCCTGTAGTGCAAAGATGAGCAGTGTTGAGATGAACATGTGGATTGATTAATATCTTTGGCACTGTAGTGCAAAAGATGAGCAGTGTTTAAATGAACATGACCAGTCGATGAATATCTTTGGCTGTAGTGCAAAGATGAATATTTGATTCGGATGTATATTGATTGATGTTACGAGGATAAAATATTGATGATGGATCATTAAATTCATAGATTATAGTAGATTTCATTCTCTACGTAACTCTTCTACATGAATTATTATTTTCATTGCGAATATTGATTTAAAATTTGTTGTCTATTGTATTCTATCGATTTTTTCCTGTTGAAGACTAACGATAATTTGTTGTATATTATCTTAGTCATAATATTCTTTCTTGAGCTAGTTGAGCTCACCCTTTTCCTTTTTGTTCCATTTTTCTCAGGAGGCGAGAATATAGCGAATACGAGTCGGGGTATGGAATGAAGGTTCTAGAGAGAGTTGTTTAGTAGTCCTCACCATTTTGTAAAATAATGAATCAATAATTATGATGGGGATTTATTTGCGTGTGGATATTGTCTAGATGGCAATATCGTATTTAAACTCAAAGTTTATATGTTGTAATAATAAAGTTGTAGTTATTTACATACCATGTATTTGGCGACTTCGAGAATGGGTTGGATGGAATGGACCTATTTTGGGGCGTCACGGTTGGGTATCGAGCTTAGGGATATGATCTCTGGCGGAGATCGGGGAATAGAACTAGGAAGGAGAGGCGAGTAAATCCTTCGCTAGTGTGTCCTTCTAAGCTTATTTGTTAGTTGGTCGATATATAGGGATATTATGTGATATATTGATTTCTTAATTAACCCTTATTTTATGTGATGAGTTGAGAATGTCATTCGAGAATATTAATGATGGAGTAAATGAGACCGTGGAGATGCCTGTACTCACCAACGAGGAGGAGAGCGTAACAGCCAGTGGCAATGTTCCTCCGTGAACAACACCCATTGAAAGAGATGAGGAATGAGGGATGTTTAGAAGTTTTTTGCAGTTCATGCAAAATCGAGACGAGGAGACTCGTGTTCAAAATACTGAGGAGGAAATGATAGCAATTCACGGGTGGTCACTGCCCAAGAGTTCAAAGAGTTGGGACCACGAGTGCTCGGGGAAAGCGGATCCGATTAAAGCGGAGACGTGGGTCAAACAAATTACCAAGATATTCGATGTCTTGGGATGCACGGAGGAACGAGAAGTTCCATTCGCCACCTTTATGTTCCGTGGCGGCGGAGACATGGTGGGAATCGTGAAGCGTACCCATCCATTTGCACTCAAGATGTCGTGGGAGACGTTTGAGCTTGATTCGATGACAAGTACTTCCTCGAAAGTATTCGCTATATGAAGGAAGTGGAGTTTATTAGACTAGAGCGAGAATAACGTGGCGGTGTCCCGGTCTGACGAGGCGAAGTTCGCGGAGTTATCCGAGTTGCACCTCATTTGGTGGAGAATGAGGAACGATGACGCGGATGTTTTCGAGAGGTTTGAAACCCGACATACGTCGATATCTCATTTCTCATAAATTTTCTCTCTATTCAGATGTTGTCAGCAGGGCTCGGTTGTTAGGCGAGATAACGAGTAATACGTTCAACCGAGGGACCATAACCGAGGATCATCACAAGAAGATAGCGATCATCGAATAACGATAACCGGCGGAGAAAGAAGAATACGAGACAAAGCGGTAACCACTCCGGTGGTAATCGTGGCCATGAAAATAGAAGAAAGCGAAGCGGGAGGAGATTTTAAAAAGGAGATTCAACAACGACCATGTGAAAGGCGTCGCCTTGATGAGCAACTAGTTTTAAGGAGGAGAACGACCACCGGTCGTATGTTATAAATGCGGAAAGAGGGACATATCGGTCAAAGCGTCCACAACAGATTTAAGTGTACGCTATAATTATGGAAAAGAAGGACATATCGCTTCGAGATTAGACGATATCAAAACCAGATCCAGTAGAATGGTGACTCAAAAGGATGTCCCGAAAAGTCAAAGTCAGCGGTTCACGGAAGAGCGTTTGTCGCGGACTTGGGTCAAAATACGAGGAACCCGAACGAAATTAGCGGGTTAGTTAATTATAAATTCTTGCGAAGTTTATACCTTACTAGAATCTGGGTTCTACCCATTCTTTTATCTCTCTTGCTTTGCGTTCAACGTTTGAACTTGACTACGGAGAAATTAAACTTTGACCTATCTGTGGAGACTCCATTGGGAGAAAATTTCATTACATCCGTTATTTAAAAATCTTGCTTGATTCAAGTTGGCACTATCACATTACATTAACCTTATTTCTATAGAGATATTTGCTTTTGATGTGATTTTAAGGTTAACTACTCATCATGCCAAAATTGATTACTTTCGTAAGGTTGTTAGTTTTCATATTCCTAAGCAACTGTTATTCAATTCAAGCAATCAAACCATTGTAATCAAACATTTTCATATCAAGCCATGAAGTCATTCGTTTATTACGGATGTCAAGTTTTCTTAGTCCATGTTATGGATTTGAATAAAGACACGTCGATTTGAATAATATTCTTGTTGTTATTGATTTTCCCGGCGTATTTTCTCGAAGAATTTCTTGGCTTACTCCCAAAGCTTCGATATTAAATTTTGTATCGACTTTGAACGGTACAAAATTCATTTCTAAAATCTCATATCGAATGGCTCTATTGAACTTGAGGAGTTAAAAATTCAACTATAGAATTTGGTACTGAGCCTTTATCTTGTGACTTCCTTTGTGGAATTCACCGGCCGAACTCTCTGTGGGGACGTCATATTCGATGCGATAGTAAAGCGATAGGTGTCATTGTGACGTGCTATCCAAGGTTGGGATATGAGTCACGATTGAGAGCAACCTAAGTCGATGAATCGAAATACGTAGCTTTCAGGCTTAGTTGGTTATTATCGGAGATTCGTGGAAGGATTTTCTTGAATCGCTACTCTCAGTTAACTTAGTGACTCGAAAAGATACAAAATTGTATGGAGCGAGGAATGCGAGAAGATTTTCCAAGAGCTCAAGAGGCGACTCATTTCGGCACATATTCTAACCATACCATCTTGGAAAAGCGAACGTGGTAGTACGACGCGTTGAGTAGAAGATCATATATGCGGAACGAAAAGTGCGATGATGTCAAGTATCGCATAGAGCTAACTTTAATAGAAAAAGTTAAGGTTGCTCAAGCCACCAACCCGGGTGATCGTATGAAGAAGAAAGTCAAGAAGGAGCAATTAGGGCGAGAATTGATGAAGAAGGAATACTTGAGTCCACTCTAGACTTTGTGTTCCTAACGACTCAGATTTGAAGTACAAGATTATGATGGAGGCACACAATACGCCATTTGCAATTCATCTGGAAGTACTAAAATGTATCGTGATCTTGACATACATTTTGGTGGAACAATATGAAGAGAGAGATTGCAAAGTTTATCTCGATGTGTTTAACTTTAACGTGTAAAAGCGGAGCATCTTGTACCTAAGGGTCCGTTGCAACCACTTGAGATTAGGAATGGAAGTGGGAACACATTACTATGGATTTCGTTACTGGGTCTCTCCTACGGTTTCTCAAGGCATCAATGATATTTGGGTTATTGTTGATAGATTAACCAAAGTCCGCTCATTTCTTACCGATCGGAGAGACTTATTCCCTTGAACGTCTTTCTCGTATGTACGTAAATGCGATTGTGAGATTGCATGGCATGCCAGTATCCATAGTTTTAGATCGTGACCCAAGATTCACTTTAAGATTTTGGGTTAGCTTGCAAAAAGCTATGGGCACGAATTTATGATTCAGTTTGGCATACCATCCTCAAACCGGATGGGCAATCAGAAAGGACTACTCAAACTCTTGAAGATATATTAAAACTCTGTGTCCTAGATTTCAAAGGAAGTTGGGATAAGTACTTGCCATTGGTGGAATTCTCATACAACAATAGTTATTAAACAAATATAGGCATGGTTCCATTCGAAGCATTATATGGACGAAAATGTCGTTCTCCAATATGTTGGGATGAGGTGGGTGAAGCAACATTGTTGGGACCCGAGTTAGTACGTATGACTACTGAAAAGATCCAAATGATTCGACAACGTATACAAACGGCACAAGATCGACAAAAGAGTTATGCGGATCTTCATCGAAAGGACGTGGAATTTAATGTAGGGGATCATGTATTATTGCGAGTTGCTCCATGGAAGGGAGTTACAAGATTTGGGAAGAGAGGAAAGCTCAATCCACGATTTATTGGTCCATTTCAAATTCTTGACCGAGTAGGAAATGTAGCCTATAGACTTGCGTTACCTCCGAGTATGTCTCGTGTTCATAATGTGTTCACATATCTGTACTTCGTAAATATGTGAAAGACCGAACCACGTTATAGAGTTAGAACCCAGGACGAGATAGCAGAAGACTTAACGTATGAGGAGGTACATCAAGATTTTGGATAGGAAGAAGCATGTCCTACAGCATGAAAGGTTATACCACAAGTTAAAGTTTTGTGGAAGAATCATGCTATAGAGGAAATGACACGGGAATTGGAAGCGGAAATGAAAGCGAGGTATCCTCACCTTTTCAAACACCAGTACGTCACGTCAATTTCGAGGACGAAATTTCATAAGGAGGGAGGTTGTAAGACCGAAATTTTTAAATAAAAAGGAATTTCCTTTATTTATTATTTTGAAATAGTAAGGGTTGATTTGATTAATGTGGATAGTTAAGGGTTAAATACATGAAATATTTCAAAATAAGCAAGTGGTTATTAAATATTCATTGTTGTGGGGAATATTCGTTTGGTCGTGGAATATTAAATCTTTGTGGGAATATTAAATGCGACGGTTGACCATGTGTGGGGCCCATGTGAAAGCGATTGGATGAAGAAAAGCGACAAATATAAGTTGTTTTTAAATAAGCGGCGTAGTTGTTACTGCAATTATCTTGTTGGAATACCCGGTGGTTAAAACACACTAATATCGCGTTGTTGAAAGCAAGAGTAGCACACCGGTATTGCACCAATTATTGATTCTTACGAAGAAGGCACTACTCAATAATGGTTACGATAATTCTTGTTTAGTATTTTATTGAGTTAATAATTCTTTGCGTTGATATTTTATATATCTTTCATTGTTTGATAATTGTCATTCTACAAGTATTTTTCATTATCGAAGCAATAATTCATATTATCTCGAATAATATTATTAGATAACATTATTGGCAATGTCTAGAAAGTTACATCTAAGGAGAGGTTTGGTCACCTAATTGCGGCGCCAAGAAGAAGAAATTCTTATTGGAAAGCCCCTCTTCTCTGAAGCGCTGGTTGTCAATATTGTGATTACGTAATATTATTTGTGAATAATTAATTATTAATTTATATGATGAGGAAAATATTGATTTTATGTGGATATAGATGGAGAAAATTTTAAAATGACAATTGTTGAAAATTAATATTTTATCTTTTACGATAAAATAATTCGTTTAAATATATTATTTTAATAATATATTAACGGTGATATTTTTACAAATTGAATGTGGGATATATGAGTATACGAGGAGGAAGAGTATTTTTGTTGCAATAAATGTTTAAAACATGTTAAACATGTCGGTGGACCCCATTTATCGATTGAAATTTGATTATAGCACGTAAAATTGTCCGTTTGTGGATTTTGGTCAATTTTCGATTGGAATTTGGAAAAACTTTCTACGCAAAGTTGTAGAGAATTGAATTTCCTATAAAAAACTCGCAAGATTCGAATTTTCTGATGAAAGGGCTATTTATTATGAATTATTGAAGTTCAAGCTCAAAATAATTGATTTTTGGAAGTTTAAAATATTTAAAATTAGAAAAACGTTTTTCTTTTTTTTTTTCTAGAAGGTGGCATGTGTTTGATGGCTGAAATCAGATTCTAGACATGTGTAGAAAATAATATAATTATATTATTAATTTATTAAATTTTTCGCTTTGGTGTTCTAAGCAATTTCCTATAAATAGGGTGCTTAGGTTAGAATTGAAAATCACACTTAAAGCTGAAGTTTTCTCTCTATATTATCGGCGTATTCTTGTGAGTATTTTGAGTATACTTTGAGTATTGCTATATCAGTGCAAGTCCAAGTCATAGCTTTATATCCTGTGTTTCAAATTTAGAAATCTCGATCTTTCGAGGTAAGGGATATTATTTTTTTTCAGTAATGATATTATTTCTTCAATATCATTATCTTTGAAATGTTGATCCAAGTTTTATCAAATTTGGAACTTTTTATGTCGGGGTTACTATTCATGGGTTACTATTCATGAGTTACTATTCACGAGTTCTTATTCACATGAGTTCTTATTCACGAGAGTTCTTATTCAAAAGTACTATTCATGAAGCGTGAAGATGTTTTTGTGGAATTTCTATCTTTTGGTGAGAGTTACTATTCACGTATCTGACTTTATTCACGTGATATTCAAGACTATTCACGATATCTGATTATATTCATAGAAAAATAAAATTTCTTCTTTTCGTCCAAAACATCTATTACGGATACTAACTCGATTGTATCCATGTTTTGATCATTCTTGAATTTTACACCACTATGATTATTTTGAGGTATTTTTGGGCGACGGATAAAATAAAGTACGAATCCTTAATCCTTAATCCTTGTCATTTTGTTTTCTTTGGATTCGTTTCTTTAAAAATATTTTTCATCATCTTGATCTTAAATGATGATATTATGGAATATCTTTGCTTTTGTGCAGTGCAAAGATGAATGATTTTGAAGAATATCTTTGGCCCAGTAGTGCAAAGATGAGCAGTGTTGAGATGAACATGTTCGATTGATTAATATCTTTGGCTTTGTAGTGCAAAGATGAGCAGTGTTGAGATGAACATGATGGAGATTGATTAATATCTTTGGCTGTAGTGCAAAGATGAGCAGTGTTTAAATGAATACATGACTAATGATGAATATCTTTGGCACTGTAGTGCAAAGATGAATATTTGATTCGAGATGTATATTGATTGATGTTACGAGGATAAAATATTGATGATGGTATTAAATTCATAGATTATAGTAGATTTCATTTCTACGTAACTCTTCTATGAATTATTATTTTCATTGCGAATATTGATTTAAAATTTGTTGTCTATCAGATTCTATCGATTTTTCCTGTTGAAGACTAACGATAATTTGTTGTATATTATCTTAGTCATAATATTCTTTCTTGAGCTAGTTGAGCTCACCCTTTTCCTTTTGTTCCATTTTTCTCGGGAGGCGAGAATATAATGCGAGTACTTAGTGGGGTATGGAATGAAGGTTCTCTAGAGAGAGTTGTTTAGTAGTCCTCACCATTTTGTAAAATAATGAATCAATAATTATGATGGGGATTTATTTGCGTGTGGATATTGTCTAGATGGCAATATCTCGTATTTAAACTCAAAGTTTATATGTTGTAATAATAAAGTTGTAGTTATTTACGTACCATGTATTTGGCGACTCGAGAATGGGTTGGATGGAATGGACCTATTTTGGGGGCGCCACAAGAATCATGGCCAAAACAATAAAATGGACATTTCAAGAAGAGGAGATTCAACAATGATGGAAAAGGCGTCGCACCATCACCCGTGGTTAAGGAAGGAGAACGACCACCTATCATATGCTTCAAATGCGGAGGGGAAGGACACATCAGTCCAAACTGCGCGATGCCATCCAAAGCATGTTATAATTGCGGAAGAGAAGGTCACTTAGCCCGATTTTGTCGTTCAATAGAAGACAAGTTCATTAGGATGGAGGCACCAAAGGACGCCCGAGAAAAGTCAAACCCGATGGTCTGAGGAGGCGTTTGTCGTGACCTCCCAGAAAGCAATGAACCCGAACGAGGTCATCACGGGTAAGCTTATCATAAACTCTAGCAAAGTATATACCTTATTTGATACCGGGTCTACCCATTCTTTTATCTCTCCTACTTGCGCTCAACGTTTAAATTTGACTCCGGAGAAATTAGACTTTGACTTATCTGTTGAAACTCCGTTGGGAGAAACCTTCATTACATCCACTGTTTATAAGTCTTGTTTAGTTCAAATCGGTAACCTCACATTACCTGTTGATCTTATTTCATTGAAAATACTTGCATTTGACGTAATTCTAAGGATTATTTGGTTAACCACTCATCATGCAAAAATTGATTATTTTTGTAAGGTTGTTAGCTTTGATATTCCTAACCAACCTATTATGCGAATTCAAGCAACCAAACCATTAAAATAAACCACTGTCATCTCAAGCCATAAAGCTATTCGTTTATTAAAAAACGGATGTCAAGCTTTCTTAGCTCATGTCACGGATCTAAACAAAAATACGTCAGTTTTGAATATTTCTATTGTTAATGAATTTCCTGACGTATTCCCTGAAGAACTTCTTGGCCTACCCCCAGAGCGTGAAATTGAATTTTGTATTGACCTTGAACCCGATACAAAACCCATTTCTAAAGCCCCATATCGAATGGCTCCTATTGAACTTCGGGAGTTAAAGATCCAACTGTAAGAATTGTTAGACATTGGCTTTATTCATCCTAGTACTTCTCCTTGGGGTGCTCCTGTTCTATTCGTGAAGAAGAAAGATGGGAGTATGCGACTTTGTATTGATTATCGGGAGTTGAATCATGTCACCATCAAAAATAGGTACCCATTGCCACGTATTGATGACCTATTTGACCAGTTACAAGGCGCCAAATTCTTTTCAAAGATTGATCTTCGTTTTGGATATCACCAATTGAAGATTAGAACCGATGACATTCCAAAGACAGCTTTTAGAACTCGGTACGGGCATTATGAATTCCTAGTCATGTCTTTTAGATTGACTAATGCTCCTGCTGCCTTTATGGATATGATGAACCGAGTATTCAAGGAATATTTGGATCACTTTGTGGTCGTCTTTATTGATGACATCCTTATTTATTCCAAAATTCGTGAAGATCATGAAAGAGCAACACTTGAGGTCGATACTCCAAAAGCTTCGTGAATATAAGATTTATGCCAAGTTGAAGAAATGCGAGTTACGGCTTGAGGAAGTAGCATTCCTTGGGCACGTGGTATCAAGTCATGGAATATCATTGACCCAAAGAAAGATTGGAGCTATTCAAAGTGGGAGCAACCTAAATCGATGACCAAATCACGTAGCTTTCTCGGTCATTTGGTTATTATCGGAGATTCGTAGGGAAGGTTTTCTCGAATTGCTACTCCCTTAACTCAAGTGACTCGGAAAGATACAAAATTTGGTTGGAGTGAGGAATGCGAGAAGAGTTTTCAAGAACTCAAGAGGAGACTCATTTAAGACATTACGGACAATACCATCGGCTCGGAGGATTTGTCATCTCTGATGATGCTTTGGGCAAAGGGTTAGGATGTGTTCTCATGCAACATGGGAAAGTTATAGCCTATGCCTCTCGAAAACTCAAAGAATATGAGAGGAATTATCCTACTCATGATTTAGAGTTGGCAGCAGTCGTTTTTGCACTAAAGATTTGGAGGCATTACTTGTATGGGAAGAAAGTGGAGATCTTTACGGATCATAAAAGCCTCAAATATTTCTTCACTTAAAAGGAACTCAACATGCGATAGCGACGCTAGCTTGAACTGTTGAAAGATTATGATCATACCATCCAATACCATCTTGGAAAAATAAACGTGGTAGCTGACGCATTGAGTAGAAGATCATATTTGAGCACGAGTGCGATATTGTCGTATGAGGCCCATTTTGTATGACTTGCAAAGGATGGAGATAGAGATAAAGACTCGAGGGACCCGCGTGATGATGGCGAATACGACGAGTTGGCCGACTTTAATCGATAAAGTTAAAGTTGCTTTCAAATTCTGGACTGGAGGCGATGCATATGAGGAAGAAAGTACAAGAAGGTGCTCTAGGAAGCAAGAATCGATGAAGAAGGAATACTTCGAGACAAATCTAGACTTTGTGTTCCTAACGACCCTGAGTTAAAGTATAAAATCATGATGGAGGCGCACAACACACCATTTGCAATCCATCTTGGGAGTACCAAAATGTATCGTGATCTTCGACATACATTTTGGTGGAACAATATGAAGAGAGAGATAGCGCTATTTATCTCAAGGTGTCTAACTTGTCAACGAGTCAAGGCAGAGCATCAAGTACCAAAAGGTCCATTGCAACCACTTGAAATTCCAGAATGGAAGTGGGAGCACATTACCATGGATTTTGTTACTGGTCTTCCCAAGGTTTCTCAAGGCATAGTTGGAATTTGGGTCATTGTTGATAGATTGACCAAGTCTGCTCATTTCTTACCTATACGAGAAACTTATACACTTGAACGTCTTGCTCGTATGTACATAAGCGAGGTTATAAGATTGCATGGTATGCCAGTATCCATAGTTTCTGATCGAGACCCAAGATTTACTTCACGATTTTGGGTTAGTTTGCAAAAAGATATAGGCACGGATTTACGATTTAGTTCGGCGTATCATCCTTAGATGGATGGACAATCATAGAGAACTATTCAAACTCTTGAAGATTTATTAAGACTTTGTGTCCTTGACTTCAAGGAAAGTTGGGATAAGTTCTTACCATTGGTGGAGTTTTCCTACAACAACAGCTATCAAGCAAGTATTGGCATGGCTCCATTCGAATCGTTGTATGGAAGAAAGTGTCGTTCTCTAGTATGCTGGGATGAGGTGGGTGAAGCAACGTTGTTGGGACCGGAGTTGGTACGTATGACTACGGATAAGATTCAAACATTCCGACAACGTATAAAAACCTCACAAGACCGATAAAAGAGTTATGCTGATCTTCATCGAAAGGACGTGGAATTCAATATTGGAGATCATGTGTTATTACGTGTTGCTCCATGGAAAGGAGTTACGAGATTTGGAAAGAGAGGAAAGCTCAATTCTCGATTCATTGGCCCATTTTTAATCCTCGGTAGAGTAGGGACTGTAGCCTATAGACTCGCTTTTTTGCTTAAGTATGTCTCGTGTTCATAACGTTTTTCACACATCCATGTTACGTAAATATGTGAAAGTCCCTAACCACATTATTGAGTTAGAACCAGACGAAATAGCGGAAGATTTAACGTATGAAGAGGTTCCTGTTCAAATCTTGGATAAGAAGGAACATATTCTACGCTCCAAGGTTATACCTCAAGTCAAAGTTTTATGGAGGAACCACGATGTTGAGGAAACGACCTGGGAGTTAGAATCTGAAATGAAATTAAGGTATCCTTACCTCTTCGACATACTAGGTGCGTACCCTAATTTCGAGGGTAAAATTTTACAAGAAGGAGGAGATTGTAGGACCCCAACTTTTATGAATAAAGATGATTTTTCTATAATTATCATTTTTGAATGAATTTGATATAATGTTATAGTTGTGAATAATATTTAGAAATTTTACAAAGTACGCAAGTTGTTTATAATATTCGATTGGTGGGGAATATTCGTTTTAACGAGGAATATTAGATGCGGCGACACAATCATTAGTGGACCCCACAAGCGGAATTATTGTCGAATTGAGAAAATGACAAAAAAAATATTTTATGAAAATAACGGCGGAAGTTTTACCGTTAACTGTTGAAACACCCAGTGTTAAAAGTATAGGAATACGCGTGGTTGCATAGTAGCACACGATATTGATTATTAATGCTTACGTGAGAAGTCACTCAATTTTGTTCAATTATTGCTTTAGTAATTGCTGCATAGTATCTCACATTATTTGATTCAATTATTATCAATATTTTATATATTATTAAATCAATAATTGAGATAACAAAGTTGTTAATATTATTATTTGCATTATTAATGATGTCTAGAAGTTACGCGAGGAGAGGTTTGGTCACCTAATTGGCTATGATAAGGAGAAATCCTTATTGGAAAGTCTCTCTTTCACAGGAGCGACACAGTCGATTAATAGTGTGAATTATGATAATGATGATAAAGTTTTGTTTTATTAGTATTATTAATGTAATAAAAAAATGAAAAGCTTTTTATATAAAAGCAGAATACTTTTATAAAGTTATTCGTTTTATTAAGGCTAATAGTAAATCTTTTTATATAAAACAAAATACTTTTATAAAGTTATCTATTTTATTGATTAGATAATAATTAGAATATATTATATTTTATTATCATAGTGCTGCATAGTGTTTGCGATAGTAAAATATTTTTATATAAAACATAATACATTTATAAAGTTATTCGTTTTATTAGATTATAAATAGAATATATTATATTTTATTGTAAACCAATACAGACCGTCAGTTTAAAAGTAAATCAATCTGGACCATTCATGGATTAGTTCTTATTCAATTCATTCTTCTCTAAATAGAAGCTCATTCATTCATTATTTCTTCACAATTCTTTGAAACTAGAGAGAAACTGAGAGAAGAATTCTTCTATAATCTTAAGCGTCTTTCTTTAGCGTTTAAGAAAGCTTTGAGCGTAGTGCAAGTTTTTTTCAAGTATATCTCAGCTTCTACCGTTGAAGTACTCTTCTTTATAAGGTAAGGGTATTATTTTTTCATATTCATGAAGAGAACTTACATTATTCCAGGTTTTATTATTACATTGGAATAACTTTTGTATACACGGGCTACCTATACTTGGTGAAATAATTACATTATTCCATTATTTATTATTCTCTTTGGAATAACTGTTATCATGCATAATCACCGCATACATGGTAAAAATTGTTGTTATTCCATTCTTTATTATTACATTGGAATATCTTATCACATGCGTTTTTACGGACCTGGTTAAAATCTTTATTATTATGTTGGAATATCACATGTCATGCGTTTTTTGGGACGGACTGGTTCCGTTATTTATTATTCTGTTGGAATAACTTTTATATCATCAAGTACCGCATGCATGGTGATTTCATTGTTATTCCATTCTTTATTATTACATTGGAATATCACCAGTCGGTGCGTATTCGCTTTGACTGGTTCCGATTATTTATTATTACATTGGAATAAACCGCATCACATCAAGTACCGCATGCATGGTGATTTCTCTTGTTATTCCATTCTTTATTATACTCGGTTGGTTAAGTTTTGACTTCTATACTCCATGAAATTAGTGGAATATCCTTGATATTTGCGCTTCATCCAGTATCTTTCATGGAAATATTCTTCTGAGCATTCTTAAATTTTACTCTATAAAGAAGTATCATGTTGACAATTTGGACGTTATTAGTTCCTGGATAAATTAATTCTTGAACTTGTTTTTATTGAATTCTTATATCATTGTCATCATCCTCATGTTTATATTTTGTTGAAAGTCATCTGTGGCTTGTAGTGCATAGATGGACTTGGTATGATTATGACCAGGGATTATTCGGTGTAATCATGATCGTAATGTTACAAATAATGTGGTAAAAGTCGTCATTGGCCCGTAGTGCATTGATGGACAGTTGTTGGCATAATCATGACCATTGATGAATACACGAATATCCTTGGCCCGTAGTGCATGGATAATTAATGGTTGTGATACTAATGAATATCCTTGGCCGTAGAGCAGGGATGATGTGGTTTATTTATTAAGCTAGAGTCTCGGTGATAAAAGTGATGAAAAACCTTTTAAATCATAAAAGATAGTAGATTTTATTTCTACTTGACTCTTTTAATGGATTGCTTGTTCATTGCAGATTAAACTTGATGTCTATTATATTTTATCGGTTTAACATTGTTGAAGACTAATGATAATTTATTACGCATTATCTTAGTCATAATATTTCTTCTTGGGCTAGTTGAGCTCACCATTTCTTTTCTTTATTCTCTTGAGAAAAATGAGAAGCGTGGCGGGACTAGTCGGGGAGCGGAGTGGCGGTCGAGATGATAGTATTAGTAGTCCTCACTATTACATTTAAATAGTGTGACAATAAATGTAATGAGGACTTATTACGAGAGTGGATATTTTCTAGAAGATAATATTTGTATTAAAACTCTGACTCTCTTGTTGTATATTAAAGATTGTATTTGTATTCTGTACCATGTATTTGGCAACTCAGAATAGGTGATGTATACCTATTTTGGGGGCGTCACAAGCATGATATCTACTATCTTTTATGATTTAAAAGTTTAGCATCAATTTTATCGCTGATACTCAGCTAAATAAATAATCCACACCACTGAATTATCCATGCACTGCGGGTCAAGGATATTCATTATTATTGTAAGACCCCAACTTTTATGAATAAAGATGAATTTTCTAAAAATATTATTTTTAAATATTATGGAGTGAATTTAATATAATGTTATCGTTGTGGGTAATATTTAGAAATTTTGAAAAGTATGCAAGTTGTTATATAATATTTGACTTGTCGGGGAATATTCGTTTTAACAGGGAATATTCGTACGATGACACAATCGTTGGTGGACCCCACATCGAAATTATTGTCGGATTGAGAAAATGACAAAAATATTTTTATTAAAATAATGGCGAAAGTTTTTCCGTTAACTGTTGAAACACCCGGTGATAAAAGAACAGTAATACGCGTGGTTACATAGTAGCACACGGTATTGATTATTGATGTTTACGTGAGAAGTCACTCAGTTTTGTTCAATTATTACTACAGTAATTGCTGCATATTATCTCACGTTATTTGATTCAATTATTGTCAATATTTTATATATTATTAAATCAATAATTGAGATGATGAAGTTATTAACATTATTATTTGCAATATTAATGATGTCTAGAAGTTCTGCCAAGGAGAGGTTTGGTCACCTAATTGCGCGCTAATAGGGAGAAATCCTTATTGGAAATCCCCCTCTTTCCTGGGAATGACCTGGTTCCATTATTTATTATTTTGTTGGAATAACCTGTCTGTGTGGTCTATCGCATGCATGGTGAATTCTGTTGTTATTCCATTCTTTATTATTCTATTGGAATATCACGTCATGCACGCTTACGCATAACTTTGGTTCCATTATTTATTATTACATTGGAATAACTTTGTTTTGTGCGATCTATCGCACGCGTGGTGAATTCTGTTGTTATTCCATTCTTTATTATTCTGCCGAATATTACGTCGATGCGTTTACGCATGACTGGTTCCATCATTTATTATTACATTGGAATATCACGCTTACGAGTACGGATTACGCTCGACCTAGTTCCGTTATTTATTATTACATTGGAATAACAACATGCATGCGATCTATCGCATGCCTGGTGATTTCTTTTGTTATTCCATTCTTTGTTATACTCAGTTGGTTAAAGTTTTGGCTTTTATACTCCATAAAATTAGTGGAATATCCTTGATATGTGCGTTTCATCCAGTATCTTTTCATGGAAATATTCTTCTGAGCAATATTGAGTTTTAGCCCACAAAGCAGTATCATGTTGACAATTTGGACGTTATTGGTTCCTGTATTAACTAATTCTTGAACTTGTTTTATTGAATTCTTATATCATTGTCATCATCCTCATGCTTATATTGTGATGAAAGTCATCTTTGGCTTACGTGCATAGATGGACTTAGTATGATTATGTCCAGGGATCATTCGGTATAATCATGACCTGTAATGTTATAAATGATGTGGTAAAAATCCTCAGTGGCTTGTAATGCATTGATGGACAGTTTTTGGTATGATTATGACCAGGGATTATACGGTATAGTCATGACCATTGATGATTTAATGAATATCCTTGGCCGTGGTATAGGGATGATTAGATGATGTGTTTTATTTATTAAGCTGAGTCTCAGCGATAAAAATTGATGAAAACATTTTAAATCATAGAAGATAGTAGATTTTATTCTCAACTTGACTCTTCTAATGGATTACTTGTTTCGCTGCAGTTAAACTTGATGTCTATTGTATTTTATCAGTTAACATTGTTGAAGACTAAGGATAATTTATTCTGCATTATCTTAGTCATAATATTTCTTCTGCAAGGCTAGTTGAGCTCACCCTTTCTTTTCACCGTTCTCTTGAGGAAATGAGAACGTGGCAAGAGACTAGTCGAGGAGCAGTGATGGTAGAAATGGTGTATTATTAGTCCTCACTATTCTGTAAAATAGTGTGATAGTAAATGTAATGAGGTCTCTATTTGAGAGTGGATATTGTCTAGAAGGCAATATTCCTATTTAAACTCTCAGTTATGTTTTGTAGTATTTTACACGACAGTTGTATAATTAAGTTTTTATTTGTATTTTGTACCATGTATTTGGCGACTCAAGATGGGTGATGTATACCTATTTTGGGGGGCGCCCAGTTGAGTATCAAATCTTAGGGATATGATCCCTGGCTGAGATGTGAGACAAGAACTAGGAGGGGAGAGACGGGAAATTCCTTCGCTAGTATGACCTACCTAAGTTTATTTGGTATTTAATTGGTCGGTCATAATATAGGGATAATATGTGATATGTTAATTAACCCTTGTTTTGTGGCAGTATTTGAAAATGGCATCCGAGAATGTTGAGAACATCAATGGAGCACAGGAGACCGTTGAGTCTCCACAGATCAATAATCAGGACAATGTACAACAAGATGGCGATAATCCTCCTGTAAACAACAACACTGATCAAATGACGAACGACGGTACGTTTAGGAGCTTCTTAGAATTCATGCAACATCAGGCGAAGGTGGCTCCTATCCAAAATGCAGGTGGAAATACTGACAACTCTCAGACGGTCACCGCTAAGCAGTTCAAGGAGCTGGGACCACTAAAGTTTTTTGGAGAGCCAAAACCCCTTAAGGCGGAGACGTGAATAAAGCAGATCAACAAGATATTTGATGTCTTGGGATGCTCCGAGGAGCAAAAGGTTCCTTTTGCCACCTTCATATTGCGTGCAGAAGTAGATTACTGGTGGGAATCCGTAAAGCATACTCAACCTGCCGCACTGAGGATGTCTTGTGAGAAGTTCCAAGAGTTGTTCAACGACAAGTACTTTCCAGAAAATATTCGTCACATGAAGGAGGTAGAGTTCATCAAACTTGAATAAAATAATATAACCGTGGCGCAGTACGAAGCTAAGTTTGTCGAGTTGTCTCGGTTTATGTCCCACTTGGTTGATAATGAGGAGAGAATGATGCGGATGTTTCTAAGAGGTTTGAAACCTGAGATACGTCAATACCTTATCTCTCATAAACTGTGTTTGTATTCAGATGTTGTGAATAGGGCTCGATTATTGGGTAGCGATAATGAGTCAACCGAACCAAGAGAGAGCAAATGACAAGTCGATAATACCGATTGGTAGCGATCATCGAAGCGGTGACAACAAACGTGGAGGGAATCAATATGCCAGAAATGATAACCACTTCGGTGGTAATCATGGCCAAGACAATAGGAGTGGAGAGTTCAAGAAAAGAAGGTTCAGCGAAGATGGAAAGACGTCAGCACCAGCACTCGCTGTTAAGGAAGGAGAACGACCGTCGGTCGTATGTTACAAATGTGGAGGGGAAGGACACATAAGTCCAAACTGCACGATGCAGTTCAAAGCATGTTATAATTGTCGAAAAGAAGGCCACCTAGCTCGATTTTGTCGTGCACCAAAGTCAAGTCCAGCTGGGATGGAGGCATCAAAGGGGGTCCCAGACAAGACAAAACCGGTAGTTCAAGGGAGAGTGTTTGTCGTAACCTCCCAAAAAGCGAGGAATCTGAACAAGGTGATCATGGGTAAGCTAATCATAAACTCTAGTGAAGTTTATACTTTATTTGATACTGGTTCTACCCATTCCTTTATTTCTCCTACTTGCGCTCAACATTTAAATTTGACACCGGAGAAATTAGACTTTGACTTATCTGTTGAAACTCCATTGGGAAAAACCTTCATTACATCCACGGTTTATAAGACTTATTTGATTCAAATCGGTAACCGCACGTTACCTATCGATCTTATTTCTTTGAAAATACTTGCATTTGATGTGATTCTAGGAATTGATTAGTTAACTACTCATCATGCAAAAATTGATTATTTTCGTAAGGTTGTTCGCTTTCATATTCCTAACCAACCTATTATACGAATTCAAGCAACCAAACCATTAAAATCCATCACTGTCATCTCAAGCCATAAAGCTATTCGTTTATTGAAAAATGGATGTCAAGCTTTCTTAGCTCGTGTCACGGATCTAAACAAAAATACGTCAGTTTTGAATGATATTTCTATTATTAATCAATTTCCTAACGTATTCCCTGAAGAACTTCCTGGCCTACCCCTAGAACGTGAAATTAAATTTTGTATCGACCTTGAATTCGATACAAAACCCAATTCCAAAGCCCCATATCGAATGACTCCTGTTGAAGTTCAGGAGTTAAAAACCCAACTACAGGAATTGTTAGACATCGATTTCATTCGTCCTAGTTGATGTGTGGGTTTCATACCTGTATTTTAGCCCTTTTTGTTGCTTAATTTTGATGCCTATATTCAATCTTTTGGATAACTTGCTTAATTATTTTAGTGTGTATCCGATTAGTTCTTTTCAGGCTGGCTTTTTATAGGTCTTGAGCATTGTTACTGGAAAGTGGCGCCGCAGAACCAAAGTTGGCGCCCTAGCGCCAGTCATTAGTGACTCTATTGGAAAGTGGCGCCTCGGCGCCATCTATAATGCAAAAATCCGCGCCCAGTACACAGAGAGTCGCATACCGACGCCATCAAGATAATCACGCCATTGTGCCAGTATGTCATACTTGGCGCCATCTCGATCGCGCCCCATGGCCAGATTATTGCACAATGACTCGTATCCCGCGCCCGGTAGCGCTTGCGATGTCTTGGTTCGCGCATACTAAGGCGAGCTCTGGTTCCCCAGCTATTGCTCGTCTTTTATGACCTAGTTAAAAGAGGGATGGTATAAATAGATAGCGAGGGGGCTGCTTTAAAGGCATCGGATATCAGAACAAATTTATTACAGCTTAAAATTAGATTTCATTTTCTATTTTTCTAGAAGAGAAAGAAGCTTGTAAAAGGAAGAAGAGTTATTGCAGCTAGCAGTCATTCAGACTCTACACGTGAAGAGAAGATTTGGCGGAAGAACACTTCAATCAGGGGTTTTCTTATTCCAAATCTCCCATTCCTTGTATTTGTCTGATGATGTGTGGTGTATTAAAAATGCGTGTTAGTACCATAGTTATGAACTAACTCCATTTTTAGGATTGTAATGTAACCTTATGATTAGCTTAATCAACTTCCTCTCTTATTTTATATAATGAATCATTTTGGAATGGGTTGTTTTATTTGGTACTTAATGTCTGATTGCTTGATAAAGAAATTGGTATTGATAGTGATGGAAATTGATAAATGGATATTATTGTCTATCTTTAAATACAACAACACCTGTTATGACCATGACATTGGAATGTGTGCATAATGTGCTAAGAGGATAGACATATTCTTATTTGCCTTGTGTGACCTTGGGACTGAGCTTAATGACCTTGACCTAGTTAGTGTCACCTTGATAGACATATTGTGTCTACATTTGGTTAGGGATGTGCATTTGACCTTTGATGTAAGCTTATGCTTATTAATGTTCTCGGTTGGCCATTTCTTGATTCGTTTGTAATATGGAGAGTTAAAAGATTAGGTGAACCATTAGGGGAGTTGTAATCCTATCTTAACTTCCTAGCACATCTACTTCCCTTAATACTACAGTCTTGTTGAAATAGCTTAACCAACCATTTGTTTCACTCATTTAGATAAGATTAGTAATGACTTTACCTTAGTATTTGTTTTCTATTAAGACTTTGTCCTCATGGGTTCGACACTCAAATTACATATATTACTTGTGGATAACATATACTTGCGCGTGTTTATCGATTGAGAAATCAACCAACAAGTTTTTGGCGCCTTTGCCGGGGACTTAGAATTAATTGTTTTCAATATTAAAACTAAGTCATTACGATCTTACTTTAAATCGATTTTCTTTGTTCAATTTCTCTTTTCAGGTAGTCTTCATTGTTTATGCCACCTCGGAAGGGACAACATATAATTCTTCTCGATCCCGAGGTTGATAGAACATTCAGACGACTGCGGAGAGAAAAATCCGAGGACATACCCGAGGACATACTTGCTCCTATCATTATGGCTGAGGAACTTCAGAAATCTCTGAGGGAGTACGCTATGCCTCGTATTGACGATCTCCAGGCGAACATTCAAAGGCCCTCCATCCAAGCCAATAATTTCGAGATCAAGCCGGGCACCATTCAAATGTGTACCAACATTCAGTTTTGGGGACTGCCGAATGATGGCCCCAATGATGACCTGATAAATTTTATGGAGATCTGTGACACCTTTAAATGCAACGGAGTGTCTGACGATGCCATCAGACTCTGGTTGTTTCCATTTACATTAAGGGACAAAGCCAAGAGCTGGCTTCATTCACTTCCGTCAGGCTCCATTACTACATGGGCCGACTTGGCACAGAAATTTGTGGCGAAGTTCTTCTGGCCTGCCAAAACAGCCAGGCTCAGGCATGATATCACGTCCTTTGTTCAGTTCGAATCTGAATCCTTATACGACTCGTGGGAGCGGTTTAAGGATCTTCTGAGGAAATGCCCGCACCATGGTCTGCTAGAGTGGCTCCCCATCCAGACCTTTTACAATGGGTTGTACGGATCTACTCGTTCGAGTATTGATGCCGCATCTAAAGGGGCATTCATGGCCAAACATCACACAGCGGGATATGAGCTGGTGGAGACAATGGCTGCCAACAATTATCAATGGCCAAATGATAGGAAAGCCCCGAGAAGAGCAACGGGGTTTTATGAAGTGGACTCTTTCACATCGTTAGCGGCTCAGGTAGCAGCGCTAACAAAAAGGCTAGACACCATAGGACCTTCAGCAGTTCAAAACGTGCAGAGTGTCGTGGTTCAATGTGAATTATGTCAAGGGAGCCATCCAACTAATCAGTGTGCGATAAGCCCTGAATCAGTTCAATTTGTTTCCAACTATGGGCGGCAATAAAATACCAGTCTTCCCACTCATTACCACCCGGGGTTAAGAAATCATCCAAACTTCTCATGGGGCAATAACAACAACAGTACCAACCCCAACCTACCTGAAACCTCCATCTATAAGGCAGAATTATGCTAACCCTCCAGGATTCCAACCTCAAACTCAGTTCAACCCACAGCCACAGAGCACTCAGCATCAGTTCCACCATCCTCCACCTTAACAGGAAAGGAAGCCCAGTTTAGAAGATCTTCTGTCGAGGTACATAGCCCAGAACAAAATCAGAAGTAATAATCAAGAGGCCTCCATTAGGAATCTTGAAGTACAGATGGGCGGTTAGCTCGCCTTAAAGCGATCGTCCACCGGTAGCATTGCCTAGTGACATCTTGATGTTAACTTGAAAGCAGGGAAGGCAAGGAGCAGTGTAAAGCAGTAACCCTCAGAAGTGGGAGAACCACTAAAGTGCAAAGTGGAGAGGGTATTCTTTAGGAAGATGAGGTAGTAACTGAAGAGGGACCTTCTGTGAAGGAGAATGCTGAGACAAGTGGTGGTGAAGAAAGTGGTCAAGACAAAACTCCTACACCATCTCCTCCAACGACTGTGGTCAATCAGCCTCTCCCTCAGTTGCCTTTTCCCCAGCGGGTGCAGAAACAGAAGCTGGATAAGCAGTTTTCCAAATTCTTGGAGGTGTTCAAAAGACTGCATATAAATATTCCATTTGCAGATGCATTGGAAGGAATGCCTAGCTACGTCAAGTTCATGAAGGACATTCTGTCCAAGAAGCACAAAATGGGAGACTATGAGACGGTGGCTCTGACAGAAGAGTGTAGTGCCATCCTTCAAAACAAGCTTCCGCCGAAGCTCAAAGATTCGGGAAGTTTTACAATCCCGTGCACCATTGGGGACCATTTTATTGGGAAGGCTCTATGTGATCTAGGGGCCAGTATCAACTTGATGCCCCTCTCTATTTATAAGAAGCTAGGCCTCAATGAAGCCAAGCCGACAAGCGTCACCCTGCAATTAGCTGACAGATCTCTGACATATCCGAAGGGAATTGTGGAGGATGTGCTAGTGAAGGTTGACAAGTTCATATTTCTAACGGATTTCGTAGTCCTTGATTTTGAGGAGGATAGGGAGATCCCGATAATATTGGGAAGGCCATTCTTGGAAACTGGGATGACCCTCATCGATGTCCAAAAGGGGGAGTTGACAATGAGAGTTAACGATCGAAGTAGCGTTGATGTCTTTCGATCAATGAAGTATCCTAATACACACGAGGATTGCTTCAGATTAATACAATTGATAGTTCGATGAAGGGGTTTTCTTAGAAACTTGCATTCAAGATCCTCTGGAAGCTACTTTAACTGGGGCTAGTACTATGGAAGAGCCCTCACATGTGGAATGTGCTAAGTGGCTCGATGAACCTCAAGGATCGAAGCAATTCCAGCGGCAGTTCGAGTCTCTGAATGATAAAGAGGCATCTACTTCCAAAGCTCAGCCGTCTATCATCGAGCCTCCTGTCCTTGAGCTTAAACCTTTGCCTGCTCACCTGAGGTATGCTTATTTAGGAAATTCATCTTCATTACCTATGATAATTTCTGCTTCTCTAACCAAGTGTCAGGAAGAAAAGATGTTGCTTGTGCTCAAGAAGTACAAAACGGCCTTAGGATGGTCTATCGCTGATATAAAAGGGATCAACCCAACTCTATGCATGCACAAAATTCTTCTGGAGGAAGGCTCAAAGCCATCTATAGAGCATCAGAGGCGGCTAAATCCCATTATGAAAGAGGTCGTCCGGAAGGAGATCATTAAGTTGCTAGATTTGGGCATTATCTACCCCATCTCGGATAGTCCTTGGGTTAGTCCAATCCAATGTGTGCCAAAGAATGGAGGGATGACAGTTGTGTCCAATGAGAACAACAAACTGATTCCCACCAGGACGGTGACCAGGTGGAGAGTGTGCATGGATTACAGGAAACTTAACAAATCAACCTGTAAGGATCACTTTCCCTTTCCTTTCATTGATCAAATGCTTGATCGGTTGGTTGGGCACGAGTATTATTGTTTGTTTGATGGGTACTCGGGGTACAATCAGATTTCTATTGCTCCTGAAGATCAGGAGAAGACGACATTTATATGTCCTTATGGGACCTTTGCCTTCCGGAAAATGTCTTTCGGGCTATGTAATGCTCCTGCAACATTTTAGCGGTGTATGATGTCAATCTTCTCGGACATGGTTGAAAAGACCTTGGAGGTCTTTATGGACGATTTCTCAGTTTTTGGGAGCTCGTTTGACAACTGCTTGACAAATCTGACTGCCGTTCTCCATCGATGTGTTGAAACTAACCTGGTGCTAAATTGGGAGAAGTGTCACTTCATGGCCGAAGAGGGCATTATTTTGGGTCATCGGGTTTCTGTGGGCAGAATTAAGGTTGATAAGGCAAAGATAAATGTGATCAATAACCTTCCACCGCCCACCTCAGTGAAAGGGGTAAGGAGTTTCCTCGGGCACGCCGGTTTCTACAGAAGGTTTATTCAAGATTTCTCGCGGATCACTAAACCTTTGTGCACGCTCCTGGAAAAGGACATGCCTTTCCAGTTTGATGTCGCCTGCCTGAGCGCTTTTATGTTATTAAAGAAGAGGCTAATCTCGGCGCCTATTGTGGTAGCTCCAGACTGCGCATACCCTTTCGAGCTCATGTGCGATGCCAGTAACTTTGCTATCGGGTCAGTGTTGGGCCAGCGAAGGGAAAAGGTTTTCCACACCATTTACTATGCCAGTAAGACATTAACTGATGCTCAGTTAAATTATACCACCACTGAGAAGGAGCTGTTGGCAGTAGTGTATGCTTTTGATAAGTTCCGTTCCGACCTCATCGGAACGAAGGTGATCATGTACACCGATCACTCGGTGATCAAGTATTTGATTGAAAAGAAGGATGCTAAGTCGAGGTTGATACGGTGGGTTTTGCTTCTGCAGGAGTTTGATTTAGAAATCACAGAGACAAGAAGGGAACTGAAAATCAGGTTGCTAACCACTTATCTAGATTGGAAAACACCACACCTTCGGGCGAAGCCGATGAAGCTATAAATGATTTTTTCCCGGACGAGCAGCTCTTTGTGGTCAATGGAAAGGTTCCGTGGTATGCGAACTTCGCCAATTATGTTGCTTGCCAAGTTCTTCCCAATAATCTGAGCTATCAACAGAAGAAAAAATTCCTCAAGGATGCCAAACAATATCTTTGGGATGAGCCCTTCCTGTTCAAGTAGTGTTCCGATCAGAATCTGCGTAGATGCTTATCTGAAGAAGAAATTGAAGGTGTGCTACATCATTGCCACTTTTCAAACTATGGAGGTTATTTTGGAGGCCAAGCGAGCTGCTTTGCTAAGGTGCTTGATCAGATTCTATTGGCCCACCTTATTGAGGATGCACGCGTATGTGATGCACAACTGACAGATGCCAATGGTAGGCACCATATCAAGACGGCATGAATTACCCCTGCAGAATATCCTGGAAGTGGAGTTATTCGATGTATGGGGCATCGACTTCATGGGGCCGTTCCCGTCCTCTTTCAACAATCTTTACATCCTTGTGGCTATGGATTATGTTTCAAAGTGGGTGGAAGCAGTTGCCTTTCCGACTAATGATGCTAAGGTGGTGCTTCAGTTCCTTAAGAAGAACATTTTCACCCGTTTTGGCACACCTCAGGCCATCATCAGCGATGAAGGGTCACACTTCTGCAATAAATACTTTGAAGCCCTTCTAGCCAAGTATGGGGTAACTCACAAGATCGCCACTGCATACCACCCATAGACCAGCGGACAAGCTGAAATTTCGAATCGGGAGGTGAAACGAATCTTGGAAAAGATTGTTAACCCAAACCGTAAGAACTAGTCTAAGAAGCTTGATGATGCATTATGGGCCTACCGCACAACGTATAAAATGCCTATCAAAATGTCCCCGTATAGGCTAGTCCATGGTAAGGCATGTCATCTCCCAGTTGAGTTGGAGCACAACGCTTATTGGGCCATTCAAAAGCTTAACTTTGATCTTGAAGCAGCCGGAGAAAAGCGGCTCTTGCAGCTTAATGAATTAGATGAGTTTCGTCTACAAGCATATGAAAATGCTAAGTTGTACAAGGAGAAGACCAAGAGGTGGCATGACAAGAAAATCCTCGAGAGACACTTCGAACCTGGCCAGAAGGTTCTTCTTTTCAACTCCCGGCTAAAATTATTTCAGGACAAGTTAAAGTCTCGATGGTCGGGGCCCTTCACAGTTACTAAGGTTTATCCGCACAGGGCAATAGAGGTTGAGGACCAGAATTCGGACGTAACCTTTAAGGTCAATGGGCAGAGGTTAAAGCACTACTAGGGCGACGAAGTTGACCGGCAGAATACCTTCATTACACTTGGAGACCCGGTGTAAAATGGGATGAAAGTTAAGCCGACGACTCAAAATCAAGCGCTTGATGGGAGGCATCCCCATCGCAGTATCAACAAATTGTTTTATCTGCCTTTTCTTGAAATTTCACTTTGTTTATCAAGTTATTACCTGTGTTCTTTATAGTGTTTGTAGTTTGTATAGTTCTTGTTGCTTGTTCATTTCATTTTCATCCCTCGGTTAAGTTTGAGTTAATTGGATTACTGATAGACTGATAGTTTACTGATATATATGCTTGTCTGCAGAGTTCTTTGAGTTAACTTAGTGGTGCCATGCTTTTATATGCTTAACTTTCGCTACCGACGCCATCTTCGCGCCCGACACTAATTGGTGCCCCAAATGCATAAGGTGCATACACACCGCAAATTGCGTGCTTGGTTCCATCGATCGGCGCCCGACGCCATTTCTACAGCATCCCATACTACAAACTCACGCTTCAGCACCATGCACCGCGCCCCGACGCCAATCACCGCACCCCGGCGCCACCTCCGGTGTCCAGATTCATTTGAGGCGATTTCATCAGTTTAGTATTAGTTCAGTTATCTTCTCTCAAATATTTTTCTCTCTTTATCCGCGCGAAGCAACTGCTCATCTTCCAACCGTTCACCAACCGCCAGCCGTTTCCTGCCGTTTGGGCAACCGACCGACTCAACGGTTTAGTCTTCACAGAGGTTCGCCTATAAAGTCGCAGCAGGTACGGTGATTTGGCTAATCTCTTTGGCTTGTATCCTATTATCTCTTCCTTCTAATATGGCTTCCAAGCGTCCTAGAACCAGCATTGGTCCTCCTCCTCCTTCCTCGTTCCGTGGTCAGATTACCCCATGGGATCTCGTCAAATTTCCATCCGAAGAAGCCTACAAACGCTACACCCAAATTTTCAAATCTCGAAGTCTTGTGCCCGGCGTGGCCTTCAGCCGAATGACAAATTGGATGGCCAGATGCATGCCATGATAAGTGCCTTGAAGTGGGTTCACTTCACCAAACCGCCTGAATCAGCTGTGGTAGCGGTGGTCAAGGAGTTTTACGCTAATGCCATTCCGAATGGTCCGTCGGTTGTGCCTGTAAGGGGAAAATTAATTCCATTTGATGTCAAAGCCATCAATGAAGTGTATGGAACTCCCAATTTCGACAAGAAGGACTACAGGGAGAATGAGATTTGGAGTTATAAGTCTGATGACCTTATTAGCAAACTTTGTAAGCCTGGGACAGTTTGGAAAAGTAACGATTACACTGGCGAGCGCACGTCCTTTCCTTCACAAGCGTTCAGTCGTTATGGTAAGGCTTGGTATGCCTTCATCTGTGCAAACCTTCAGCCGACGCGTTATGTGAGTGATGTCACTCGGGAGCGGGCGACGCTCCTCTATGCCATTATGATGAGGCTAAAAATTGATGTGGGGGCTTTGATCAACGAATCCATCAAGAAAGCTATCAAAAGCAAGGTTATGTCTAGCCTTCCCCACCCTTCTCTTATTACAAGGCTTTGCAAAAAGGCGGGTGTCCAGTGGGAGGCGGAAGATGTTACCCTCCCGTCCATGTCAGTCATTGATCATCAGTTGATTAGTCGTTATGCCGTATGGGATGGTGCGCCATAACATCCCCGAGGTGAGGGCTTTTTGCTAGCACCGCCTCCGCCGGCTTCTGATGACCCCCAGCCCTCATCTGCAGTAAGAACCTCTAGTCAGGCGCCAATCCCCCCTTCTGCCGATGCCATTGATTCGGGGGCCCTTGCTCAGATTATAAACAACCTAAATTTTTTGCATTGCAAAGTTGACACGGTTGCCCAGTGGCAGAGCCAGTTTCATCACTATCATGCTGAGTTTGCCGATACTCTAGCCAACATCCATGCTGCTCAAGGTGGCGAGGACGCGGACTTCATGCCATTCCCATTTCCAGCGCCTCCACTCTATGCTCCTTATCCTCCGCAGTTTTCGCCGCCATCTGAAGAGGACCGCGAATACCAGCCTGTCAACGTGGAGGACGATGATGACGACGACTTGGAGTTGTTCGATGCTAATGACGACTTTGGTCTTGGTGATGATGACGGTGGGGATGCCAATGTTTGATGTTGTTGTGATGGCCAATGAGGACTCTGGCTCATGTTCAAGTTTGGGGGAGAATTTTTGCTAGTATTTTATTTATATATGAATTGTGTTAGAGTAGTATTATTATATTTCTATTTTAAACTGCTTTGTTAGGATGGTATTTGGGCTTGATAGCCCCAGACGCTTGTTTAAGTTGTTATCTATCTATTGTGGTTTTTATCGTGATTTATCTTTTGGTTTTTGGATGTATGTTTTAAATTATCGTGAATGAATGTCTTGGCTTAGCAGTGTTCTGTGTTTCATATTATATGTTTTCGGATATTGTCTTGCCTTAAGCCTATTTTTTGGGTCTTTCACTGATTTATTGGTATACTCGTTGCCATATGTTATGGCTTTACCCTGTGATGATAAAGGCACTCTATAGTCTATATAGTTTGCTTTATTATATTTTGACTAACCCAAGCCTCGTTTCGGTAAATTCTTTATGTTGGGTGAGGGTAGTTAACATTAAGTTTTGTTTTGACCTTTGTCGGACTGTCTTGCAATTTTATCTATTTCCTAAGCTCGTGGCTTTAGTTATACGACTTTGGGGGCTTGTGTTTGATTTAACTCAAGTTTGTCTTGGATCCATTCGTTTAGCGAGCACTGACCTTGCATCTTTCTAGTAGTTTTTCTTTTGTGATTGTCTTTTACCGTGTTGAAAATAGTGTGCACTACTACTCTGCTAATTTCAAGTTGTTTTAGGCACTGATGCATTAGCAGTCTAGGCTCTTTAGTTCTGAAAAAAAAATATAATAATTTGTGTCCTACGGTGGGTTGAGTTGGAGCGTGGAAACGCACTCACCCATAAATGTAGGTGCTATTCGTTTATTGAAAAATGGATGTCAAGCTTTCTTAGCTCGTGTCACGGATCTAAACAAAAATACGTCAATTTTGAATGATATTTCTATTATTAATGAATTTCCTGACGTATTCCCTGAAGAACTTCCTGGCCTACCCCTAGAGCGTGAAATTGAATTTTGTATCGACCTTGAATCTGGTACAAAACCCATTTCCAAAGCCCCATATCGAATGGCTCCTGTTGAACTTCAGGAGTTAAAAACCCAACTACAGGAATTGTTAGACATCGGTTTCATTCGTCCTAGTTGATGTGTGGGTTTCATACCCGTATTTTAGCCCTTTTTGTTGCTTAATTTTGATGCCTATATTCAATCTTTTGGATAGCTTGCTTAATTATTTTAGTGTGTATCTGATTAGTTCTTTTCAGGCTGGCTTTTTATAGGTCTTGAGCATTGTTATCGAAAGTGGCCAAGAATACAAACTTAGCTACTAGCGCCGCATGATCATCGATGAATCTATTGGAAAGTGGCGCCTCGGCGCCATCTATAATGCAAAAATCTGCGCCTAACGCAGAGAGAGTCGCGCCCGGCGCCATCAATCATCATGCCAGATCGTCAGACAAGTATCGCCAGCGACGCCATCTCAATCACGCCCAAATACGCTTTATTTATTTCAGCCAAGAATAAGAAGATCTCCGCCTTGCCCGCGCTTGAAGATGTCTTAGCTCGCGCCCCGGTGCGAGCTCCAGTTCCCCAGCTATTGCTCGTCTTTAATGACCTAGTTAAAAGAGGGATGGTATAAATAGATAGTGAGGGGGCTGCTTTAAAGGCATTAGATATCAGATAGATATCAGAAAAATTTTATTACAGCTTAAAATTAGATTTCATTTTCTGTTTTTCTAGAAGGGAAAGAAGCTTGTGAAAGGAAGAAGAGTTATTGCAGCTAGCAGTCTTCAGACTCTACACGTGAAGAGAAGATTTGGCGGAAGAACACTTCAATCAGGGGTTTTCTTATTCCAAATCTCCCATTCTTTGTATTTGTCTGATGATGTGTGGTGTATTAAAAATGCGTGTTAGTACCATAGTTATGAACTAACTCCATTTTTAGGATTGCAATGTAACCTTATGATTAGCTTAATCAACTTCCTCTCTCATTTTATATAATGAATCATTTTGGAATGGGTTGTTGTATTTGGTACTTAATGTCTAATTAATTGATATAGAAATTGGTATTGATAGTGATGGAAATTGATAAATGGATATTATTGTCTATCTTTAAATACAACAACACCTGTTATGACCATAACATTGGAATGTGTGCATAATGTGCTAAGAGGATAGACATATTCTTATTTGCCTTGTGTTACCTTGGGACTGAGCTTAATGACCTTGACCTAGTTAGTGTCACCAATAGACATATTGTGTCTAGCTGGTTAGGGATGTGCATTTGACCTTCGACAGAAGCTTATGCTTATTAATGTTCTCGGTTGGCCATTCCTTGATTCGTTTGTAATATGGAGAGTTAGAAGATTAGGTGAAGCATTAGGGGAGTTGTAATCCTATCTTAACTTCCTAGCACATCTACTTCCCTTAATACTACAATCTTGTTGAAATAGCTTAACCAACCATTTGTTTCACTCATTTAGATAAGATTAGTAACGACTTTACCTTAGTATTTGTTTTCTGTTAAGACTTTGTCCTCGTGGGTTCGACACTCAACTTACATATATTACTTGTGGACAGTGTATACTTGCGCGTGTTTATCGATTGAGAAATCAACAAACACTAGTACGTCTCCTTGGGGTGCTCCTGTTCTATTCGTGAAGAAGAAAGATGGCAGTATGCGACTTTGTATTGATTATCAGGAGTTGAATCATGTCACCATCAAAAATAGGTACCCGTTGCCTCGCATTGATGACCTGTTTGACCAGTTGCAAGGAGCCAAATTCTTTTCAAAGATTGATCTTCGTTCCGGATATCATCAGTTAAAGATTAAAACTGATGACATTCCAAAGAGTGCTTTCAGAACTCGGTACGGGCATTATGAATTCCTAGTTATATCTTTTGGATTGACTAATGCTCCTGCTGCCTTCATGGACATGATGAACCAAGTATTCAAGGAATATTTGGATCACTTTGTGGTCGTCTTTATTGATGACATCCTCATATACTCCAAAACCCGTGAAGATCATGAGCAACACTTGAGGCTGATACTCCAAAAGCTTCATGAAAACAAGCTTTATGCCAAGTTGAAGAAATGCGAGTTCTGGCTTGAGGAAGTAGCTTTCCTTGGGCACGTAGTATCAAGTCATGGAATATCTGTTGACCCGGTAAAGATTGAATCTATTCAAAGCTGGGAAGTGACCGATGTACGTAGCTTTCTCCGCTTAGCTGGTTATTATCGGAGATTCGTAGAAGGGTTTTCTCGAATTGCTACTCTATTAACTCAGCTGACTCGGAAAGATACAAAATTCGATTGGAGTGAGGAATGCGAGAAGAGTTTTCAAGAACTCAAGAGTAGACTCATTTCAACACCTGTTCTGACAATACCATCTAGCTCGGAGGGATTTGTCATCTACAGTGATGTTTCGGGCAAAGGGTTAGGATGTGTTCTCATACAACATGGGAAAGTCATAGCCTATGCCTCTCGGCAACTCAAAGAATATGAGAGGAATTATCATACTCATGATCTAGAGTTGGCAGTTGTTGTCTTCGCACTTAAAATTTGGAGGCATTACTTGTATGGGGAGAAAGTGGAGATCTTTATGGATCATAAAAGCCTCAAATATTTCTTCACTCAAAAGGAACTCAACATGCAACAATGACGTTGGCTTGAACTGTTGAAAGATTATGATCATACCATCCAATACCATCCTGGAAAAGCAAACGTAGTAGTTGACGCATCGAAGAAGATCATATGCGGCACGAAAGGTAATATTGTCAACGCAAGGCCCATTTTATATGACCGCGAAGGATGGAGATAGAGATAAAGACCTGAGGACCCACGTGATGATGGCGAATATATACGAGTAGAACCGACTTTAATCGATAAAGTTAAAGCCGCTTTCAAGCTACGCACCGAGCCGATGTGTATGAGGAAGAAAGTGAAAGAAGGTGCTATGTTAGAAGCAAGAATCGATGAAGAAGGAATACTCGAGTCAACTCCTGACTTTGTGTTCCTAACGACTCGAAGTTAAAGTATAAAATCATGATGGAGGCGCACAACACACCGCTTGCAATCCATCTGATTTGAGTCCCAAAATGTATCGTGATCTTCTACATACATTTTGGTGGAGCAATATGAAGAGAGAGATAACAATGTTTATCTCAAGGTGTCTAACTTGTCAACGAAGTCAAGGCGGAGCATCAAGTAACCAAAAGGTCCATTGCAACCACTTGAAATTCCGTAATGGAAGTGGGAGCACATTACCATGGATTTCGTTCATCGGTCTTCCCAAGGTTGCTTTCAAAGTATAGATGCGATTTGGGTCATTGTTGATAGATTGACCAAGTCCGCTTCATTTTTACCGACACGAGAAACTTATACGCTTGAACGCGTCTTGCTCAGATGTATATAAACGAGATTGTAAGATCGCATGGTATGCCCAGTATCCATAGTTTTCGATCGAGACCCAAGATTCACTTCACGATTTTGGGTTAGTTTGCAAAAAGCTATGGGCACGGATTTTACGATTTAGCTCGACATATCATCCTCGTAGATGCATTTAACAAATGGAGAGGACTATTCAAACTATTGAAGATCTATTAAGACTCTGTGTCCTTGACTTCAAGGAAGTTGGGACAAGTTCTTACCATTGGTGGAGTTTTCCTACAACAACAACAGCTTATCGCAAGTATCGCATGGCTCAATTTGAGGCATTATATGGAAAAAAGTGTCGTTCTCCAAAGATTTGGGATGAGGTGGGTGGAGCAACGTTGTTGGGACCAAGTTGGTACGTATGACTACAGAAAAGATTCAAACGATCCGACAACGTATAAAAACTTCACAAGATCGACAAAAGAGTTTTGCTGATCTTCATCGAAAGGACGTGGAATTTGATATTGGAGAACATGTGTTGTTACGTGTTGCTCCATGGAAAAGAGTTACGAGATTTGGAAAGAGAGGAAAGCTCAATCCTCGATTCATTAGCCCATTTTTAATCCTCGATCGAGTAGGAACTGTGGCCTATAGACTCGCTTTACCGCCAAGTATGTCTCGTGTTCATAACTTTTTTCATATATCCATGTTACGTAAATATGTGGAAGACCCAAACTACATTATTGAGTTAGAACCCGAATTTAAATAGCGGAAGATTTAACGTATGAAGAGATTCCTGCTCAAATCTTGGATAAGAAGGAACATATTCTATGCTCCAAGGTTATACCTCAAGTCAAAGTTTTGTGGAGAAACCACGATGTCGAGGAAATGACCGGGAGTTAGAATCGTAAATAAAATCAAGGTATCCTTACCTCTTCGACATACCGTATGTACCCCTAATTTCGAGGGCAAAATTTCATAAGAAGAGGAGATCAGAAGACCCCAACTTTTATGAATAAAGATGAATTTTCTAAAATGTCATTTTAAATATTATGGAGTGAATTTAATATAATGTTATAGTTGTGGGTAATATTTAGAAATTTTGAAAATATAAGTTGTTATATAATATTAGATTGGCTGGGAATATTCGTTTGAATATGGAATATTTGCACGATGACACAATCATCAGTGGACCCCACAAATGTAATTGTTAGTTTTAATCGAGAAAAAGATAAAAATATTTTTATGAAAATAACGACGTAAGTTTTATCGTTAATCTGTTGAAACACCGGTGATAAAGTACGAAGAATACGCGTGATCGCATAAGAGTACACCGGTATTGATTATTGATGCTTACGTGAGAAGTCACTCGCTTTTGTTCAATTATTGCTTGAAGAATTGCTACATATTATCTCACGTTATTTGATTCAATTATTGTCAATATTTTATTTATTATTAAATCAATAATTGAGACGACGGGTTATTAACATTATTATTTACAATATTAACGATGTCTAAGTTCTCGCAAGGAGAGGTTTGGTCACCTAATCGCTACGCCAATAGGGAAAAATCCTTATCGAAAGCCCTCTTTTCTCGGAATGACGACCGTTCCATTATTTATTATTATATTGGAATAACTCGTTATGCAGGCGGTTTATCGCATTTATATCAATTCGTTGTTTTTCCATTCTTTATTATTCCGTTTAATATCCTCGTATGCGTTCACGCATTTGATTCGATTCTATTATTTATTATTCTCGTTAGAATAACTCCGTCTCAAGCGGATCTATCGCATGCATGGTGAATTTCGTTGTTATTCCATTCTTTATTATTCTATTGGAATATCACGTATACGTGCGCTTACGCATTTGATTCGGTTCCATCATTTATTATTCTGTTGGAATATCATGTCGGTGAGGATTATGCCTGACCTGGTTCCGTTATTTATTATTATGTTGGAATAACATGTCTGTGCGGTCTATCGCATGCCTGGTGATTTCTTTTGTTATACCATTCTTTATTATACTTAGTTGGTTAAAGTTTTGGCTTTTATACTCCATTAAATTAGTAGAATATCCTTGATATTTGCGCTTCATCCAGTATCTTTTCATGAAAATATTCTTCTGAGCATTCTTGAGTTTTACCCCACAAAGCAGTATAATGTTGACAATTTGGACGTTATTGGTTACTGGATAAACTAATTCTTGAACTTGTTTTATTGAATTCTTATATCATTGTCATCATCCTCATGCTTATATTGTGATGAAATTCATCTTTGGCTTACGTGCATAGATGGACTTAGTATGATTATGTCCAGGGATCATTCGGTATAATCATGACCTGTAATGTTATAAATAATGTGTTAAAAATCCTCAGTGACCTATAATGCATTGATGGACAGTTTTTGTTATGATTATGACCTGGGATTATACGGTATAGTCATGACCATTGATGATTTAATGAATATCCTTGGCCGTGGTACAGGGATGATTAGATGATGTGGTTTATTTATTAAGCTAAGTCTCAGCGATAAAAATTGATGAAAACATTTTAAATCATAAAAGATAGTAGATTTTATTCTCTACTTGACTCTTCTAATGGATTGCTTGTTCCCTGCAGTTAAACTTGATGTCTATTGTATTTTATTAGTTTAACATTGTTGAAGACTAATGATAATTTATTACGCATTATCTTAGTCATAATATTTTTTATCGGGCTAGTTGAGCTCACACCTTTCTTTCACCTTTGTTCTCTTAGAGGAAATGAGAACGTGGTCGGGACTAGTCGAGGAAGCGGAGTGATGGTCCGAGATGGTGTATTATTAGTCCTCAATATTCTATAAAATAGTGTGATAATAAATGTAATGAGGTCTCTATTTGAGAGTGGATATTGTCTAGAAGGCAATATTCTGTTTAAACTCTCGATTATGTTTTGTAGTATTTACATTTACAGCTTGTATAATTAAGTTTTATTTGTATTTTTGTACCATGTATTTGGCGACTCAAGATGGGAGATGTATACCTATTTTGGGGGCGTCACAATTATCACATCCACGAATCATCCATGCACTACGGGCCAATGATATTCGTTATTATCACCAATGGTCATGATCATGTCAACAATTGTTCATCAATTCACCACAGGCCAATGAGGACTTTTACCACATCATTTGTAACATTACGAGTCATGGTCATAATCATACTAATTAATGATCCATCTATGCACTACGGGCCAAAGATGACTTTCATCACAATATAAGCATGAGGATGATGACAATGATATAAGAAATCAATCAAACGAAATCAAGGATAAATATTAAAGATTTTTAATTTATCAAGAGTTTAAAAATGTCCAAATTGACAACATGATAACTACTTTGTGGAGTAAACTTGAAGCATAATATCCATGTATAAAAATAATTTGGACAGAAAAGAAATCAATTTTACGGGTGAATAGTACCTCGTGAATAGTACTTTGTGAATAGTACTTGAGGATGAAAAGATTAAAATTTAACAAGAATGTTCGTAAAAATATTCCCGTAAAAAGATACTCGATGAACAATTTGGGGTCTTACAAAACCCAACCTACTGACCGGAGATCTCAAGATCTAGGTTCAAATGGACAACTAAATTATTAAAAATTCAACCAAATCACTATGAAAAAAATTAATTTCTTCTACTCATTCATATGATACGAGATAGTGATACCTGCATCGATTTTAGGATAAGTTGTGCTTTTAATAATTCATATATATTTTGATAAACAAGTGGGATATGGCAGAATGCTCTTATTAAGAATCACTTATGTGAGTACGAATCGGTCATTTCTATGATAATGATAAGACTATATTTTCTGTAACACTCATAAATTTTGGAATGTTCAGGGTTAAAATGAACAAAATCATGAGAACAAAATAATGTCTGGAAAAATTCGGTGTGAATTACTATTGTCTCAATTTACACAAATTGTAAGAGTACCCCAACTTTTTATGAATAAAAATTTAATTTTCTCTAAATATTATTTTGAATAATAAGATGTGGATTTGATATAATGTTATAGTTATGGGTGATATGTGCAAATTTTACAAATTAAAAAAGTTGTCATAAAATATTCGTTTGGTCGGAGAATATTCTTTTTATCGGAGAATATTCATACGACGGCACAATCATTAGTGGACCCCACAACGGAATTATTATCGGATATAGAAAGCGAGAGAAATAACTTTTTTATAAAAATAACGACAAATCTTTTTACCGTTAACTGTTGAAATACCCTATGATAAAAAAATCAGAATGTCGCGTGGTCGCACGGCTATCACCAGACAGACAAAGATATCTCGATTATTGATTCTTACGTGTAAGAAGTCACTCAGTTCATTTAATAATTGCCACAAAGATTTGTCCGTGCATAGTATCTAATATTATCGATTCAATTATTGTCACATTATCATCTCGCATAATATTTTATATTATTAAATTAATAATTGAGATGACTACGCTTATTAATATTATTATTTGCATTATCGACAATGTCTAGAAAGTTCTCACGAGGAAAGGGTTAGGTTATTTAATCATGCCAATAAGGAGAAGTCCTTATCGAAAAGTTCCATGTGACGCCCCCCAAAGCGGTATACATCACCCATCTTTGAGTCGCCAAATACATGGTACAAATTTCAAATACAACTTAATTATACAACAATGCGTGTAAAATACGATTAAAACATAATCTAAGAGTTTTAATCACGATATTGTCATCGAGACAAGATACAAACTCAATGAAGTCCTCATTACATTTATTATCACACTATTTAATGTAATAATGAGGACTACTAATGCTATCATCTAGATCGGCTACTCCATTCCCCGACTCTTTTCAGCTATATTCTCATTTCCTGAAGAGAACAGTGAAAGAAAGGGTGAGCTCAACTAGCCCAGTAAGAAATATTATGACTAAAATAATGCAGAATAAATTATCATTAGTCTTTAACAATGTTAAACCGATAAAATATAATAGACATCAAGTTTAATCGCAATGAATAAACAATCCATTAGAAGAGTCAAGTAGAGCATGATATTTACTATCTTCTATGATTTAAAATGTTTTCATCAATTTTTATCGCTGAGACTCAGTTTAATAAATAAATCACATCATCTAATCGTCCATGTACTACTACGGCCAAGGATATTCATTAAATCATCAATGGTCATGACTATACCGAATAATCTCGGGTCATAATCATACCAAAATCTGCCCATCAACGCATTACATGCCATCGAGGACTTTTACCACATCATTCGTTACATTACGATCACGATTATAAAGAATAATTTCGTCATAATCATACCAAGTCCATCTATGTACGTAAGCGGAGATGACTTTCATCACAATATAAACATGAAGATGATGACAATAATATAAGCATTAATCAAGCGAAAACAAGGATAAATATTAAAGACTTTAAATTTATCCAAATATTATCCATCACTTAAATAACTTCATAATCTAATATTGTTAATGTTATAACAATATTTTAATCACTTCTTAAACTTATATAAACAATTTAATTAAATTGTTTATAATTTACTAAATAATGCATTTAATCATTCAAAAATGCCATACTCATAAGATTTCATTACCAATGATCAAATCCCTTATCAAAAATCTGCATATACCCTATATAGGATTCCCAAGCCATAAAATCCTATTTTCCAATTTTGTCACTTCATAGAACATATTTAACTCATTTACTCATAACAAGATTATTTTCATAAAAAATACCAAATCACTCCCAAAAATATTTTTTTCCAGGGATTTAGTAGAATATAGTCCCATATTGAACATATATTTTTCTCGGAATTTTTAAAATTCATTTACTATTTTTCAAAAATCAATTTCTAATTAATTCCTTAAGAAATTAGCTACCTCAAGTTTAACTCCAGAAATTCCCAAATCTTTTCAGGATCTTACACATGTTAGGGTGATCTTCCAGTTTAAATTTCATGGTCATCGGAGTTATAGAACTCTAGTTATAGCATTTTTCGTCGGAAAAACCTAAATATTGAAATAGTCATAATTTACTCATTTTATGTCGGAATGAGCTCGATTTTGGACAGTAGGTACTTTATACCATATACTTTCATGTCCCAAAAGGCCGGAATTTATTTCACAAACTAAGTGGCCGAAAATGACCTTTTAAATTTCCTCAAGCAAGCTTTTTGGTGTGTTTTGCGCTTATCGACTCCTTTGCTAAAATTAATTCACACGAAAATCTACAACACCTTTTCCAGTGATTCCATTTGGATAAGTTAGAAAACTCATAAATCTAACTCTAGAACTTGACCATACTCAAAAATTTGAAATATAATAGGAGATATGGTCAATTGAATTTCGTGTTCCATTTTCACCAAAAATCTGATTTTTAACCTTTTGTGATTTCTAAGAAACTTTCATGTTTTAACATAATAACCAACATAACTCAGCTTAAAACTTACTAATACTACATATACCCATGATTTTCATCATTCCAATGCTTATATTATGACTTACAACATAATTGGATCATTTCCACAATTTAATAAGGAATGAATACAAAGGATCATTCACCACGCATGTGGTAATCCACATGTATGTGTTATTCCAATAGAATAATAAAGAATGGAATAATGTAATGATTCACCATGCGTGCGATATATAACGCACGTGATAGGTTATTCCCAATGAATAATAAAGAATGGGATCGGAAAGTCGTATGTAATCGCACGCATGTGATATATTAAACGTAATAATAAAGAATGGAATAACAACAGACTATTCATTTATGCATGCGATAATCGCATGTAAGACCCCAACTTTTATGAATAAAGATGAATTTTCTATAATTATCATTTTGAATGAATTTGATACAATGTTATAGTTGTAGGTAATATTTAGAAATTTTTACAAAGCACGCAAGTTATTTATAATATTCGATTGGCTCTGGGAATATTCATTTTAACAGGAATATTCAGACGACTCAAGACAATCATTGAGTGGACCCCACAAATGTAATTATTATTTGATTGATGAAACGAAAAAAAAATATTTTATGAAAATAACTATGGAAGTTTTACCGTTAACTATTTGAAACACCCAAATTGTTAAAAGTATAGGAATACGCGTGGTCGCATAGTAGCACTCGTATTGATTATTGATGCTTACGTGAGAAGTCACTCATTTTGTTCAATTATTGCTTCAAAGAATTGCCGACATAGTATCTCACGTTATTTGATTCAATTATTGTCAATATTTTATATATTATTAAATCAATAATTGAGATAACAAAGTTGTTAATATTATTATTTTCATTATTAACTTGATGTCTCAGAAATTACGCCAAGGAGAGGTTTGGTCACCTAATTGCTTACTAATAGGAGAAATCCTTATTGGAAAGCCCCTCTTTCCTAGGAACGAATTGGTCGATTAATAGTGTGAATTATGATAATGATGATAAAGTTTTGTTTTATTAGTATTATTAATGTAATAAAATGTAAAAGTTTTATATAAAAATGTAATACTTTTATAAAGTTATTCGCTTTTATTAGGCTAATAGTAAAATCTTTTTATATAAAATGTAATACTTTTTATAAAGTTATCTGCTTTTATTAGATAATAATTAGAATATATTATATTTTATTATGTATAGTGTTCAGATAAGGTTCTATATAAGGTTTACATAGTAAAATCTTTTAAATAAAATAGAATACTTTTATAAAGTTATTCGTTTTATTAGATTATAAATAGAATATATTATATTTTATTGTAAACCAATCTGGATCATCCGCTTAAAAGTAAATCAATCTGACCGCTTATGGATTGGTTATTATTCACCCATTCTTCTATAAATAGAAGCTTTTTCCTTCATTATTTTTACTTAATTCAATGTAAACTCTAGAGAGAAAGCGTAGAGAGAATTCTTCTTCTATAATCTTGAGCATCTTTCTTTAGTGTTTAAGAAAGCTTTGCGTAGTGCAAGTTTCTTCAAGTATATCCCGCCCTACCGCTTTAGAGTACTCTTCTTTATAAAGTAAGGGTATTATTTTTTCATATTCATGAAGAGAACTTCATATTCCAATCTTTATTATTCTCGTTGAATAAACTTGTATACGCGGCTACCTTATACTTGGTGAAATTCTTCGTTATTCCATTATTTATTATTCTCACTGGAATAACTCATGCCTATACAAAGTACCGCATACATCGTGGTGAAATTCTCACGTTATTCCATTCTTATATCATCGTCATCATCATCATGTTTATATTATGTTGAAAGTCATCTGTGTCGGCCTCAGTGTATAGATGGACTTGGTATGATTACGACTAGGGATTATTCAGATAATCACGCACCAGTAATGTTATAAATGATGTGGTAAAAGTACTCATCGTCTGTAGTGTATTGATGGACGCTTGTTGGCATGATCATGACCACTATCGATGAATATACCTAATATCCTCGGCCCGTAGTGGCATGGATAATTTGTAGTTGTGATACTAATGAATATCCTGGCCGTAGAAGCGTGGATGATGCGATTTATTTATTAAGTTGAGTCCCAATAATAATAGTGATGAAAAACTTTTAAATCATAAAAGATAGTAGATTTTATTTTCACTTCGACTCTTTTAATGGATTGCTTATTGTTTCTACCGTTAAACTTGATGTCTATTATATTTTATCGGCTTAACATTGTTGAAGACTAATGATAATTTATTCTCGCATTATCTTAGTCATAATATTTCTTACTAGGCTAGTTGAGCTCAATTCTTTCTTTCACCGTTTCTCGTGAAATGAGAACATAGCCGGACTAGTTTCCGGGAACCAGTGACTTGGGTCAGATGATAGTATTAGTAGTCCTCACTATTCTCGTTAAATAGTGTGACAATAAATGTATTGAGGACTTATTCTCGAGAGTGGATATTGCTTGTAAGACAATATTTGTATTAAAACTCATGTACTCTCTTGTTGTATATTAAAGATTGTATTTGTATTCGCATCATGCATTCGCGCGCATACGTAATATGTGATGTATACCTATTTTGGGGGCGCCACATCGCACGTATAGTTATTCCAATGTAATAATAAATAATGAAACTGTGTCATGCGTAAACGCACGCATGTGATATTCGGCGTAATAATAAAGAAAAACAGTATCGAAGTCAATGCGAATCCAAGACCGAATGTGATATTCCAAATGTAATAATAAAGAATGTAATAATAATAGAATTTCACCATGTATGCAGATTGCATATAAACATGTTATTCCAATGTAATAATAAAAATGGAACCCAGTCAAAGTAAATTCGCAATCGATGTGATATTCCAATGAGTAATAAAGAATGGAATAACAATGAATTTTACGATATGCAGTATTTCGTGATAAACAAAAGTTATTCCAACAAAATAATAAAGAAAGGAATAATAGAAGAATTTCACTACGATGCGCTAGATTGTGATGTATTAAAAGTTATTCCAACATAATAATAAGAAATGGAATAAAAATAGCTCTCTTCATGAATACGAAAGAAATAATACCCCTTACGAAAGTACAACAAATAATATCCTTACCTTAGAAAAAAACGGATCTTTCGGAATAATGAGGTAGCAGCTTTTCTTCTTTTCTCTCTATAGATTTTCTCTATATACTTCTCTATAATTCTCTCTATAATTTCTCTCTCAGAGTTTCAAAGAATTCGTAAGAAATAATGAAGGAATGAGCTTCTATTTATAGGAGAATGGACTTAATAGTAACTAATTCATGAATGGTCTAGATTGATTTACTTTTTAAACTGGGATTATTCCATATTGATTTACTATTAAAACTTTAAAGCAACTGGTCCATACTAATTCACTATTAAAACTTTAAACCAACGATCCATATTGATTCACTATTAAAACTTTAAACCAATGATCCATATTGATTTACTATTAAAACTTTAAACCAACAATCCATATTGATTTACTATTATAATTTCAACCAAAGGTCTCAAAATTAGCACATCTCCACATGGAATAATATTGTACCCAAAATGATTTGGACCTAAATGAAATATATTTTTTGGTGAATAGTACTCTCGTGTGACGCTTCCAAACTCTAAGTCTCTTCCAACCCGACGATGGTGCTAGTTACTGCAGACTACCATTCATTCATTCATTCATTCAATTCAATAGCCTTAAAAGGACTAATATAACTTATATATATCCAAAATAATAATACATTTCTCGTGTTCTTCAGAATCCATTCGCTTGTTCTTGCCATAATTTTCAATATATTACGTATATTCAACTATTCTATTACATAGGTAATCTAAGGGTTTGCCTTCGCCTTTCCTTGTCTCGCCTCGAGCCTTCATTCGCCGATCTTGGTCCGTGTTCATATGGTTCAAGCAAGAGTGGGCAATGACTAGCTCAAAGATATACTACAATTCTAATAAACAAATATGCTTGAAACATAGAACTTATATATCTTCTTCAGAATCGAACGATAGTCAATGGTACTATCGATAATTCAAATAGCACTTTTTTCATTCAAAACGCGTTTTCAACAACAATATTCAAGAGAATATCAACTAAGGCTCAAGAATGTGAGCATTTCATAATTTCTTTTGAAAAGGACAACCCTAAGACTAAGTCCGTAAGTCCCTAAGATAGCTATTTAGCACTTCTAGGTGATCACCCATATAAGACTATATGTTGATCAACACTACATTCATTAAACGTGTATACATTTAAGTTGGTGGTAACTTCATCGTGCTCGTCGTTAAATGATAAAAAAACGTATACATTTAAAGTCAGGCCATGCTTTAAGTTATGATTCGCGCCATGAGCGACTGCGGCCTTAGATAGCTTGCAAAGTTTAAAATTTTACTTAAACTCCCTGACTCATAACTTCTTCGTTATAAGTTCGAATTGGCTCGCTCAAAAGCCTACGGTTCACAAATTACATACTCTATAATGCTCATATTGAATTTTATATATTTGACTTCGCTTGCTAAAATTTCACCTATGAAGTTCATTTTTAACGAAAATGATAAACGTCCGTGAACGCTCAACGCTTCGTTTCTTCGTTCTAAGTCGGAATTCTACTATTTTCGATTTTGCAACTCTATAATGCCAATATGACTTTGTCTCCGCCGAAACCAACGCTTCGACTTCAAACACAAAATACGACTTCCATTCCGAGAATTTCATTTAATTTGACGATAATCATCCAATTGTGTGAATTCTAAGAAAACTACATTCTTAATGATTCTAAATGGATTTCAACCAACATATGATTATTACAAGTTACTTATTACACCAACTTATAATCAAAGTAGGTTTTAACTTATTTAACTTATAAACTATAAATTTCCATACTTATGACTTACTATGAACTTAAGTCCACCACCAATGTTCTCATACTATATTCAACATACTAACATCATATGAGACAAACGATGATAAGTTTTTCATGATTCTATAAACTTATTAGAGTTCAAGTTGCTTATTCAACTTATTCTGGCCTAAGTCCATTCATAACTTAATTCTTATATGTTCTTAGCAAACAATTCCCCTTCTCTATCAATCCCATCATGTAAGAGATAAAGATAAAAGTATGAGTCTTAACCTTCAAGACTATGACTTCAATTCACTTTGGAAAATATAGCAAAAGTTCAAGTAGCCTATAAGTTGCTTAATGACTTATTCTCTACCAAATAAGTAGCTTATCTTTAGAGGGGTTGGAGGAAATGAAACAACCCACAAAAATGAAATGAGGCTTGGTATTTATAGGTAACTTAAGGTTGGGGCAAAATGGTCAATAATACCATCCCACCTCCTTATTCCACCTCCTCATTTCACCTCCTTACTATTCATTACCTTAGTCCTAAGTAAACTACATAGCCACATAAAGTACTTGATCATCACAACACTCTGGCATTACATAAAGTTCTTTGCCCATCAAGTCTACCCATTTACACTTGGATTGCTCCATAGATCATGGCTTCTCATTGGGCTTTGTTAATTAATCTAACTACTTTTCTTGTTGGGCAGTGCTACCATAGTTTGGACTCTCACGACTTATCAAACACTCTGGGCTTGATTGTTACACTCTATTGGACTCTCTTATTAGGCTAATAATCCTACAAGTCCATTACCTTAGATTTAAACAACTTAACATTTATACCTCACGATAATCTTCAGATGCTAACTCAGATATTAATTCGTAATATACGCTATCTCATTTTTCATACATAATAGTACAATACTTTCACATTATACTTATTTATTACCTTCATATAATGAATACATTATACGATCACAACTTTCTTCCTAACGCTTAATAAACCTAACGCTCCCAAATTAGGTCCACATGCAAATATTACGTTTTCCATACTTAGATTATTATTACATAATCAATATAAGCCTTGATATTATAACGTTACGTATTTCTGAAGTTCAAAAATAATTTTGGCGTAAATCGATGAATAGTATTTTTGGAAAATTTCTTGAAAGCTTTTATTTTCGCCTTTAGAAATTCAAACACTTTAATTCATTCACGAAGTTAAAATACTACGACATTCCGAATGCTTTCTAGGTTATGAGTAATCCATATCTATCTTATCAACACGTAAATAATAATAAATATTATTTTATTCATTATTAAAAGTATTTATAATTTTTTGATTTTCCCATGCTGCTAATTTCTCTCCCTTATTAGGATCTCTCATTCTAATCTCGCTATATATATAAAAAATTACTCAAATAATTGAGGTAATTCTTTTCATCATTTCTTCTAACTCTCACGTTGCTTTCTTCCATATCGTGGTTCTTCTATAACACCTTTACCGAAGGTACGATTTTATTTATTGGTGAACTGTTCTTTTCTATCAACAATTTGAATCTCGGCGTTTCTTCATACTTTAAGTCCTTCTCGATATGAATAGGTTCATATTCTATCACGTGCTTATAATCCCATTATAAGGACGTAATACTCTGACACGTGAAATACATTATGTATTCGTTTCAGGTCCTGGAGGTAAAGGCCATCATATAAGCCTACCCTCACTTACCCGCTTTTTTAATACCTCAAAAGGTCCTATGAACGTTGGACTTAACTTTCTCTTCTTCCCAAAACGTATCTTTCCTTTCCAGGAGATAGTTTTAGAATACGTATTTAACCTACTTCAAATTCTCTATTCTCTCTCTATGCGGATCCATAAACTTCTTCGTACCGTTCTCGAGCCGCTAGAAGACGCATTTGTATCTTTTTGAAAATGTCCATTGCTCCATTGTATCAACTCTAGTCCCAACATTCATGCTTCTCCTACCTCATCCCAATATAGCAAGGTTCTATATTTCCTCCCTACAAAGCTTTGTAAGGCGACATACCTACGCTTGCATGATAACTATTGTTATATCGTGAAACTCCACTAATGGTAGATGATCATCCTAACTACCTTGAAATCCATGACGCAAGATTCAGCATATCTTCTAACGTCTGAATTATCCTCTCGCCTGCCTATCTGCTTGTGGATGATACCGACTCAAATTCAACTGCGTTTCCTAACTCGCTCTTATAGACTCCTCCAAAGTTCGACGATAATCGTAGATCATTCAACCCGACACAATCGATACTGGCACCCCATGCTCTAGAGATTATTTCCTTAATATAGAGTCTAGATAACTGATCTAAGTTATACTTTGACCCTAATTGGCAAAAAAGTGAGCTAACTTTGTCAACCATTCACTATTACCCAAATCGCATCATACCCCTTCCGAGTAAATAAAGTCCCACCACAAAATCCATCGTGATATTCTCCCATTTCCACTCCTGTAATTTCTAAAGACCGTGAAAAGCCATCAGGTCGTTGATGTTCCTACTTAACTCTCCGACGAAGTCAAGCACCTACTCACA